>CM076578.1:1460637547-1461204876 GCA_034641835.2 Pinus albicaulis | reverse complement strand
GTGTACTTGATCTATTATCTGGTTCCAACATTTGTTTATGTATATCTGTCTGGCATATTTCTGTGTATTACTGGTTATTTCCCTTTGGGGATATTACAAAGACTTTGACGAAGAATTCCGCCCTAGATTTGTGGTGAGGTTGGAGGGAAAAACTTTGTCAACCATCCGCGTTTAAAAACATAAATGAGTCAGTGAGACTAAAAACTTCCTCGGATGAAACTTTCCGCCAAAATAATAGGCTTACCTAGGTTGTTACATAAATTTATGGTCATACTAACATCATTTACATTACGAAACTGCAGACTGGGTGTACAATGACACATGAAGCTACTGATAGGAGATCCGATCGTGTTTAAAAAATTAGTACTTCTGCTTCCTTTGGAACTTAAAAAAAAATTGTGCAACATCTGGCTCCATATGGGAACACGTTACTTCCATGAAGTAACGTGAGAACCCCATAATCCTGGATCCAAGGAAACAGAAGTCCATCAAATAGATATCCATACAACATCGAAATCATCATGTACATTGTATACATAGTAAATGTTGCTGGAATAGAAAAATCTACTTTAATAAAATGAAATATAAAAGACATAATATAAATGCATGAAATAAAACCATTTAATGACATGAAATAAAAAGGGAGTAATGTTAGAGATACTATACAAAGATGCCCCATGGCATCAAATATCTTCAACATAATGCATACTGAGCATCTTCCGACTTTCTGGCAAGTCTGTGGGTTCTTGCTCGTATGTGCCATGCCTCATCCTACATACTGAAGGACTCTCTCTTATACGAATATCGAGCTGCTCCCGATCATCGGATGCATGAAACTTCTTCCTTCTTCTCTTTCTCTTTTTACGCTTGCTCTCGGTAGGATGCGATGTTGATGTTGATGCGATTGACATGCAATTTTCGATCTGATTTGGATAATGCTCATCCGGAAAATTTGGAATGGCCACTATTTTTGTGGCCTGCTCTTCCTTATTTTCATGACACTGTTCTATCAAAGCTGTTGGATCGGTGTTGTAATCATTGATCTGATTTCCTTCAGTTTCCTTCATGCCTAGATTATCTTCGTTTAACCATTTCTCAATGGAATCAATGACTTCTTGTAAAATTTTGAAGATGTTCTATGCTTGATGTAACTTTACTTCAAACCCGATACCAAATAGCAATCACATAAACATGAAAGTAAAATGCTAATAGAACATACCAATAGATCAACGGAAGAGAAGCCAAAAATACACTAAACTTGATTAGCAAAATATATGTGTTATGGTGCGTTATGACGGTCAACATGATGCTTCAACCAACAAAGTCTCCTCACGGTCAGCCAACCAGAAGTGTCACACAACCCTCAAGACAACTCTACAAAAGTCAACCCAAAGTCAACGAAACTCAACATTGTCTAGTCAATGGTGAACATAGAACAACAACACCAAAAAGTCAATGCAGCAGGTCAAAGGTCAACGTCTAGCCTCGGTTTTTGTGCCAATGAACGCGACCTTCAGAAATCGGAAGTTTGGTGGAGTTTGAGGTAAAATGGACCAAGTGTTGACCAAAGTCAACACTGGTCAAACTTGCGCTGAAACCCTAGACAGATCCGTACATAAAACCCTAGTTGTTGTTCCACACGTGTGAGAAGAAAAGCCTCTAAAAGATGATCGAACCAATCAGACACAAGATAGAAGTGTATGATGAATGGATGATGAAATGAACTACAAGTCTGTCCAATTTATATCCATTCGTGAGGGTGTGTGACACATCTATTGGGGCTCCAAGCCTACATTACAATTCTGGCCAACCTTGCACATAAGTGTAATAAATTCAAAATAAATGTTCTGCTCATCCGATCAAGATGATCTTTAGATCAATCTTGCACCTCTCCGAAAGAGGAATCCAATAAAAATATTGGCATCATCATTTGAGCAGTACAACATGGACTTTGGACCTAGTTGCCCAAAATTAACACTTCTTCATAATAAGATGAAGGCTGCTCTTTCGGGTTCGAAGGTTCATGTACTAGATCCTTTGGTCTTGGCTGGAGTTCAACCCATAGAGGTTTTTCTTCAACTTGCATACATGAGAGTCTCTATCCTGGACTTAGAACCTAGAGGTTGCTCCACATACACTTCTTCCTTTATCATGTAGAAAAGCCATCTTCACATCCATTTGATGGAGACTCCATCCTTGCGTGGCAGCAAGGGAAATAATAGATTAGATGGTGGTATAGCAGGCCACAGGTGCAAATATATTATCATAGTTTATGCCTTCCTTTTGAGAGAAGCCTCAGGCAACGAATCTTGCCTTGTACTTTTCAGCACTACCATCAGATCCATGCTTGATCTTACAGAGCCATTTCAAGGTGAAAACAACTTTATCCTCCGGTCTCGCGACCACATCCCAGATATCATTCTTCATAATGGACTTGTACTCTTCGTGCATAGCATCCTTCCAAACTTGATGCTTTTAAGCTTCTTCAAATGATCCAGGCTCAGATTTTAGGATTGTTCTCATGGCTGCTAGATACCCTTGGTATCTATTCGGCTTCTTGCTTTCACAGAATGTTCCCCTTGGGGACATATGTCTCTCGGCATCTTCGAGAGTATCTTGGAGCCATGAGGGACTTCTCTTCATTGAAGGAGGTGGATTAATAGGGTCCATCGGTCCTTCAATATCAGGCATCATCTCATCCTTCAGATCTTTCTGCTACCTTGATCTTACATCATGGTCTTCCTCGGAGCTCGGAAGATTTATCACTTTCTTGAGGGAAGCATCTTCATCGAAGGTAACATCGTGGCATATCTCCACTTTTCTTTCGGCACAACCCTGACATACACCTTCATGATCATTTTTGAATTCGAGCATCCCTGTCACCACCTTCCTTGCTTCAGGAAGGGCTTTGTAATGAAGGTGTCCAAACCTCCGGTGCCATAATTCGGTTTGACAAATTGTATCACATGTCATAGCCCCCAATGAACTTCCTCCAACCTAGTAGAGTGTATCAACTCTAAAACCAATAGTGAGAGCTTTCTTGAAACTCTTCTTCTAGATGCGTACCTTTCCATCGACAAATGCCACCTTGAAACCTTTGTCTTGATGGCCGAAATAAACACAAGGTTATTCTTCAAATCAGGTACATACAATACATCTTGCAAACAGAGGACTTGACCTTAAGATAAATGGAGGCTCACAGTCCCTGTCCCTTTCACGGGATAGGTGGCATTATCTCCAAGGATAATTTGCAATTAGTATCCTTCTCAATCAAATTAGAGAGGGCTTCTTTAAAACCAGTGAGGTGCCTTGAAGCACCACTATCAATCGACCATACATCCAAGGTGCTAGGTGGAGATGCGGCAGAGAGGGCAGATACAAGAATGAATTCATTTCTTTCATTTTCGATAACATTAGATTCTTCATACCTGGAATTTCTTGACCTTTTGAAAAGTTGCCCATTTCCATTACGACCAAAGGGAGCCTTCCTCTTTCCTTTGAACCTATTGTTCCTTTGATTGCCATTCCCCCTGTTGTTGTTATCATCATCCCTTGGAGAATCCCTTCTATTAGGGTATTCTCTAGCATAGTGGCCAAACTTGTTACATGTGTAACTTCTTCCTTTCTTTCCTTTGGCCCCTGCTCTTCCATGGTTCCTCGGACCACCATTGTTCTTCTTCTCAGCACGAGCGGTGAAGGCAACACATTACCTTCATTTTCATATTCCATCATTCTTGTTTCCTCTTGAGTGCATCTCGACAATAGTTCATCAAAATCAGGAATCACATTATTATTGAGAATGGTAGTAATGAATACATGGCATTCAGAGGGGAGACCTCCAAGTGCAATGAGAACCATTTCTCGATCAACTATTGTTTCCCCAATGGCGAGAAGGTTATTCCTGATTTCAGTCAACTTCAGAAAATAGGATTGAACAGATTCATCCTTGCCTCTCTTGAGATTCTTTAATTGGTTCTTAAAGAAAAGAACTTGATTTCCATTGTTAGCCCTGAACATATTGACCAACTTATCATACATCTCCTTAGATGTGCCCCGCTCAGAGATGTAAGCAACCAGACTCTTGTGGATGGAATCCCAGATAATCAGTTTAGCTTTGATTTCCCTTTTCTATACTTAGATTTTGTGGCAGCAGGTGTAGATGATGGAGGCTCTTGGATTTTTCCCTGCACATAGTCCATGACATCTTGATCTTCCAAGACCAAGTCCAAAGATATCTTCCAAGCATGATAGTCAGACTTGCCAGTCAACTTATCATCAACTTTGAAGTCATTATAATTTGAGGTACCCATGGGTCCTTGACAAATGCTACTACTTCAGTGATTGCTCTCAACACAAACTTGGGCTTTGTCTTCACCTCACCGCTGATACCATGTAAATTTTTGAAGATGTTCTATGCTTGATGCAACTTTACTTCAAGCCTGATACCAAATAGCAATCACATAAACATGAAAATAAAACGCTGATAGAACATACTAATAGATCGACAGAAGACGAGCCAAAAATGCACTTAACTTGATCAACAAAATATATGTGTTGTGGTGCGTTACGACGATCAACAGGATGCTTCAACCAACAAAGTCTCCTCACGGTCATCCAACCAGAACTGTCACACAACCCTGAAGATAGTTCTACCCAAAGTCAACGTTGTCCAGTCAATGGTCAACGCAGAACAATAACAAAAAGTTGACGCAACAGGTCAAAGGTCAAAGTCTAGCCTCGGTTTTTGTGCCAATGAACACGGCCTTCAGAAATCGGAAGTTTGGTGGAGTTTGAGGTCAAATGGACCAAGTGTTGTCCAAAGTCAATGCTAGTCAAACATGTGCTGAAACCCTAGACAGATCGGTACAGAAAACCCTAGCTGTTGTTCCACACGTGTGAGAAGAAAAGCCTCTAAAAGATGATCAAACCAATCAGACACAAGAGAGAAGTGTGTGATGAGTGGATGATGAAATGAACTCCAAGTATGTCCAATTAATATCCATATGTGAGGGTGTGTGACAAATCTGTTGGGGCACCAAGCCTACATTACAATTCTGGCCGACCTTGCACATAAGTGGAATAAATTCAAAATAAATGTTCTGCTCATCCGATGAAGATGATCTTTAGATCAATCTTGCACCTCTCCGAAAGAGGAATCCAATAAAAATATTGGCATCATCACCTGAGCAGTACAACATGGAGTTTGGACCTAGTTGCCCAAAATTAACACTTCTTCATAATAAGATGAAGGCTTCTTTTTCGGGCTCGAAGGTTCATGTACTGGATCCTTTGGTCTTGGTTGGAGTTCATGAACATGTGATTTTTCCATCCTTTGTAGCTTAATTCGAAGAGTGGTTTGTTCAATTCTTATGGCATTCATTTCGTCAGCATGTATCGAATTCATAATTTTTATATGTTGTACGTGATCAACTTCCATGGTCTTAATCAAGTTCTGCAACCTATCCTCAATGGCATTCATTTGGTTGGAATGTTCATCTTTAATAGCACTGATTTCCCTAGCATGATCTTTCTCCATGGTGATCATCTGATTAGAATGATTAGTCTCCATGATTTTTATTTCCTCATCACCATACTTTTCTTCTCTAGCTAATAACATGTTCTGAAGAGATGTCTGATTATCTTCCATGTCCTTTATCATTCCATTATGATTTCCTTGAATATAATTTCTTTCTTTCTTAAAATTTGGTTTTATGGAACTTAGTTCCTCAACATGCTCTTCTTATATGGTATCCATCATGTTCTGAAAAATGATCCTTTGATTATATTGAGTAACTTCCATTGCCTGCAACCTATTCCCCATGGAACTCATTTCTTTGGCGTGATTTGCTATTAATTTTGCTTGACTAGACTGCATGTCTTTGATCATCTGAGTTAATTCCTTAACAAGATGTTTACCATTTTCCTTTTCCTTTTCAAAATGATTAATCTGGTTACTAGTCCTTGCCTTTCCATTATCGAAAATTCTTTTTGTAATGGCACAAGTGGATTCATCATGAAAGTGGTCGCAAGATCTACAATGTGATACTTCTTGGTCACTATAATGTTGTAGGTAATTCTCTTGCATCTTCTTTATGTGATTCTGCGTATCATTGAATTGATTTCTTTGCTCATCATGCTCATTTCTAATGATTTTTTATTAATTCTTTAACCCCATATTCCTTTTTTGGAAGGTCATGATGATAGCCTTGTTTGTTAATAAATCGACAAGGGACAGACAAGTCATTGATGATGACTTACCTAAGGGGAAAGAGAAACTAATGGATGTCAAAGAGAGATACCTATGTTCAAGAGAATCAAGAAATCTACAAGAGGCGAGCCTCTAGCAGCAATTCTTGTAAAAAATGAAAGAAGTGGAGTCGCCACTTGAACATGAATCTACCTTGAAAATCTAGAAGGCAAAAACAAAAAATGAGTTAGGGAGAAGCAAGTTGATATCAAGGAAGGCTTCCTGTCTGAGAAAATTGAATGCTTACTAGGATGTAATTTGTTTAACTGAGCCCATAAAGCCAGGTTAACCAAGCTACCAGTAAGCTTTTCTGAATGGATGAATCAGTTGATTCGCCACCCAAACAGGAAACTAACCCAAATGTCTAGGTGCTAAAGTGCAAATAGAGAAATGAATATAAGGCAATAAGAAGATTAGATATCAAAGCGCCAACAAATGTGATGCTTGATGGATTAAGAAGATGAAAATGGATTATAAGATTATGGAGATTAATGAGAATTTCGTCAACATCAACGTTCAATAAACTGGTTCCCGACAACGGCACCAAAAAATGTTGTCTCCCAGATTATACAGGCACGATGACAACCACTCAGGGTGAGGGCTGTTACTCTGATCCTCACCCACTTTGTTCTAGCTGTCTCGCAACAATAGACTATGGGGGGTAGTCCCTATGGAATGAGGTGAAGGAAAACAAGTTGGGAGCCAACTTGTTTGGGAGACACGGATGAGACCAGTGCCATATGGAGTCATAATTCTTGCTTAATGTGAACATCTCCTTTAACTGTTTTGAAACACAATCTTTAGAGTAGGTTGTGGGATGGAAGCCAACGGGGAGTGGGCAAATGCTTGATTAACGATACCTCCCCTTGTGTTCCAACTACCCAGTGCCTTCGGCGCTGCAGAGACTATTGTTTCGACGACTGCAAAGTCACTATGTTAACCACTAACAAAAGATGAATCCCTCAAGCTAATTGGAAAAGGGTTTCCCTAGGAGTCTATCAACCTAGCTTATGCTAGGAGGTAAATTTCTTAATGCAATCTAGACCCGAAGATGCTTATGCAATGATGATGGGTGGAATCTTCTTGAGATAAGATTGTTTATGTTATTTAAGTACTTGGTGTGAATTATATTACTAGCAAGATTACTTGACAATGATTAGGTAACACTCTTAAAACAAGATAGGTGCTCAAATATACAAGTGCCAATATTCAAAGATATTCTACAAGATGTTTAGAGCAAATATCTAACTCAACAATGTTTACTTGAGATATGCCAATGACCAATATTGAAATGCTCACTTAGAATGACAACCAAAGATTCCAAATGCTTAAACAACTTAAAACACCAATGAGATTCATAGACTCGAGTGTGTTAAGTGCCAATTTAACAAATGTTAGATTCCAAAATCAACAAGAACACTTCAACTTACTAGTTTTAGGACAACAGTAAGAAAATCACTTTAAACCATGAAATTTGCCAAAATATTGAGATAGAAAATTCGCCAATGTTTAGCCACTGTAAATTTACAATTTTCATACATCTTAAGATGTTAAATGTGACTTTGATGACAACATTAAGAAAGTTATAACAACAGTGAGAAAAACAACTTAGATCCAATAGATAACAAGCAACTAGTGACCAACACTGATTAGTGAAATACCCAACAACTTTCCAAGGTGAAATTTGAGTTTTAAACCACTTTAAGATGAAGTATTCAGTGTTAGATAAGATCTGATATATCTTATAACAACAATTAACAGATCTGTAGATCAACAAGTTAATGATGCTACAACCAATGCCCAATATGCACAAAATTATGAAATTTCACAAAAAAGTGAAAAAATCAAATTTTTAGCTCTCTTTAAGTGTGTGGTTCAGAAAATTGAAGATCGGATTAAGTAAATTATCTAGGAAATTCTAGCAAGTAATTTTTTAGATCAAGGCTAGATCTAAGATGCCCAAGTGGCCAAAATTTAGAAAAAAATAGATTTTGCAATTTTAAGTGATTTTGACCAATTTGAATGTGATTCTAGGGCTATTATATCATTGTTATAATTGTTGTAATAAAACAGAGACAAAATAAGGGTTTAGAGATCAAGACTTAGGCCCAAGGTCTTGAAGATAAACTTGTTTGCAATGAGATCTAGCCCTTGTAAGGCTTATGGACTTCTTAATGCTTTCAAAATAGGTTCCAAACACTAGCTTTTTAGGTTGGGTAAGGGCTAGAGTCTTCAGAAAATGTGTTTCTTCCCCGATTTGAAAATAAACAACCTGCAAAAATAGCGTGAAAAACCTAGACGTATAGGGTTTTTGAGGTCTCCATTGCCAATTTCTTTCTCAATCCTGAAACAAATGTAGAATAGAAAACCAAATACCCAATATAAAAAAAATAAATTTAAATTTCAAAATCCCAATATCCCAAATATATAAAAAATCTTAGAAATCCCAAAACCCCAATTAACAAAAATAATTTACAAGATTATTCACAAAATTTACAAATATACAAGGGTTTTGAAAATTTAAATATTTTTGAGAAAATATTTTTTATGGAGTTTTTTCCTTGTTGAATGGCTAAGAACACTTTAGAAACCCAATGCTCATTATAGCTTTAGCAAAGATTTAATCCACCATACAAATATTTGGGATCCAAGCAAAATAGTTCTTGTCCAAGTTTGTGAACTGGGAGACCTAGGACTGAAGTGCCTGCAAACACTATGTTTTTATTTCAAGACAATCTGTTAATCATATGCTGAATCAAACCACCTAAGATTAGCCTAAAACTATCAATAGAATGCTTTTATCTCCATCTAACGAAAAACAAATCTTACCATTTATCAGCACAACATAGAAAAGGCCGTAGTTAGTACACACCACAAATCAATAAACATTAACACCTTGATTTGCACCCCAAATTCTTTATTGTGATAGAAAAATTAGTTCCCAACGGGACAATAGTTTAGATGAAAGATTCAATAACAATTTCTCAACCAGACCTTAGATGGCTAGAGACTCAAATGACTCTCTAATTTATAGATAAATCCTCAAAGTGGAAAAATAACAACTAGTTTTTTTGATCCTTGTCAAAATAATCTTGGCTGTCGAAAAATACTTGATCATCTTTTAATCTTAGCCATTGAGTTTTTGTTTTTGAGGAGTTTTCGAATTTGTCATTTAATCCTTTTTTTATTAGCTCAAAATTAGTTAATTTGAGCTAATTTCCTCAAAAAATTGACTTTGACTTAACCACCAAGGTCCATGATTCCAATTTTTCTTGAAATATCCAATATTCCCTTGGTGGAGGACCTTTGAAAATTAATTATTTTAAGACCCACAAATTTTTCCACTTGTAGAATTGATTTTCCTAAGACATTTTTATTTGACTCTAATTAATTAATTTTCTGGCTTAGGATTTAATTTAATTTTGCGAGGAAAATTAATTAATTGACACTAGAGGGGTTTTATGGTTTTTCCACTCTCCAATATTTTAACCATGGCGTGTAAGTAAGAGGGACCATGCATTAAAATATTTTTTACATAAAATTTACAATATCAACCCTCAAAGGGGGAATACGCGTTTGGCTTAGACCCTCAAATACATACCCAATTTGCGACACAACATGATCTAGTAGACCAAGTAATTTGTAATAAAATAATTTAGCCAACTAGCTTAAATTATTCCGAAATCACTTTTACATCAGACTCGAAATAAAATGCTAGGACTCACCTAAGTCTTTGATGAAGAATTCCCCTCTAGCTTTGGGGTGAGGTTGGAGGGAAAAACTCTACCGACCATCCGTGTTTAGAAACACAGATGAGTCAGTGAGACGAAAAACCTCCTAGGATGAAACTTTCCGCCCAAATAATAGGCTTACCTAGGTTGTTACATACATTTATGGTCATACTAGCACCATTTACATTACAAAACTGCAGAATGGGTTTACAATGACACATAAAACTGCTGATAGGTGATCCGATCATGTTTTGTAAATTGGCACTTACGCTTCCTTTGGAACTTTGACAAAAACTGTGCAACAGCCATTACCAAGTAACCAAACGATAACAAAGAATATCTATCATGGAATGGAATGTTTGAACCTTCAACTTTTAGGAAGCATCATATTCATAGTTCATTATCATTGAGTCATAAATTCCAACTTCAAACTTCAAATTTAAATTGTCATATATAGTTTACAAAAATTACCATAATAAATATGAAAGAGTCAATAGTTATAAAAAGTACTAGAAACTAGAAAAGACAAGTAAATCTATTATCTACTTCTTGACCCTCTTTCCACGAGAAATTTGAAATTTCTTGTCTCGTGCGTTATTGGGAGTCTCCTTTTGTATAGTCGAAGGAACTTGGTGCTTTTGATTAAATGCAAGTTCCATACCCTAGTACCCTAGGTGCTCTTGATTATTGGGAGTCTCCCACACGTAGAGGGCTTGGTGCTCTTGACTAAATACACGTTCCATACCCTAGTACATGGAATATTTCTCTTTGATGCAAGCAAGTATTTTACATTTATTTGGCAAGCTTAGACTAGTTTACTTATTCATCTACTTGGTTTCACAGGTCCCTTGAATACATTGCTTCATCATCTTATCGTCAATTCATGTTTATATGACATTTCGATTATTGTTGATGTATCTTAAAGCATTTTTATGTCATTTAATTTGAAGCAATTTGACATCCATCTATTTCATTTACTTGAAAGCAATATATTTGGAACTTGTGGAGCTACATTGAGCTAATTTTCACTTTCACTTTCCATTGAAAATATTGGTACCATTTACTGGAGCATTACCTCTTATTTTTAAGCATTGGTTTCAATATTTTTCTTTTGAAGCAATAACATTTACTCAAGCATTTCATTTAGGCAGTTTAGTACTTTTTGCATCTTTAAAACTTACCTCCAAGCATAAGCTTGGTTGTATAGACAACATAGGACCAAGTTTTCCTTGAAATTTCTTCCATTTTGTATAGAGTAAGGTAAAATGCGTGACCCTGCAGTTATAAATGTGTCTTTGTCCCCTTGTAGGAACGACGACATGCATGATTTGTAAGGATTAGGGGAAGGGTATCGTTAATGAAGGACTTAGTGCTTCCTCAACCCCTCTTCCTTGTAAGTCACCCCGATCTTTACCTCTTGGTAAGAACTTGAGAGGATAATTTTTCACATTAGGATAAACATATAGATTAAAACTAACCAAGATAATTGCATTCCACATAGATAGGTTGCACATCATTTTAATTTAGTCATCTTGTGAGCATTTTAAGTTTTACTTGCAATATTCTTTATTCAATGTACATGCTATTTTGATGATGAATTGCCTTATCATTATTTGATGTCATTATCTCTTGTTACTTGAGCATTTTTTTTACAAGTAGAATCTCCATTTATATTTTGCAACTGATATTTTATTTTGCTCATATTTCATCATTGATCGAACATTGGTTTTGCAGGGTTGCTTATCATTGTATTTTTGAATTTCTATTTGAGCAATTACTTGTCATTTATTTTGAGAATTATTTGTTTAAGCACTGGTCTATGTTTTTTATCTTTTGAATGAATCATTAAATATTGCTCATATATATTTACTTGCTTGTTCACTTGCTTGAAATCAAGTTATCTTTGATAAACTTTCCATTAACCTTAGTCTCCTAGAATGTCACATTTCACTTTATTTACTTTCAATAGGGACCACTGCCCTTAGCATAACTAGGAGAGAGTTGAGATTAGGTGATAGCCTGTTCTCTTATTTGCCACCATGATCACACTTTGTGGGGTTGAAGATTTTTCGTACACTAACCTAGGTGTGCAAGCGAGGCAGAAACAAATCCAATATGTGTTGTATTAGACTTCAAAACATTTCTTTCAACAATTTGAATGTATTTCCAACTGCAATAGTTTCCATTTAAGTTTGCCTCTCTAACTATAGTGAAAAACTTGTTGCTATTATTGACATTGTGTATTTGAAACGTCAATACTGTGCTTCATGAAGTTACTGTGGCCCGTTTTTCTCTTTTTTCACTATTTAATAACAATTATTGTTTTTTTGTTAATATTAGAAATTGGAAGTGACAGTCTGGCGTGATGGAAAGGAATGGAATCAGACATATGTGTGTGGAAAACCAGTGACTGAACTCACCTCTCATGAAATTTTAGGTGAATCTAAATTTCGTCGAGGAACGCGTGTAAGGTTTTGGCCAGATAAAGAAGGTACATTGATGATTTTTAATATATATATATATACATTGATGATAAAGAAGCATGCATGTATATATTGGTCTTTTGTATCACTTCAAAGTTGTATATGCAATGCATGTGATTAACCTGTTCAAGGGATAACTATTTATGGTTCGACAGTTAAGATTTAATGATCCATTAATATAAATTTTGCATGTTTGACTTTTATTATGTAGTCTTTATCACCACCACAGAGTTTGACTATAACACAGTTGTTGGACGTGCTAGAGAGCTTGCATTTCTGAACCCTCAGGTGAGGATTTTCTGTTTCCTTCTCATGCTTATGTATGGATAAATGTCATTTACAATAAATGGTTGCATTAGAGAAGTTCACTGTGTCGTTCCATATTTTTTAACTATGGTTATGAATAACCATGTTTATCTTTACTTAATATGATGCTCGTTGCATCCAGTTCATTTATGGATATCTGTACTGTATATACTCATTCATGCACCCAAGAGTTCCTTGTGAAAGCGCTGATCAGTGCTTAATAAAACTCTTCTTTTAATCATTTATTGTAACAAAGTCATCTGTATAAAGTTGAAATTCAAAGTTTTAACTAATTATGGTTGGTTATTTGACAACTTTGGTTGAAGATGTTGAAATTGACAGCTTCAGGATGAATTTCCCCAAGAAGAAGCCCAGCTTCCCCAAGGAAAATCCACTTTGCCCCAAAAGAGAATTTAAATTTTGATACAAGGAAATTATTATTCTTATTATGCTCAAGTTGGCCCCTAAAATAATCAAGTCACCCTGCCAAAGAGACATGACTATTCACAGGGGCAATCAACTATATATTGAGCCTATTCGCTCCCCTTCAGGCAGATTTTTTCAGATCATCTTCTCTGATGTATGCGGGCAAGTCCAAGCCTTCTCTGTGGCACTTTCTTGTGGTATTGCAAGCTTTTTCTGTGGCATCTTTCTTGTGGTTATGCGAGCCTTCTCTGTGGCACTATCTTGTGGTTATGTGAGCCTTCTCTACCTGTGGTTATACGAGCTGTTCCTGTGGCTATGCAAGCTTCTGAGCTGTGATATTTGAGGGCATACAGACAGCTACAATCCGAGTTATGAAGCCATCTCAGTGTGGGTTTCTGTGGAGGATATATGTCACCACAAGTCCGAGTGCTGATTGATCCGTGCCTGCAATCTAGTCATCTTTCTGAGCATTGACTGAGTTACATAATGAGCAGTAACAGTGTTCACTTCTGTCTTTTTCTCTGTTGACTTTGACTGAGATTCTTCCGAGGAATTGCAGGCCCAAATTGTTGCAGGCATATGTGTTGACCAGAATCGACTTTCTCTCTCATTTAACTGCATTTGACTTGGTTCTCTTGGAAGTCAAAGGTTTGACTTTGACTGGTTTCTTGATGTACTATTGAATTGTATCTCAGCTGAACATTTGATGAATATCTAAGAAGAAGACTTGATTTGGGTTTTCCTCCTTGTGGGGTTTTGCTTTGGTCCTTGACCTAAATCTATGTGTTTCATTGTGCATGGCTATCTTCTACTGTGCTTTATTTTTGTCTCCATAAATGCTTAACTTGTATGGGGTGAATGAAATTGAATGAAAAATTGTTTAAGTAATTATCACAGCAGAGAACATGTGAAAAATTAACAGAAGAGCAAAAATAGTGACTTTTTATGATACTTTGGGATTTTTTATTGGCTTACATACATTTATGGGTGGGAAGTCACCTACAAGGGGACGTGAAAAATTAACAGAAGAGAAAAATTAGTGACTTTTTATGATACTTTGGGATTTTTTATTGGCTTACATACATTTATGGGTGGGAAGTTACCTACAAGGGGAAGTGTGGTGCCAAAATCCCTTGGTTTGTTTCAACTTTCAAGCACTCTTGCTTCATTGTGTAACTGTTTTGCAAATACATGATATTTTAGTTTGCATGGCATGGTGCTTTTAGCCTGTGCCTTTTGAGGGAGTACCCATATGCCTATACATCAATATTTTGTATGCCACCAATACAATCATGTTTGAAAAGGTACTCTTCATCATGCGATTTGTGAAAAAAATGGAAGTCGGTAATTTACATAATAAACTTGAAATTTGATGGTCTGATTTGAGTTTCCCATTTTCAATGGTGTTTTTCCTAGACATTGCATACCTTTCTAGTGAAGATGCTGTTTGTGAAAGTACCTCGAGTAGAGCGAGAGTGCGCATGCATGCATGCACCTGCCTCCTATGGACAGTCTTTTACAGCACCTAATCTGGGCACCTTCTATGGGCATTAATTGTTGAGTTTGGAGGGAGAGGATGCATTCATGCATGTGCCTGTTAGCCAGCCTTAGATAAGTGCCACCACTGTCGTATCTTAGAGGTATCCACCACTAGTTAAAGATATGGTTGGAGTCAATAAAAATAAAATTCAGTTTGGTTTTATTTTTTAGGAAATTCTATGAGTTTTGACTTACATGCAAACCTATTTTTGTAAACCTTAGCATGCCCTTCTCAGATTTATAAAAGTGTCGACAGAGCTACAGATTCATTCATTGAGTCCTGACTCTAGCAGTGAGCAGTTTAGTGGTACTTTCCTGTAGGAATTCTTTTTATGTTCAGAATTAATAAAAACAGTGACAGGATTTGAAAGTTGTATATTGAATTCTGTGCATTGTTTTCTACAGCACATGTTTATAGATTCTAGCATATACTAACAAGGCTGTTTTGATGGGTTTTTAGTACTTCTTTTTAGTTTCCTGTAGGGCTTATAGTTCAGTGCAAAATTTGCTTACCATGAGCTAGAAGATTTCTACCGATGCATGTTAGCTAGGTTAGCTAGGCGAAACACAAAGGGAAGAATAGGAGTGTTCAATTAGTCCAATACAAAATCCATCTATGAACACACAAAGTTAAGCTGATGATGCAGATAGGTTACACTGCCTAATACACGGATGCAATCTTGTGGTAATCGACGGATGCAACCTGATCCCCAACCTCTCCGTTTACGCTGTCTCCCAACAGCAGACTATGGGTGGTAGACCCTATGGAAATGAGATGAAGAAGGACAAGTTGGAAACCAACTAGTCCGGGAGACATAGTCGAGTGGCCTAGCACTTGTTTCGATTTAGCAAGATTTTAAGGATCCGATTGGATTTATAGATTTAAATCCAGTGCCTAATGTGTGAAAATTTCATCTATTGCAGCAACTGGAAAGTATTCTTCTAACTGTAAATTAATTATGCAGTTTATTTGTTACGACAAATAACGAATAAATTCACACCTGCAATTATCACATTAAATTTACGACAGAAAATAAAATGCTAGAAACAGGGAAATTCTAGCACACACAAAAATATTAACACTGTTATTTTTGGACAATTGTCCTTTGGCAAAACCCAACTTGGGAAAACCGGTGCAGCAGATGAGGGTTTCCTTATTAATCTTCAGCAACAATTATGAGCACAAAATTTTTACATGCCCTGCTGGCAATCTAAACTGAAGGAAATACTGAGCGAAATTTTGTGATAATTTTCTCACACTCCACAACAATTTTCTGACCCCGAGATGGACCCTCTACCTTCACACTGGACCCTTTTTGTCACGTTCTGCACAGTGACTGCGTAGAGCTCCTGTGGACTTCGCTCTTCCTTGTTGTGCCTCTTCCAGAATCCGGAATTCTTCCTTCTGGATTTATGTTGCTCCCTCTCTCACTTGCTAGTTGCTACTCACCTTCTGGTTCTATTTCCTCTGTTGAATCACAACCACTAAGAAAATGGAATTGCCTGGGCTACTGAGTAACTGCACTGGTGTGTTTTCCATCTACCCATCGACTTCTTATAATCTTCTGTAAGAGCACCAGCGACCAAGATTAAATATAATCAATGACCCAGATTATTTCCCTGTCGATCCGTGTGAGTTTCTAGATGATTCTCACCTTATCTCAATTAACACTGATTAATTAACCATATTCCCTAAGTTTAGACTTGGGAAATATTTAAAATTGGTTAATAATCTAATTGAGACACTTCTAGATGGAATTTCCAGAAACGATTTCTGGGTTTTGAAGAACTTTTGCATTTTAGTCTCTCCACAAAATATTGTGGCTAGAACTCATCCGATGCAACAAAAACTAACATAATGGAGTCAACACTCTTGCTATGTAAATTTAAGACCAAGTACTGGATGGACAACTGTTGCTTTAATGCCTTACTATCCTAAATGAAATGCAAATTGCTAGAACTTATGTGAAACGTAGATATCTTGGTTGATTTTAATTAAATGCCTACTCTAAATTTGACTTTCCCTTAACTATTTTGAAGCTGAGCTCCAAGGTAAGTTGTGGGAAGGAGGCCAATATGAAGCAAGCAGGGGCTTGATTAACGATACCTCTTGTTGTGCTCCTATCACCCGATGTCTCTAGCGTTGCATAGACTGTGGCTCTGACGAAGAGTTGCCTAGGCCCCTCAAGCTAGATGAAAAAGTTTGTCTTAGAAATCTATCAACCAAGCTTATGCTTGGAGGTAAGTTTTAATATGCATGACTAGCTTAAGATGCAAATGCAATGTGAAGTTAGATGATGATAATTAGAGGAAGATTGTTAAAGCTCTAGAGTACTTAGATTATAATCTTGAATTAAAGAAGCAAGTACTTGATGATGATATCAAAATATGATCTTAAGAAAAACACGTGCTAACTTAATCAAGATATACCCAATAAGATAACTGCTTAAGATAACAACAAAATTGAATTAGCCAGCAATGTATCTAATGCTTGAAATAAGTCAATAGCAATCAATTACTTAACCAAAGATCATTACATGATGTAGCCAATAGTCAAATTAAGAAATGCCAATGATCATTCAAAAGATGCTTCAATTGAAACAAGCAAACTTATTAGTTCTTAAAGCGCCCAATGCAGAGTTACCTTTCAAGAAAGTTTATTTGCAATGAAACAAATATTGAGAGTTATACCGATGTTCTTGTAAAACTATAGAAGACAGATGATTAAAGCAATATACTCAATCCCTATATTCCTTATCCAATGTTGACAAATTATTGAGAATACTTGAAATCACTTTACCATTCAGAGCTTGAGCAATTTATGACAACATTAAGTTACTTATGATCTAAAGAGAAACAAAATAAATCCCAAAATTTCACTCCTTATGAGACAAATTTAAAATGCCTGAAAATGAAAATTTGACAGTAATAAATACTTGAGCAATTGTTACACTTCTTACTTCTGCAATTTTAAAGTCAGACCTCTTTAGTAATTAATGCAAATCAATCATTCAACTAGCCAAGAGGTTAAGCCCAAACACGTGATTATTTTGCAAGATAATTAGAGTATTTTAAGGCTTAATGCTGGGTGTGTTTATATAACTGCAAATTCTAAAAAGCTTATATCAGACTTAGGACAGCCATTAATGCAAGAGTTTGAACAATGGTTATGCCCCTATGTGATTTAGCTAATCCCTTAATGATTTAAACAAAACACCAAGCCTTTTATACCACTTAAATATGTGTTTTGACTACTGCTAGAAAGAATATTATAGAGCTGTATCTAATGATAGAGGAAAGGTTAGAAGGCAAACCAGTGGAGCAGAAAATTTGTTCAACACTTCCCCAAAAGATGAGCCACCTGTGCACAAGCCTGCTTCCAATGATAGCTCAGAAATGAAGACCGATCGACAATGGTAGGGAAGTGAATGGAGACTAGGAGAAAGGGTAGGAAACAAGGGCAGAGGCATCAAGCCTTACGCCAGAACTGAAAATTAATCGAAAGGGAGCAAAGGGCAAAGAAATAAGGCAACAAAGGAGGGGAAGAGTGCTGTGACAAGGAGATTGGAGGCAGTGGCTAAGGAGAGGGCTCAGATAGGGCAGTGGACGGGCTGATCAGAGGAACTGAAGGGCTGACGGGTGAGGAATGAGGGTTTGAGGGAGATGGAAGGGTATGGTAAGGCTGCGGCAGAAGGGAGGGAGCAACGGACAGGGGAGAGTAGGTTGTGGAGGAGGAAGGGAAGGCAACAAAGGAGAAAGGGAGAAGGAAAGGACTAAGCGGAGGGATAAGGACGGAGGAGGGTTTTGAGGGCTGCCGACAAAGGGATAATGCCATGATAGTAGGAGAAAGGGCCATAGAGGAGCTGCGAAAGATGAGAGGAAGCAATGACTGAAGGTTTGGAGGGTGCTGTGGAGGAGAGGAAGAGCGGAAGGCTTGAGCAGATGAGGGCTTGAGGGTTGGGAGGCCTAAAAACCAATTCCGCTAGGAGAAAAAGGGTATGTCGAGTGGGCTTAAAGGCTAAATGAAGGAAATTTAGGGCAACGTTTAGCCTTATGGGCTTACAAATTTGCCCAAATCTTCAATTTTTTTTAATCAAACCCCAGATCTTCTTCCTTAACTCTAAGTTGCATGAAACGGGGAAACGGAAACGAGTTTCCGAAACGGGAAGCGAAGCGAAACGCGACCTCCCCAAATTTTGGAAACGGGGAAACGTGGTATATATATAATTTAACTTTATATTAGAATTTAGGACATTTAAGAAATATTATGTGAAATCATAAAAGTTTAAAACATACATGATATATGATAAATTCAAAGCATAAACTATTACAAGTTGCAACACATTTACTCATGAATGATAACAGACACAATGGAAATAGCAATCTCGGAATATCGGATTGGTGCTCTTGATTAAATATGAGTTCCATACCCTAATACATGACAAAATACGATGGAAACATTGCAATCACCCAACCCTGAAATCCTGAAAAACTGATAAGTCTGCTGGATTTTGAATGAGATCTAAAATTCTACTTTCTCCATATGAAATCCAATGAGGTCGAAACCACTCTCAAACATCCCGAGTCATTTCATGGTAATGTTAAAAATTTAAGTAAAAGGATGAAAATGAAGATTAAGGAGAATGTCACTTTTACTTTAAGAATTTAACATTACCATGAATCACATATAAATACTAGGGCCATAGGCTTTAAAAATCCATCTACAAGCATCCATAAACGATTACAATGATGTTAAAAAGCACGAAAACCGGAAAAAAAGAAAAAAAAACCAACTTAAATCGCTTTAAAGGCAAGGAAACGTGGCCGTACGGCCTGGAAACGCGTTTCCGGCCGTACTGGCAACGTTTCGGGATGTGGAAATGTGTTGCAAGATGCCGGAAACGCGTTTCCAGGCCGTACGGTACGCGTTTCCGCGTTTCCGTATCGTTTCCGTACGGAAATGGACCCCTTGTCAGCGTTTCCTGCAACTTAGCCTTAACTGAATAATCTTGTGTTGTTTCCCTGCAAACGAATTTGAGATTAGATCTTGCCCTCTAGGGCCTAGATCTATCTCAAAGCCCCAACACTTTCTCTTAAATAAGCTTGGATCTTTACCTGCACAAGTAAGAAAATAAAATTACCCAAACCCAATATACAAAATTTGAAAACAAAATCCCAAAACCCCAAAGAATTAGAAAATCAAAAATTATTTCAGATCTATACAATCAGAATACAGATCTATTGGATTTGAGGAGTATGAGCCCAACTTTGCTCCCAGATCAGTAGAGATAAGCTCTTCTTAGCTAGATCTATCCAATAAGCATAATATATAAAAGATAAATAATTTTAAATGAGGCACTAGCCAGGAAACCCTGCGAGAAAGGCTTCATTAGATAAGTCCTGGGATTTCAATCAGGAAGGCTCTTTAGATCTTATGCCTTGGGTGTTTGCTGGTCCCATCGAGGACTTCCCCTCACGCCCAAGTTTTCGAATATAAAAGATTTATGCACACTCAAGATCAAGTTGTCAGATCGATAGAGATATAAAATAACAATGTAATCATCAAGAATTAGAGATACCTACTAATTCAATTAAATTAAAATGCTATCTTAGATCCAATAACTTATGCAAGATACTTGTGCAAAAATTTATTCCATGAAGGCCAATAATCAACAACTTATAAAATATACTTCAATTGAGCATTAAGAACAATATTACCATAAGTAGGAGAAAACCACCACAATCAATGCAAACACCAAAGATTTTTGCGTTATTATTATTCTAGAAAAGTTACAAGAGAGCTTCAAGAGCTAGTACACGATTCACAGATTGGATCTTTTGCAAAGGAAAATGATCTCTAATTTATAGATAAATTCTTCAAACAACTAGTTGGCTTGATCCCTATCAAAGTAATCTCGTCCATTGATAAAGATTTGATTATCTTTTAATCATCACCGTTGAAAATAATTATTTTTAGGGAATTTTCGAATTTCTCTTTTAATTTATTTTTAATTAGCTCGAAATTAATTATTTTGAGCTAATTTCCTCAAAAAATTGACTTTGAATTAAACACCAAGGCTCAAGTGTCCAAAATTTCTTGAAATTTTCAATATTCCCTTGGTGGCGGACCTCCAAAAAATAATTTTTCTAGGACCCACAATTTTTTTTATTTTGGAGAATTTACTTTTTCTAAGACTTAAATTTGACTCGAATTAATTCAATTTTCGACTTAGGATTTTTAATTTATTTTTACCAAAAAATTTAATTAATTGACACATGAGGGGATTAATAATTTTTTTTCAACCCTCTAATATTTTAGCTATGGTGCTAAAATATTATTTACATAAGATAATGACATTTTAACCCGCTAAGGGGGAACACCTGTTCAGTATAGACTCTCAATTATTTACCCAATTCTGCGACCCAAATATGATCTAGTAGACCAAGTGATTTGTAATAAAACAATTTAGCCAACTAGCTAAAATTATTCCCAAATCACTTTTACAGAAGACTTTATTAGAATACTAGGACTCACCTAAGATCTTGATGACAAAATCCACCCTAGCTTTGGGGTGAGGCTGGAGGGAAAAACTGTCGATCATCTGTGTTTAGAAACACATATGAATCATTGAGACGAAAAAACTCCTAGGATGAAAATCGTCATCAAAATAATAGGCTTACCTAGGTTGTTACATACATATGTGGTCTTACTAGAATCATTTACATTATAAACATGCCGAATGGGTTTACAACTTTTGACAAACTTGTCGACTGATGATGATGAAACCTAGGTGATCTGAACACCTGATGATTATGGAATCAGGTTGATGAAAAATGTAGTGCTATAGGGTAGTTGACGTGGAGTGGTCAACATGACCCAATATTCGGTCAAGGGTATGGAGTTGATCAACCAAGGAGGGGCTTGACCTAATTAGGGAACAAAAGAGGATCAAAGGACAAATTTTCTTTTGAGATTTGGATGCAATGATCCTGATGAGGTCAGCAACCCAAAATCAACCTAGGGAAAGAAATGGTCTTGTAGCTAGGGCTTGCTATATCTCGGGATTCCATTGTCGGAATCGCTTGAAATTTGTAGGACCTCTTGAGAAAACTACAACGTAGTAGTTGACCAATTTTCTAGGGCTTTGGATGTGGCTACAAATGATTTCGTGTGATGCCCTAGGAGACCTTTCGAGGATAGGCTTAGAATTGGAAGAAATGAAGAAAAGAAAGGTTATTTTGACCACCAAAGGCATACAAGGATCAATGCCTTATTGCTTGGGCTTAATGGAGTCAAGATACACATAGATCATGAAATTTCGTGAGCTAAGGAGCCCTTTCTAGCCTCTCCAAGGGCAACAACTAGATCAATAGAGATTTATACTTCAAATTTGTGAAGGAGACAAAGTTTCGAGGTCTTTAACCTAAGGGATGCCTCCAAGTACATTCGCCCAATCCCTCAAAGGTCAACACATGCATTTAATCACTTATTCAATGTCCCAGAAGAATTTCGCATTACATTTAACCCATACAAGAATAAAGATAATAACATACATGTAGTTAACTAGTAAGATAACAAGAATAACATCAAAATTTCGACTTACATGAGAGAGAATATATCTATTATCAACTTCGCATTAGAGAAGCTCCAAAGATAATAACGGAATCCAAACATCATAGTGCATCAAGAAAAGCTCCAAAAATTCATCTCAACAAAAAGTGCAAAAATCTCATAAGAGATACTAATCCAATCCAAGTGATGATAATGAGAATGAATCATCTCACTTCTATTTATACAATCCTCTAAGGGATTCGAATGGCCTAATTTGGACTAATAATGCCCCTAAAATAAAATAATATGCATAATAACAATACTTTTGGTGACAAGCCCACCAAATAGCTCAATAACATAAGAATAAGCCTCTCAAGAGGGTCGAATGATTTATAAAGTGAGTCATTGGGCCCTTAAGGACTCCAAATGGAGTCCAAAGGGTGCCATGATGTAGAAATATACTCAAAACATAGTGGAGAAGGGGTTGGCCCCTTGTTTCCCAAGCGAGAACCTATGGTGCTCCCAAGTGGGTGTGGGGGCACAATGACATCCTCATGGGTCTCCAAGTGGATAAAAAATGTCTGTAGACCATTTGTAAGGGCTAGGATGATGATATAAGCCCTCCCTCTACAGCGAGAGACATCCTTTGGACCCTGGAGCATCTGCCAAGTGTATGGTGCAAGTGTGGAGCCGACTGGGCATGGTGAACCAGGTGCATCATCCTCATCCAAAAGGTGGAACATAAGCAATCAATGAGTGCTGCTAGGGATACATGAAGTAATCTCTACTATGGTGGAGGCCCATGACTCTCAATGCTCACTGTACAAATGCCAATGTGTCCCTCTAGAGGGCTAAGACCCTGTATAGGGAGACCAAGCCCCAAATGGAAAACCACCTGCAATCCTGCATTAGATCCAATGCATCACCATGCCCTCCAATGCAACAAATCATTAGAATAATCAAGTCAAAGAGCTTACAAGTCATGGAACCAATGGGGCAGTTCATGGTGGCATGCCCTTCCATAGTGGGCTTTGGCATGTACGAATGTCTCAAAGCTCAATAAGGGGGTTAATCAAGGACCCTATTAGGTGATTACAACCTTTAAAGGGGTTTGCATGCCCATGGTACAATCCCTCAAGCGGTAGGTGGCAAATGATATAGTAATGGAATGGAGTGGGGATCAAGGGGATCATCCAGACCACATGTAATGGCACAAGGGTAGCTATAATAAGGGAAGCCCACGCTTGGGTATATGAGTGGAGGAGGGAGAAAATCGTGGAACATGAGTTAACTTGACCTTTGTTTTTCCACCCTTCTTTATAATTTTTTGGGGCTCCAGGGGATGAGAGTATGATGTGTAGTATATAGTAGTGGATACCCGCTTAAGGTGGGGTGGTTGATCGCCTACTAGGGGTTGGGACAATCATGTGTTCCATAATGATGGAGGGGGCTCATCTAGGGCCCGTAGGAACCAGGGTGATGGCCATGGGTAAGGGGAAGATCTCATGTTTGGCTTTTTCCCAAGTGCTAAATTTTATGTCTCGAACTTCTTTTGCATGTTGTGGTACATTTCCTGTTGAGAGTGTCCAAATTATGCTTTTTTCTTTTCTTTTTAGCTGCATCGACCTTCGGGGCATTGTTCC
Source organism: Pinus albicaulis (assembly GCA_034641835.2). Classification (NCBI taxonomy): domain Eukaryota; kingdom Viridiplantae; phylum Streptophyta; class Pinopsida; order Pinales; family Pinaceae; genus Pinus; species Pinus albicaulis. Next base: position 1,461,180,949 of record CM076578.1, on the reverse strand, counting down.
TGGCCCGAACCAAGGTGTGGACAAGGGGAGGGAGAAGCTAACCCTATGTGGACCCAATGGACACATGTGGACCAAGATGGGAAAAGAGATGTGTTAGTTTCTGTAGCATCGGATGTGTTCTAGCCATGAAAATTGGTGGAGAAGCTAGAACACATCCGATGCTACAGAACCCAGAAATTGTTTCTCGAAATTCCGCCTAGAAGTGACTTACTTATATTATTAACCAATCTTTTTAATGTTTCCTAAGTCTAAACTTTGGAAAACAAGTTAATTAATCAGTATTAATTAAGTCAATGCAAGAATCATCTAGAAACTCACACGGATCGATCCAGAGATGATCCTAGCCACCAATTATGTTTTAATCTTGGCCATTGGTGCTCCAACATAGGATTATGAGAGGAGATCGATGCGATGATGAAGAGATCACTTTGGTTGTTCGATTTCTTGGCAGATCGATTTCCAGAGTAGTAGCAGTCAGTTGTCGCTGAGAGCTAGTGATCGAAGCAGTGTGAGAGGGGCAAAGACAGTGAGGTTGGAGGAAGTGATTCCAGATCCAGCGAGTGCATTTATAGAGAGGCAGAAGAGCCATAGAGAAAGGTGATGCAAGTATTGTGCAACAACTTCTAGAGGCAAGTTTGATTTGCTGAGAGGGAAAGATGTCATCAATTCCACAGGCTGGGAAGGAGTCCGAGAGTGCTAGAGAAGCATATTTCCAGCTAGCAAAGTGCAGAACAACTTTATCAGAGACTAGTTAGAGGCTTCACGTCAAACAGACTGCGCAGTGCAGCACAGAGGCTGACACAGAGGGTCAAAGGGCCGAGTTTCTAAAGGCAGGTTGTGCTAGGGGTTTGCCTGTGGGGTGGGGAAAATTCCTCACTAGATTTTTGCCAATACTTTTCACTCTAGGATTTCCATATTTTTGGCATCCAGTTGTACTCATAGTTTCTCATTGCTGCATAATAATAAAACTTTCAGTTGCTGCACTGGTTTTCCCACATTGTGTTTTTCTGGGGACTTTTGTCCAAAAACAATTGTGTTAATTTTATGTATGTGTGCTAGCATTTCTTAGCTTCCAGCGTTTTATTTTTCCACATAATTTTATTTTTGAAGGTTGCAGTGTGTTTATTTTGATATAGCCGTAGCAGATAAATTGTTAAATTTAATTATCAATTAGGAGAAATAATACCAGTTGCTGAAATAGGATTCTGGTTTGGAATTTTCACATGGTATCAGAGCACAGTTGATCGGTTGGAGAGCTTAGAAACGAAGGAAAGGAATTTCAATGCTCGACAAGGGCAGCAGGACGAAATTCCCAGGGGCAACGCAGTCTTTTTGCCAGGAGGCCGAGTTGCTTGAGGAAGTTCGATTTTTCTGAGAGAGGAGCAGAAAAATTCGATCCTTATAGTTCAAGTGATTCCAGTGGCAAAGGGAGTAACTTAGTCATTTCGTTGGAAAGATCTCTAGCTGGACGCAAAGGGTTTGGTAGTAGTACGCTGAAGCAGAACCAACGTCGAGGTGGAAGAGAGAAGAGCACACACAATAGAAGGAAAATTTCTTTGAGGGAGCTTCAAGTTTCAGAAGTTCGATTTTCCATTGCATATTGGCAGTTGCTATGAGCATATTTTCTCACTCGAGAAGGGAGTACGAGTAGTAGATTCAACAGCTGAGTAGAGGGAAATAGGGAGATTTTCGATGGTAATTTCTCCAGTTTTGAGTTTCCAGATTTTGCAGCTCTACATGGATGGCCATACGAGGTTGCCAGAGGAGGCCATGCAAGTTAGCCAGAATGCAGATCTAGGCAACAAATCGACTTCCAGTTGTCGGAGGAAGTGTGAGTTGTCTAGTGTGAGTTGCAAAGAAAGGAAGGGTCGCAACCAGGGACTAGGCTCGATAGGAGATAGTGGGGCACCAGATCCAGGTGGAGTGTGAGACTCCAATGTGCCAGATGGGCAGTGTCCAACGCAGTTGCAACAAGGAGATCAGTCAGATCAGTTCTAGATTGTTGCAACAAGACCATCACCTTCGCTACAAAGGCCCACAATATCATTGTTGCAGGTTCAGTGTCAATAGACACAACTATTCATTCAAATGATAGTTGCATAGCTAGTTGCAATTAGTGCTTGAGAGACAATTGTAGAACTAGTTGCAGTGACATAGGTAATGTGAATTGCCCAGTTGTAGTATGCAGGTGCAGTTCCAGCCAGAAGATTCCTAGCGCAGAGCTATGCAATCCAGTTTCCAGTGTGGGAGGGCAATGCGAGTTTCCAGGAGGGAGCAGAGAGATTGCCCATAGGGAAATCGAGACTCAGAGGGAGTGTAGCTTCAGAGGGAGCATCCCTATGGAAGCTAGTGCTTCAGGATCTGGGGAGATTAGACTCATTATTGCAGTAACAACAACAATATGAGTAGATCAGATTTTTCCATGTTCGCCGATATACCTCCAAGAGTGAGGTGGGGTGACTTGGTGTTGTAGCCACAAAGAGCTACAGATGGGCAGGATCCTTGAGGAGTCCACCTCTTGGATCAGTACTTGGCTACGGGGGCCCACAATATTCAATAGCAGGATGGATCAGTGACAGTTGATGCAGTCAGATGCCAGAGTGACAGTTGCAGAGACTAGTAGTAGTCAGACGCTGGGGAGTGCAGTGCAGAGTTGGCAGCAACGCAATTGGCACAGTGCAGAGTCAACAACAAAGCAAAGTCTCTAGTGGACAGAGCAGAAGCTAGTAGCAGTCAGATGCTCGTGTGACAAATGTATCATACTGAACACAATTGATTCAGTATTTTGGATGTTTTTCAGTTGTTGCAATAGCAGCAACAACAGAGTTGCAATGCAGATGCAGTGTTGGAAATAGTTCAACAGAGTCAGCAGCAACACAGATGCAACAGTTTGGTTCAACTACAATTAGTGGCAGATGAATTAGAGTTAGTGCAGTGGTTGATGGGTAGTGACTAAAACACAATGACTAAGGGAACAACATAGTGTATGAGGAAACATCGTAGTGACTGAGAGGCAAAATTGTGACTGAGGGAGCAGCTCAGTCATTTCCATCAGATTTCCTTGCCAGACATCAACAACATAACAAAGGTGATGCTGAGACAGGGTGTTGTGGCAGGATGTGTAGCACTAGAGAGAAGACAATCCTCGCTAAGAGGGAGTGTTAGTTTCTGTAGCATCGAATGTGTTCTAGCCACAGAAATTGGTGGAGAGGCTAGAATACATGACATTTCCAAAAACCTAGAAATTGTTTATGGAAATTCCGCTTAGAACTGACTTAATTAGATTATTAGCCATTTTTCTTAATGTTTCCCATGTCTAAACTTAGGAAACTAGGTTAATTAATCAATATTAATCAAGTCAAGGCGAGAATCATCTAGAAAGTCACACAGATCGATACAGGGATGATCCTAGCCATCGATTATGTTTTAATATTGGCCGTTGGTGGTCCAATAGAGTATTATGAGAGGAGATCGATGTGGTGATGGAGAGAACACTCAGGTAGTTCAATTTCTTGGCAGATCGATTTCTAGAGTAGCAGCAACCAGTTGCTGGAGAGAGCCAGTGATCGAAGCAATGTGAGAGGGGAAGAGACAATAAGGCTTGAGGAAGTGATTCTAGATCCAACAAGTGAATTTGTAGAGAGGAAGAAGAGCCTTAGAGAAGCTGACGTAGGGACTACACAACAACTTCTAGAGGCAAGTTCGATTTGCTGAGAGGGAAAGACGTCCTCAGTTTCAGAGGACAGGAAGCAGTCCCATAGTGCCGAAGAAGCATCTTCCTAGCCAGTAGAGGGTAGAATGACTTCATCAGGGACCAATCAAAGTCTTGATGTCAAATAGGCTGTGCAGACGCTGACGCAGAGGGTCAAAGGGCTGAGTTTTTGAAAGCAGGATGTGCCAGGGGTTTGCCTGTGGGGTGAGGAAAATTCCTCACTAGATTTTTGCCAATACTTTTCTCTGTAGGATTGCGAGATTTTCGGCATTCAGTCGTACTTAGAATTTCTCATTGTTGGTTAATAATAAAACCCTCAACTGCTACACTAGTTTTCCCTCATTGGGTTTTTCCGGGGACTTTTGTCCAAAAACAATTGTGTTAGTTTTATGTGTGTGTGCTAGCATTTCTCAGCTTCCAGCGTTTTATTTTTCCACAAAATTTTATTTGTGAAGGTTGTAGTGTGTTTATTTTGATATTTTCCGTAGCAGATAAAGTGTAAAATTTAATTAAAAATTAGGAGAAATAATATCAGTTGCTGCAAAAGGATTCCAATTTGGAATTTCCACAAGATGAATGGGGCTAAAATGAGTGGAAAGGGAGTGATGTAGGTAGTGTTGGGAAATAGGACCACGCAACCAAAATCGAGATTTCCCATGTAGTGCCAACCCTAAAGCTAATGGCCAGTAAAGGAGATCCCACATGACTATGATACAAGGGTAACCACGGTATCGGGCAGTGGAGACAAAAATACAGACCTAACCCACTCTTTCTACCAAATCCCCCCACCAATCCATGCTCAAAAGAGCCCATGACAAGTAAGGAAACATACTCAACTATATTAATGAAAAGCCATACCTTTGGGGTTGGGAGGCCCACCTTCAAACATACAATCATGACAAGTTGTTGAGGGACCACATGGCGGGCTCAGGTGGCGAAGACAATGGCACATCGAGCTATCTGGTGGCTGCTGGATGCCACCTGAGGACCATCTATGAGAATTTTTTTCTCCTATATACACTATCCACAGCTGGTGGGTAACAATGTTTTGTACTAAACTTTTCAATGAAACATTATCTCAATTTGTTTACAAGGTTGTATTCAGGACTTTTCCTAGCAGACAAGGTATTCTTTATTTATCCTTTGTGAGACTTTGATCAAATCATAAAGACTGTTACATGTCCATTAACTGGAGGATTTTCTGAGGGTATTAAATCTAAATTTTAACAATAGTCCTGAGCCTTTGGCCTTTTTGAGATTTATCTTGAGGCTCTGTCCTGAATTAAAGACAACTTCTGATGCTAAACTTTCTTAATAAGCATGTTTGACCTTCTGCAATTTTCTTTTTCCTCTGAGATGTTTCGGACCTCTGAGGTCATGACTGAAGCTTGATAATCTTGAGGTCTTCTGGAGATTCAGATCAACCATACTTAGGCTTAGCTTGGCTTATTGAAGATCTGAGGCCATTAGGCCTACTTTCAATACAAGTTTATAAATGCAAGAGAGAATAAAACTCGATCTTGAACTCTGACTAGTGTGTTTTAGAAAACCATCCTTCATCATTCTGATCTGAGATTTAACCTTAGGTCATTTTCAGATCTTCTGAGGTTTTTCAGCCTATACAACAGGTCCTGCACTAAGGCTCAGTCTGAGATTATGTTTGGATCTCTATCAAGTTGTGACAATAATAATCCTTCTGCCTACTGAGGCTTTTCCTGAGAGACCTAATGTAACTTCGGCCGACTGAAATGCTATCAGAGAGATAAGTTAACTTGGCTTCAATTGAAGTAGGGCTAGTTTGAAACAACAAATGTCTTATTTCTAGGGCTGCTCTTCCACCATAGCTCTGATACCATGTTGATTTTGAAGGATTCTGCAATCTGATAATTATTTCTTACGATTCTTTCTTTTGACAGAACTCATCGTACATTCATTATGCGACATAAAATAATTACACAGAGAACTTCAGCAATAACAATATGCCAGTAAGCCCCTAGGGGTTTGTCTGTTGGCCAGTGAATGTTCTGCTAAGGCGTTCGTGCCGCTGTGCAGGTCACAGGTTCAATCGTCGCTTTACCTGTGCTCCGTTCTTGGGGGGTGGGCGGTTGCACCTGGGAGTTATAGTGGAAGCTGGTGGGTGTCAACCCCGTGTCACGCAAGTACGAGAACCACTGTAGTTACCAATTCCTCCATATACAAAATAAAAATAATAATAATAATAATAAAAAAAATGCCAGTAAGATCATAAAGAGGCAGCCACACAAGAACACATTATTTTACCCTGGGAAAACCCACACGGGGAAAAACCCAGCAACCTTTTCAATAGAGAAATATTCATTTCAGTAGAGATACATATTAGTCAATCATGAGGTCAAACCTAGTCCATCCTGCTAGTCATGTCATCTGCCCACAGAACTCTGACCTTGCCTCAGAAATGCTGCTTTCGTGGTGCTTATAGATGACACTTCGCTGTCTCAGAATATGTCCTTTGCTGGCCTCAGAGATGACCTTCTTCACTGCCTCAGATTAGTCCCTTCGCTGACCTAGAGATGACAGAAATTCCCTTTGCTTGCTGCCTCAGACCTCTGTTTTGCTCAGACTTCGCTGCCTCTGAAGATGTGAGCTTTCTTGGATGAAAATGGTGCCTTTTTATAGGTTTTCTTGAGGCTGAATGTTTGCGACTTTATTGGAGCTGACCTGAACTTTGTAAGGGGCCAACTTGAACAATTTAAGAGGCCAACTTGACTAGGAGAAGGCTGACTTCATCCTTTTGGAAACTAAAATTTATTTCTTCCAAATTCAAATTTTCTCTTTTGATTCTAGCATGAAGAACATGCTTGTAAATACATTAAGGACTCAATTAGACATTATGAAGACCAACTATAGTTACAAAAATCAACACTCATAATTGGCCTTGTCAGACTATTATGCCTACTTATGGCCTATGCCTATTGCTACAAGTTTTACTTGTACATTGAGCTGAGTTTTTCAACTCCATACTGTTTTCTCTTTCCTGTCATGGAATAAATTTGGGTTCAAAGACGAGGATCTTTTTATCTTGTACAAGAATGACCTGCTCACAGCAATTTATTCTTTTTAGTCCATTTTCTATGAAAAATTCAATAGCTATAACGAAACCCTCCTATATCCTGAATGTGGGCATCTTACTGTATTGGATATAAGTTTTAACCCCGGTGGATGTGAATAAAACCCTAAAGGTGATTAATACTGACATCTGGTTGATATTTAGAATTTGAACGCATTATGGAGATATTCTAGTCCTGGTAGGATCTCTTTTACCTCTGTTATTTACTATGTGTTATCATGATGAACTGAGTTCTAAAAGACAAATTTCAACTATGGCTCTTCTTGTTGATTTGTTGTTATGGTTTCTGACATTTTTATTGTAACTTTCCATTTTCTGTTAACATGATATATTGGCTGTAATTTATATAGTGTTTTATGTTGCAGGTAAAGATCACATTGAAGCAGGAAAATAAGGATGCAGAAAATGTAACCTATAATGAATATCACTATGCGGGGGGCTTAGTTGAATATGTCTGTTGGTTGAACCGTGACAAGGTATAAAGTTCACGCTCCTATAACTCAAATGTAGGTTTAAATAGAACTAAATTCAATTTCTGATAAATATTGCGAATCAAAATATTTCTGGAGTATCTAAATTCTGTGAATCTCCAGGTAACCTCTGCTAGTGATATTTGGCAATTGAAAAAATAAACTATATCATTGGCTAGAAAAGTTCCAAAAGATTAGATGCAAGTGCTGATACTTTAATGACAGAGAATATTCATCATTTGTTTTGTGTTGTAGACATTGGAATATTTTTAGCTGAAAGGCAATGCAATTACTGTGTTAAATTTTTAATACAACTGCCCAGTCTAATTAATTCCGGTAATTTGATATAATTGCCTCTAAATTGCTTTTCTTTCTGTTCAAAACTTCAAAAGCTAGGGTGAATCAACACTCCAAAAGTATTGATAATGCTGAGAGCACGTTTCTCTATTCTTATCAAGGGTGGAGTCTGAAGATGATTGTGGTTCTGGTTCTGATTGTATCAAAGAATAAAGTAAATTGTATGGATAGAAGCTTTTTCAATTTTAACGTGAAAGTTGTTTTTCTGTATTGATGCTATTTGATTACAAAAATACAGAATTTATCAATAATTAAATAGATCTTGAAGTGGAAAAACTCAGTTGTTTTAGATAGTTAGTAGTCTAGAGCAGAACTGACTTGAGCGTGGAAAGTAAATCTTTGTTCTCGAAATATTTAAGCTACTGATTTTCACTAGTAATGCTATGTGGTTAATTGTGACAAGATAGTTTTGAATCCATACTGAAATTTATTTTGAATGTAAAAAGTCTTATCAATTAATCTGTTTAGGCTAGGTTTTTATTTAACATGCATGCTGCAACAAGATAAAATGAGAAATTTTTATTGATGTCCATGAATGATTAAAGAATAGAAATTCTAGTTGCTTGATGTAGCAATAGTCCTTGGGAGTTTTCTGCTTCTATCTGCTTCTGATATATGTTATGTGATTTCAGGCACCTATTCATAAACCTATTTCCTTTACTAAGGAAAAAGATGGAGTCATTGTTAATGTAGCCCTTCAGTGGTACGTGGGACAGTTGTGTGTTATGAAAAGGAACAGGGAGTTTTATTTCGACACAGTTTTTTTTGAAATTTCACTAATGAATGAGTCTCTGGAATTTAGGAATGTTAAATTTTCCTCGATCTCTTCTTTGAGCTCTTACTACGGTACGGAGGTGGCCCTTGTTTTGTTTGAATCAGGTGCACGGATGCATACACAGACACGTTGCTAGGATATGCAAATAGTATCCGAACAAGTGATGGAGGTTCTCACATGGATGGTGTGAAATCTGCATTGACAAGAACTTTTAATATCCTTGGAAGGAAGTCAAAACTTATCAAGGTAAATTGATGCAGATCAGTTGCTTTTGTAAATTCATTAGCCTATAAAATACTAGTGAGATAAATTTGTTGTCAGTATGTTTTTGGTTATATAAAATGTTTTTGGTGGATAATGAGAAATGAAATCTAGATGAAGATTGCAGTTTGTGAACATGTATAAGAATGACACCCCATCCTCAAAAGGATTTTGAATGAGACACCGGTTATCACTAGTTCCCAGGAAATACATATCAAGGGCAGAGTTGGCTCTTTAAATGCCTCTGCTACATCAGTTATATGCCCCAAAATATTATAGTTCGTATGATTCTATCTAGAAAGAACTTTGTTGTATATTTCCTCTTCTTTTCTTGTGCTTTTCTAGTCAAACGTTTTGTATATGCAATTGAGTCTTGTGACATCTGCCTATGCGATCAATTTTCTTTCTAAAATTGGGAATTCAAAATTTGTGGCCTTCATTTACAAAACTTGGAATACAAACAGATTTCCTATTGTTATGATATTAATTTCTTAAAATTGAGTGCTACTTGATTCTATGAACACTCTGACGTTATTCTTCACATATTGTTTGAGTTTCAAAATACATGGTTGAGTGACGCTTATTAAGCCTGTTAGGGATGTTATGGGTGTTTCCTTGTCTTCTGATTCTATTTTTGTGTCACACCAATCATTCCCTCAATTTTGTCATTGTATTTGTTGATGGCAATATTCATGCGTGCTTTTGGCTTCACAATCATAAAATGCAATATTTTTATATTGCATTTTATGTCCTGGTAAGAATTCTCTTCTCTCCTTATTGTTTTTGGATACAGTTTCTTATTATCCTTATGTTGATGTGGTGGAAAATATTAGGCTGTCTTCAGGAGGATAAAAGTTACCCTTGTTGAAAAAATTGAGAGGGGGGTGAATTAGTATTTCATTTCAATTAGTTAAGTTTTAATCTTCAGAGCATTAATTAACATTAGCATTAGATCAAACATAACTCAACATCACAACACCATTCAACAATGCACAATATCAGAGACAATACACCAAAGATTTTTAGGTGGAAACCCGTTGCCACACAATCTAGTAGAGATCCTAGGAGGGGTACCTAAGGGATAGCTACTAGACCAAATGACAACAATGGGACAAAGATGCACTATCACCTTAGTCAGTGTCCCCTTCTCTTTACGGACTTTCACCGATGGGAGGAGTCACGGTATGATGGAAATCACCAATAATGATAGGATCAATGACAAGTTATGATGTGATTTCCAAGGCACATTCAAAGGAGAGGCTCAAATAAAGGCTCAATGAGTCACGGTATGATGGAAATCACCAATAACGGTAGGATCAATGACAAGTTATGATGTGATTTCCAAGGCCCATTCAAAGGAGAGGCTCAAATAAAGGCTCAATACTCTAAGAGAAGCAAAAAAGGCTCTCCAAGAAAGACCTATGGGGAGACTTAGACCTAGGGCTTATGGTATTCGATGATGGCAAGAAGACCTAAGGTCAAGGTTCCAAAGAAGATGTGGACCTTTCAAGAAGCTTTGTGAGATGGTTATATCCCTTTACATAAGCTTTTTGCTATTCTTGAGAAGGACTAAGAATGGGACCACATGAAACCTAGGATTTATGAGTAATCATGGGAGGAAACTCTCCAAAGTGTTCTCTAGGTCAAGGTTGGATGGGAGAAAGGGTTTGAATGATTTATTCCACTGAATACTATGTGCACAAACCCTCAAGAAAGCCAACACACCTTAACGTTCAAGACGGGCTTCAAACTTGGAGCTAGGGATTGAGATTTCTCAAGAATGAATTGTGGGAATTGCATCAAACTTGGAGGATCACTAGAGGAGACACCAACACAGTAGCCTATCCAAGCGGATTCAAAAATTTGCTCCCCTAATGAATTTCGCAGGAAGCCCTAGCTAGGTTGTCTAGGTTTGAAGACCAAAAGTTTGGAGGAGAAAAAGAGAAGGGAAGAAGGGGTGATCACCAAATTTACTCGGATTAATGCCTTGTCCTTGGGGTAAGGAGTCTATGTGATTCGAAATTTGGCCAATATTGTCTTCAAGGAGGCTAGAAAATGATGCACTAGCAATTAGTCTCTTGCATTTACCCACCCAAGATTTATGGATTTTCATGGAAAGAAAACAAGCTCTACTCCACTAGGAACATTCATCTACTTGTTATCAATGAATAATATGTACACATTTGCAATCTAACAATTCTTTACAATGATATTCAATAATTAGTGAACAAGAGAAAGAGCTAGTTAGAAAATTTCCACACATCGGACATTTTTGATGTAAAAATCCTTAACAAGATTACTTACAAGACAACAAGATATATATCCAATCCAAGCTCAAGAAGATCGCTCCAAGAGAGAACGAAATTTCACCTCCAAAAATACCGAAATGCATCAAAAGATGTCCAATAGACAACCAAGAAAGAAGTGCAAAATTCTCAAGAAAAGATATCCAAGTTCAAGTTATGATTTTCCAAATGAATGAGGATTATCTATATTTGAATGACCCTCCTCAAGTTCGATTTAGCCTAATAATGCCCCTAATAATATTTTAATGTGCAAAATAACATGTTTTTGGTGACAAGGCCACCGAATAGCTTATAAAGTGAATGATAAGCCATCCAAAGCTTTCTGAAATGATGAGACATTGGTGTAGGAGGGCCATTGGACAACCTAAATGAGTTCTCAAAGTGCTATGATGAAGAAAAGGGCTTCATGAATGGTGATTGAGCGAGTGACCCATTGATTTCCAAGCAAAACATCATGTGGTGCTCCAAATGGATCTAGGGCACAGGCAATGGGCTCATGGGTCTCATGGGGCTAATAATGAAGTCGATCCTCCATCAATGAGGGCTAGAAGATGACACATGCCCTGCCATGTCTCCCTGGGAAAGGAAAAACTTGTACTGGGCCATGGATTAGCTGCCAAGTGTTAGATGCAATGCATATCCGGATAAGCAATGTGGTCTAAGTGCATGATCATCTCTGTATAACTGGGGCACGAACAAGCAATGTGGTGGTGCTGAAGAAGCCCATGGTGTGGCAATCAATGCTCTGCATCGCTGGAGGCCCATAACTATCAACGTCACCCTACAAGTTGTTGAGATTTTGGGGTAGCATCGGATGTGCTCTAGCTCCGAAATTTTGTGGAGGTGCTAGAGTAGATGAGATCTCCAAGACACAGAAAGCGCTTGGAGAAATTCCATTAGGTTTAAGAGTTATTCAAATAATTAATCTTTTTAATTAAGGACCCTAAGTCTAACTTAGGAAAATTAAAAGATTAAAGTGAATTAAATTAAACATGTGATGAGAATGTTCTAAGTGACGTGGATCAAGCAGCTTCTAATCTTAGCCGTTGATTAGAGGTTAGATCACGACCGTTGGTTTTCCAACGAGAAAAGTATAAGAGAAGGGCTTGGGGTCAGTTGCAGAACACACACATTGGCAGAGCACTGAAGCTAAATCGAAATTCTACGACGTGATTTGCTAAGAATTTCGCAGTGAGTTTGCAGTGTGGTGAGGGGCAGTATTGGCAAGGAATTTGGATCCAAGGCCAAGAATACAACAATGACAGAGAGGCAGCGCAAAGGCAACAGGGGCCCTTCAGGGGTGACACAAGGCCAATTAGGGCAGCGCAGGGGCAACTTAAGCCTAGAGAGGGTGACACAGTCCCTTCCAGAGCAGCGCAGAGGCTGATGCAGGACAAAAAGGGTGACGCAGAGGGTTGAGGAGCAACGCTTGGGTTTCAGGTGGGCCAGAAAGGGCTTGAGTTCTGTAAATCCCGTTTGAGGGTGGGAATCAGCAATATTTTCTGTCTCAGAGTGAAAGCGATATTACTGTCGTGATTTTCTCTAAAGGGCCAACCATGTCTGGTGCCCATAAATTGTTGTATTTAGATTCTGCATAATCATAAAACCCTCCAGAGCTAGCTGTATCGGTTTTCCCGCATTGGGTTTTTCTGGGGACATTTGTCCGAAAAATCAGTGTCACTTTGTCATGTGTGCGTTATATTCAGTAAATGATATGTAAATGTGTAGGTTGCAGTTGTGTTTACTTTGCCGATTTTACTAAATAATTTAGAAAATTAACTTGTAATTTAATTCAAGTATGAAAAGTAAATCGAGATACTGCAGTAGGATTTCTATATTCATAAATTTTCACTCATGTGCCATTATCACCCTTTAGAGGGCTTGGATCCCTTATAGGGAGGCCAAGTTCAGGATGAAAACCCACCTGCAATCCTGTATAAGATCCAATGTATGTCCCCACCTTCCAATACAATAATTCATTAGTGCAATTGAGTAAATAAGCTTGCTAATCAAGGGAAGAAGTGAACACTTCATAGTGGCATGCCCTTCTAAATTTTGTCTTTGAACATGTACTAATGTTACCTTCTTGGGTAGAAGCAATGTTTTAAAAAACGAAATCGGTCAGCTACCAGGCCGAGGTAATGACTCGGAATCGGTAATGACTCGGTCGACTCGGTTTCAATGACTCGGTTTTTGTAAAAAATACATTAAATATTAATTTTTTTGTACAAAAACATAAATTTAAAGATTTTTATTCATGTTTCCAAACACATAGCATTACAATATAGACAAAAGACAACATTGATTTGTGATTAGGGCTCGCCCCTTTACATTTCATTATCATATCATTGTTCAGGGCCCTGCTGCAAGCATAAAGAGTTTCAATATTTACAGTTGTGAGTCTTAAAGGAGATCAACAGCCCTCTCACATCTGAAAAGTGCCATAATTAAAGGTTTTGAAATTCATAATTAATCACAAGACAAGGCCCAAAATAAGCAAAATTTACCTCACATTACTCACAAGAAGTTTGGAAAGTATTCTAACCCCTGTTCTTGCATATCTGTGGATTATCCTTGACTGACAGTGGGCTATAACAACTGATATTTTTTTTACAGTGGTATATTTGAAAGTCTGGTGCACTCTGTCATCACTAGTATTCATGGTTTGTCTTTCTATTTTCTAGCATCCGCATTTGACAGATTGCATATAGTGTCATCTCATTGTTGACTTGTAAGCAATCCTCAATTTACTTACATCATCTTTCTGTGTATTCGTCACTTTCTCTTATATTGGTAGAATTGAAGTAAAGAGATCCTTCACTCATTTTCTGAGTTGAAATTCAAAGATTTCAGTGGATCATCTCCAGTGCTATTCATTTCTTTGGAGGCTAATTTTGTTACCTTGCAGGAGAATCTATAATTTAAACTCCAATTCTCTTTTGAAGCAGAGGTTTAGAAATTTTGTGAACCTAATTGACTGTAAGTTCATCCCTGTTGGAGGTAGTGAGCTAAATTGACCTTTTTTTACAAAGGTTTCACATCCACCGGCCGGCTGTTTTGGCTCGGCCTGGTTAACTCGGGCTCGGCCTGGTTGACTGGCTTGTTACCGAGCCGGCCGAGTCATTACAAAAATCGGCCGGCTCGGTAACAAACCGGCCAACCTAGCTGGTTTTGTGCCTGGTCGGACCGGCCAGCCTAATGGCTCGGTCGACCAGGCCTGGTCGGAGTTGAGCCGGCCGTTTTTTAAAACAGAGGGTAGAAGTGGTTAATGAAAGAACCTATTAGGTGGTTTTAACCTCTATGGGAGAGACAGGTCCATGGTACATCCATCAAATGGAAGATGTCATGTGAAATAGTGATGGAACAAAGTGGGGGTAGAAGGGGGGAGGCTCCAAGCCACATGCCATGGTTTAAGGGTATCTATGATAAAGGGGGCCCACACCTTGGGGTATGAATGTAGGAGGGAGCAATCATGGTACATGAGTTACCTGACCTTTGTTTTTCCATCCTTCTTCATATTCCTTTTTGCCTTTTACTGATTTTTCTTCATTTTTAATGCTCGTGGCTCAAAGGGGATGAGAGCTTGATGTGTAAGATATAACAATGAATACCCCCTTAAGGTGAGGCAATTTATCGCTCACCAGGGGTTGGGACAATCATGTGTTCCTTAAAGATTTAAGAGGAACTCATAGGGGCGCTAGGAACCAGGGGGATGGCCATAATGATAGGGGGTAGAGTTCATGTTTGGCTTTTGCCACATGCTAAATTTATTGTCTCGACGATCTTTATCATTTTGTGGTACATTTTCTGTTATATGTGGCCATATTATGATCTTACCTTTCTTTTTAACTGCATCAACCTTTGAGGCATCCTTCCAGGTCTAGCCCAATGTGTGGACAAGGGGAAAGGGAGGCTAACACCTTGTGGACCCAATCGACAAATGTGGAAACAGATGGGGAAAAGGTGAAAAGATCTTGTAATGAGCGAAGGGAAGTGAGATATATGGTATCAGGAAGTGGGACCATGCAACCAAAATCAGGGTTTCCCATGTAGTGCCCATCCTAAAGTGAGTAGCCAGTAAAGGAGATCCCACTGAATTAAGATACATGATTAACCCCCAAGTTGAGGTAAGGGAACAAGAATACAGTCAAATCCCGTTCATTTTGCTGAATCCCCCAGTAATCCATCCCCAAATATGCCCAAGAAAAGCAAGCATATGCACCCAATTACATTATGCAAAATCATACCTTCAGGGTTGGAAGGCCCACCTTCAAACATACGATCATGCCAGATGAGCGAGGGCACATAATGTTTGGCTCAGGTGGTGGAGAATAATAGCACATCGAGCTATCAAGCGGTTGCTGGCTTTCGGCTAAAGACAAATCGACGAGAAAATTTCTCTTATAGTGGTCACTCACTGGTGGTGGGTAACAAACCCCTTCGAGAGAAAAACCACCAAACACTTCTAATATAGGTCTTTTCAAGATTACATTAAAGGAATTCTCCAACTTCCAATATTCTCTAGCTACAATTGTAAGGAGGCTCCAACCCCCTAATTTATCAACGCCAAATGAAAAGACTCCGACGCTAGTTTTACCAACTGTAATATTCCTAATTAGCAATTCTACCAATTGGAATATTAATTTTTGCCATTTTGTTAACTATTACATTTTTGACTAAGAGAATGTGTGTTTGGGGGCCCACAATTAGATTTAGGAAACTATAGGCATCAAAACATTAGACAAAGGCAAATATTGCGGCTATAGTGGAGGATGGGGGCCCAATGAGGAGAGGCTGTGACCCACGTGTGGCAGCGCAGTCTTGTGGTGGGGCCCAAGGGAACGTTGGGCAGACTTAGATAAAAGGAAGCAAGATGCTCATTTTGATCATTCACTCATCTATTTTGAAATTGTCTATTGACAGAGCACGCTTGAACAGTGAGCCAAGTCTGCATGTCTTGTTCAACACACATGTGTCTTCGAGTGGAGAAACCAAACCATCGCTTCGGTGGACTTCGAGTGCCAACCCAAGGGAGGTGTTCTACCATAGTCCGATCAACTCAGTAGTAGAGAGCTTCATGTGAAAATTCTATAATGTAGAATTCTACTGTAGCTACTGATTATATTTCTTCTATTGCATTCCCACACAATTATTTAACATTTTAATGTGTTAAATATCAAAATAAAATATGCTGCAAACTTCACGATAAATAAACAAGATGAAAGAAATAACTGTTAATTTTGGACAACTAGGTCCAAACTCCATGTTGTGATTCTCAGATGAAGATGCCAATATTTTTATTGGATTCCTCTCTCGGAGAGGTGCAAGATCGATCTAAAGATCATCTTGATCCGATGAGCAGAACATTTATTTTGAATTTATTCAAAATATGTGGAGGTCGACCTGAAATGAAATGTAGGCTTGAAGCCCTAGCAGTTGTGTCACACAACCTCACTGATGGATATAAATAGGTCAACGTTGGAGGTCATTTTCGCTCATCCATCACATCACATCCTCTCTCCTCATCTGATTGGTTCTATCATCTATTGGTGTCTCTTCATCACTCACATGTGGGAAAAAGCAGCAACTAGGGTTTCAGACTGTCTAGGGTTTCCAGCACAGAAATTGACCAGCGTTGACTTTGGTCAATGCTGGGTCAAATTGACCCAAAACTCTCCCAAAACTTCGATCTCATCAATCTGCATTTTTGGCACAAATACCGAGGCTGGACGTTGACTTTAACTTGATTGCATTGACTTTTTTGCTGCTGTTGTTTGCATTGATCGTGTTGACTGGGACAACGTTGACTTTGGTTGACTGGTATAGTTGTCTGAGAGGGTTGTGTGACACTTCTGGTTGGCTGACCGTATTGAGACTTTGCTGGTTGAAGCACCCTGTTGACCGCTGTAATGCATCAAAACACATATATTTTTGGCTTGTCTTTGGTCAATCTACTGGTATGTTCTATTTGCATTTTACTTTCTTGTTTATGTGATTGCTGACTGATATTGGGGATAAAAAGTAAAGCTGCATCAAGCATAGAACATCTACAAAAATTTACATGGTGTCAGAGCTGAGGTGAAGACAAAGTCCATGTTTGTAGCAATCACCGAAGAAGAGCATGGGTACCTCAAACTACAATGGCTTTAAAGCTGATGACAAATTGACTGGGAAGGAAGACTTCCATGCCTGGAAGATGACATTGGATCTTAATTTAGAAGACCAAGATGTCATGGACTATGTGCAGGGTAAAATCCAAGAGCCTCCATCCACTGCAACTGCTGCTGCCAAAACAAAGTACAAGAAGGGGGAAATCAAAGCAAAGCTAATGATCAGGGACTCAATTCATAAGAGTGTGGTTGACTACATCTCTGAGCTGGGCACTTCCAAAGAGATGTATGATAATTTGGTCAACATGTTCAAGGCCAATAATGCGAATCAAGTGGTATTCTTCAAGAACCAATAGAAGAATCTAAAGAAAGGCAGGGATGAATCCGTCCAATCATATTTTCTAAAGCTGACCGAAATCAGGAATAATCTTCTAGCTATTGGGAAGACAAAAGCTGATCAAGAGATGGTTCTCACCGCACTTGGAGGTCTCTCATCCGAATGGCATGTATTCAACACTACCATTCTCAATAACAATGTCATACCTGATTTTGATGAAGTATTATCGAGATGCGTACAAGAAGAGACAAGTATGAAGGAATATGAAAATGAAGGAAATGCTGCCTTCACTGCTTGCGCTAAGAAGAACTTTGGTGGTCCAAGGAACAAAGGAAGAGCAGGGGCCCAAGGAAAGAAAGGCAAATGTTACACTTGTCACAAGCCCGACCTCTATGCTAGAGAATGCCCTTTCAAGAAGGATTCTCCTGATGATGATGATGACAACAAAAACAACAACCGGAGAAATGGCAATAATGGCACGGAATATGAGACGAATGAGTTCAAGAACTTTTGCAGAGAAGTTGGCATGAAGAGGGAGACCACAATTGTCTATAACACTGAACAGAATGGCGTTGCTGAAAGAAAGAATAGGACCATTGTGGAAGCTTCCCATGCCACGCTATGTGACCAAGGTCTATTGAAGTTTCTGTGGGGAGAAGCTGCGAACACCGCTGTGTACGTACAAAACCGATGCCCTCATTCAACTATGGACTCCAAAACCCTCGAAGAGGTTTTCACTGGTAAGAGACTTGACGTCTCACATTTTAGAGTTTTTGAATGTCCCGTTTATTTTCATGTACCGAAGGAGAAGAGGAGCAAGCTGGATGCTTCTGGGAAGAAGGGAATGTTTGTGGGCTACAACAAAACTTCAAAGGCCTACAGAGTCTATGTGCCTGGTCAAAGGGAAGTGGAGATATGCCACGATGTTATCTTTGATGAAGATGCTTCCCTGAGGAAAGTAGTCGATCTTCCGAGATATGAGGAAGATCATGAAGCAAGGCTTGGAAATCAAGAAGAATCGAAGGGTGAGACGATACTTGATGTTGAAGGACTGATGGACCCTATTGATCCACCTCCTTCAACAAGGAAAATACCATCATGGCTCAGGGACACTCTCGAGGATGCCGAGAATCATATGGCCCCAAGGGGGACATTCCGTGAAAGCAAGAAGCCGAACAGATACCAAGGGTATCTAGCAGCCATGAGTACTATCGTACAATCTGAGCCTGGATCTTTTGAGGAAGCCATAAAGCATCAAGTCTGGAAGGATGCTATACACGAAGAATATGAGTCCATTATGAAGAATGATGTCTGGGATGTGGTTCCAAGACTAGAGGACAAAGCAGTTGTCACCCTCAGAATGGCTCTATAAGATCAAGCATGGATCTGATGGGAGTGCTAAAAAATTCAAGGCAAGATTCGTTGCCTGTGGCTTCTCTCAAAAGGAAGGCGTAGACTATGATGATATATTTGCACCTATGGCTCGATGTATCACCATCCGATCTATCATAGCCCTTGCTGCTACACAAGGATGGAATCTTCATCAGATGAATGTGAAGACCACATTTTTGCCTGGTGCGATAAAGGAAGAGGTGTATGTGGAGCAACCTCTGGGGTTCGAAGTCCAGGATCGGGACACCTATGTCTGCAGGTTGAAGAAAGCCCTCTATGGGTTGAAGCAAGCAACCAGAGCTTGGTATGAGAGGATAGATAACTAACTGATGAAGCTGGGCTTCACTCGTAGTAATGCTGATCCAAACCTTTACTTCAAGGTTGATAGAGAAAATACTCTCATTCTGGTTTTGTATGTGGACGACCTCTTCCTGACAGGTGCTGACCCTCTCATTCATCAGTGCAAGAGGGAGCTCGCTACTGAGTTCGAGATGAAGGACCTAGGACTGATGCACTACTTCCTAGGCCTGGAGGTCTGGCAGAGACCTGGCGAGATTTTCCTTTTTCAAGGAAAATATATTGTGAAGCTTCTGGAAAGATTTGGTATCGTGGACTGTAAGTTAGCATCGACATCGATGGAGCTCAACTTTAAGAAGTTGAGTAGCAGCGCTGTTGGGCCTGTGCTAGCAAATCCTACTGAGTATCGTCAACTCGTAGAGGGCCTGATGTTATTAGTGAACACCTGTTCGGACATATGTTTTGCAGTGAACACTTTGAATCAACATATAGTTGAGCCTCATCACTTTCACTGGGTTGGTGCCAAGAATTTGTTGAGATATCTTCGAGGCACGATAAACCATGGGTTGAGACACACTGTCGGGACTGTGACACCCCATGGATATACTGATGCCGATTGGGTTGGCAGTGTGGTGGATCGTAAGAGCACATCGGGATGTTGCTTCACACTTGGTTTTGCTTCGATATCATGGATGAGCAGGAAGCAGAAGTCAGTGGCTTTGAGCACTGCGGAGGCCGAATACATTGCAGCGAGTATGGCCTATTGTGAAGCAGTATGGTTACGAAAGCTCTTCTGTGAACTGTTCGGACATGTGCTAGATACCACCGTGATACTCTGTGATAACTAGAGTGGGATTTCGTTGTCCAAGAATCCTGTGTTCCACGATTGATCCAAGCATATTGATATCAGGTACCACTTTATTCGGGATATGGTACAACGAGGCGCTATAAGGCTGGATGATATAGGAACTGATGAGCAGGTTGTGGATATTTTCACAAAGCCCTTGGGGAAGGTCAAGTTCCTAACCTTCCGTGAGAATCTTGGTATCGTGGAACGACCCTATTCTGAGGGTCATGTTGGAAGATGAGCTCTGGGAGCTCTAGGGGCTTTAGGGATAACTTCTAAGAGCTATAAGCACACACGGGGCTAGGCTTGTCGAACCTTGTGGTGCTTCTGCCCCACCGTTATGATATTGAGTTGGTTCACCTCTCATGATCTATGCCTCGTATGCATTCTACCCAGTGAGTCCCAGACTCATGGGAAGTACCTCTCGTTTGGCCAATGAGGTGGGACAAGCTAGAGACTAGTAGCAAAGACTAATGGACGCATCAAAGATTGCCATACTCTCTATCTAGGATGGCACGGTCCAACCACTTGATCTGGGATCAAGTCAAGTGAGGTTTCATACCTCCTACTGTCTTCGGGTTAGATAACCAACTTTTGGTTGGTATGTGACTCTTTGAGTCCTATAGAGGTTTTGGACCTCTGGGATGAATTTGTCAGTCGGGAATGATGTCTTTGTGTTAGACCCACCTTTGTTCTGAAATAAAGAAGTCGACAAAGCAAGTTACAATGGGATGACACATGATGTTTGGATTGCACAGGTGGATGGAGTTCTCTCTAGTTGAGAGGGAGTGTTAATTTTGGACAATTAGGTCCAAACTCCATGTTGTGATGCTCAAATGAGGATGCCAATATTTTTATTGGATTTCTCTTTCGGAGAGGTGCAAGATCGATCTAAAGATCATCTTGATCCGATGAGCAAAACATTTATTTTGAATTTATTCAAAATATGTACAAGTTGGCCTGAAATGAAATGTAGGCTTGAAGCCCCAACAATTGTGTTACACACCTTCACTGATGGATATAAATAGGTCAACGTTGGAGGTCATTTTCACTCATCCATCACATCACATCCTCTCTCCTCATCTAATTGGTTCAATCATGTATTGGAGTCTCTTCATCACTCACATGTGGGAAAAATCAACAGCTAGGGTTTCACACTGTCTAGTGTTTCTAGTTCAACAATTGACTAGCGTTGATCGGTCAATGCTTGGCCAAATTGACCCGAAACTCTCCCAAAACTTCGATCTCATCAATTTGCATTTTTTGGCACAAATACCGAGGCTAGACGTTGACTTTGACTTGACTGTGATGACTTTTCTGCTGCTACTGTTTGCGTTGATTGTTGACTAGGACAACGTTGACTTTGGTTGACTTTGGGTTGACTGGTATAGCTATTTGAGAGGGTTGTGTGACACTTCTGGTTGGCTGATCGTATTGAGACTTTGCTGGTTCAAGCATCCTGTTGACTGTCGTAACGCACCAAAACACATATATATTTTTGGCTTGTCTTCTATCGATCTATTGGTATGTTCTATCTGCATTTTAATTTCTTGTTTATGTGATTGCTGACTGATATTGGGGATAAAAGGTAAAGTTGCATCAAGCATAAAACATCTACAAAAATTTACAATAGCGCAAGTATTCACACATAGACACCGTTATTTTTGGACAATTGTTCCCAGAAAAACCCAACTCGGGAAAACCGGTGTAGCAGAGGTGAGGGTTTCTTTATTATGCAGAAATTCTGAGTAAAAATGTGTGATTGTATTTATCAATCAATCACTCGAAGAAATTTGATGAGAATGGGCTTAGTGAGACAATTCTCACTTCACCAAGAAGTTTTGGCACCAACCTGTTCTCACTTTGAATATGTCTGCGTGATTTCTGCACAGTGACTGCGTCACTCACGTTGTCACTGCGTCACTGATGCTGCTGCTTGTGGCTGCCTTGGTGCTCACTGTAGTGTGAGACTAGAGTTTTCCCCTCTTCCGGAAATGTCCTCCGGCTACTAGATGAACCCTCAACTGTCTCCACAAATGAAATTGAAACTCCCTCTGCTGCTCTGCGCTGGCCCAACGTAACTGCTTCTTGGCTATCTCTGCGCTGCTGCTATGGCTCCCTTCTCACTTCTCTTCCTACACTCCTTATTCTTCAGAAATTCTCCCTCCTGGAGATACCACCTTCCCTTCTCTGCAATCTAGAATCACTTCTCTTCTTCCTTTGGCTAAAGAAATTGATCTCTTGATTTTTTCTTTGTCTGATGTGTTTTCCATTGGCCCCTCACCCTCCTTCTTATAATCCTTCGTTGAACCTTCAACAACCAAGATTAAAACATTATCCATGGATAGGATTAACTTGGAGGTGATCCATGACTTTATCTAGAAGATTCACACTTGGTTTAATTAATACCCTTTAATTAATCAGTTTCCCTAAGTTTAGACTTAGTGAAATATTAAAAATGATTAATTAATTTAATTAAACCATCTCTAAGTGGTATTTCCGAAGACCATTTCTGGGTTTTATGGAATGCATGTGCCTTATCCTATATCCAAAGTTACAAGGCTAGAGCACATCCGGTGCTACCATATATTAGCACTCCCTCTTAGCGAGGAAAGTGCTCTAGCAAAACAACTCACTATGCTGCTGATCTGACTTCTAGAACATCTGCTGCTGTGCTGTTGATGCTGCACACCAATACTGCACAAAAATGCTGCATCTGTACTGCTGCTGCCAACCGCCACTGTACTGCAAATCCCTCTGAATTTTGCATTGAAGATCCATAAACTACCGAAATGGATTCTCAGTCATACCCAATTGTTCTCTGAATTGAGCGAATTTAATCCTCCCCAGAGCCTTAGTGAGTATATCTGTTGTCTGTTCTCCTGTGGGAATGTACTGGAGTTGTACAACCCCACGCTGCACACAGTCTCTGATAAAATGACACCTGATGTCGATATGTTTGGACCGATCATGAAATACTGGATTTTCAGAGAGTTTGATACAACTCTGATTGTCACAGTAAACACAAGTCGGCTCCATCCTGCTTCTGGAATCTGAATAGACTCACAAGAAGTTTCCGAAGCCAAATAGCTTCGCATGTAGCTGTACTAGTTGCCATGTATTTTTCCTCAGCTGTGCTCAAAGCTACTGACTTTTGTTTCCTGCTGCACCAGGACACCATTCCTTATCCAACGCTGAAACAATACCCAAAGGTACTTTTCCTGTCCATTGAGCTTCCTGCCCAATTTGCGTCTGTGAATCCACTAAGTTTGACATCCTCTCCTCGGCCATACCGTATACCAAATCTGACTGTTCCTCGTACATACCTTAGCACGTGCCTTGCTGCTGCCCAATGCACTCTTTTGGGTTCCACCATGAACTGACTAAGAGTGTTGACAACGAAACAAATGTCGGTTCTGGTGTTAACCAGATACATCAATGACCCGATGAGATGTCTGTATAAGGTGGGGTCTACTTCTGCGTCTTCTAATGCATCTATCGTTTTCCAATTTGTGATCATGGGAGTAGCCATAGGCCTGCAATCTTGGATTCTAAACCTCTTCAGAATTTCTAAGGCATACCTCTCTTGCCCCATGAAAATATCACCATTCTTCTGACAGACTTCCAATCCTAGAAAGTAATGCATCAACCCCAAATCCTTCATATCGAATTCCGCTTCTAGATTCTGTTTGCAATCATTGATGAGCCTAGATGATGCTGTGAGAAACAAATCATCTACATATAGTACCAATACCAATGGCTCATCCTCTACCAACAAATAGTAAAGATTGGGATTTGCGTCACTCTTGACAAATCCCAACTTTTGCAAATAGCTATCTATTCGACCATACCATGCTCTTGGAGCCTGCTTGAGCCTGTATAGGGCCTTTTTCAATATGCATACATGAGACTTCCTTTAATGAGTCTCAAAACCCTCTGGCTTTTCGATATATACCTCTTCCTCAATTTCTCCATTCAAGACGCTGTCTTGACATCCATTTGATGAATCTCCCATCCCATCTGTGCTGCTAAGGGTACAACAGTTCAGATGGAGGTTTATTTGGAAACTGGTGCGAAGGTCTCCTCATAGTCAATGCCTTCCCTCTGAGCATACCCTTTTGCCATGAACCTTGCCTTATATTTCTCTATGCTACCATCTGCAGCGTATTTGATCTTGTAGATCCATCACGATCCAACCACTAATCTGCTCTGGAGTCTGGGCATAACTTCCCAAACATCATTTTTCATGATGGAAGCATACTCTTCTATCATGGCATCTACCCATACCTGGTGCTGAACAACTCTCGGGAAGCTGGAAGGTTCCTCTACCTGGGCAACCAGAGCCTAGTACCTATCAGGAGGTCTACGCTACCTCATCCCATTCCTAGGAGTCCTGAAAATGTTTTCTGCATCCCTCAATATATGCTGAGCCTCTTTGCTGATCTGACCACTGGTGGAAGGCTGTTCTCTTAACTCTTCCTCTTGATCAAGTTGATCCTCAGACTAAGTCTCCTCTTGATCCTCTTCTGTGAAAATGATTGTACCGGTACTAGGTACCATCGTCTGTCTTTTCGTCTGATCTTCTTGGTGCCCCTGCTGCTCTTGCACTAAAGGAAATTCTGTAGTTTGATCCTCTGCTGGCATATCACGCGATTTTTGAAAAGCTCTATCCTCCATGAACTTGACATCGTGTCTTATCACAACCTTCATGCTGCTAGGATTATGGATCCTATATACCTTGGAGGTTTCACTGTATCCTACAAGATACCCCCTCTCTGCAGTCTGATCAAGCTTGCTTCTCTTCTCACTTGGTATATGACAGTATGCCATGCTACCAAATATTCGAAGGTGTCCTACCTCTGGATTCTTCCCTGTAAAAATCTCTTCAGGAGTCTTCTTCCCCAATGCTCTATGAGAAGTCCAGTTCTGGTTGTACACTGGCATGTTGCAGGCTTCAACCCATAAATATCTGTGTAAGTCAAGGTCAAATAACATGGCCTTCGTTGCACCTACAATTGTCCTGTTTTTCCGTTCTGCCACACCATTCTATTCGGGATTGTATGGCGCAGTCCACTCCCTCCTGATTCCCTCCTTTGCACAGAAACCTATGAAGTCTCCATCTATGTATTCTCCACCATTATCTGAACGCAACGTCTTGATTTTCTTCCCCATCATATTTTCAACAAGAGCTTTGAATTCTTTGAATTTTTCAAAGACTTCATCTTTAGTCTTTAGGATGTAGATCCAGGTTTTTCTAGAGTGGTCATCGATGAATGTGACAAAATACTTGCCACCCTTGAGAGCGTTAGTGGACATAGGTCCACATATATCTAAGTGTATTAGTCCCAATATGCTTGCTGCTCGGTTTTCACTTTTGGGAAAAATTGCCTTAGTATACTTCCCAAGTACACATCCTCGGCATACGTCATCATGCTCCATACTGAGAACAAGTGCCCCATCAACTTTTTTTTCTGAGCATCTTCAATGCACCATGGTGCAAGTGTCCCATTCTTCTATGTCAAAGTTCATTCAACCCTTTCTTGTCTTCTAGATTACTATTGATTAGTGCCATTGGAGACTCAAGCTGCAACTTGTATAGTTTGTTGCTTCTAACTACAATTTGCCTTGTTTTCTTCCAACTAGGGTGCTTGACATATTCCTTCTTTCCAACAAAGTGTATGTCATACCCTTTGTCCTGCAACTGAGATACTGAGATTAAATTCATGCTCAGCCTTGGCACATGTAGTAGATCTGTGATCTTGACACTGGTTTCGGCTTTCGTCTGAAACACTATGACTCCTCTCCCAACTGGAGTGCATTTCGTGCTATTCCCCATAGTGATTTGGAAGTTCATCTGCTCCTCCCTATAGCTTGAGAAATATTCTCGTACTCTAGTCATATGAGCTGAAGCCCCGCTATCAATATACCAGGTTCCTGCAGATGCTAAACTTGACAAACATGCACAATCCTCTTCTAACCTAGAGGATAAAACACCTAAGTCTGCCATACTTATTTGTGCTTTCTTTCCTTTGCGCGCTGCATCCCTTCTGAAGCTTCTGGACTGCGTAGTCCCTTCTCTGAGTCTACTTCCTTTGGATTTGACACCTCAGATACCATGCGAAAATTCTATAATGTAGAATTCTATTGTAGCTACTGATTATATTTCTTTTATTGCATTCCCACACAATTATTTAACATTTTACTGTTTTAAATATCAAAATAAAATATGTTGCAAACTTCACGATAAATAAACAACATGAAATAAATAGCAGAAGTATTCACACATAGACACCGTTATTTTTGGACAATTGTCCCCGGAAAAACCCGACTCGGGAAAACTGGTGCAACAGAGATGAGGGTTTCTTTATTATGCAGAAACTCTGGCTACAAATGTGTGATTGTATTTATCAATCAATCACCCGAAGAAATCTAATGAGAATGGGCTTAGTGAGACAATTGTCACTTCACCAAGAAGTTCCGGCACCAACCTGCTCTCACTCTGAATGCCTCTGTGTGATTTCTGCGCAGTGACTGTGTCACTCACGCTGTCACTGCATCACTGCTGCTACTGCTCATTGTGGCTGCCTCGGTGCTCACTGCAGTTTGAGACTAGAGTTTTCCCCTCTTCCGGAAATGTCCTTGGGCTACTAGATGAACCCTCAACTGTCTCCACAACTGAAATTGAAACTCCCTCTGCTGCTCTTCTCTGGCCCAATGTAACTGCTGCTTGGCTATCTCTGCACTATTGTTATGGCTCCCTTCTCACTTCTCTTCTAGCACTCCTTATTCTTCAGAAATTCTCCCTCCTGGAGATACCACCTTCCCCTCTTTGCAATCTAGAATCACTTCGATTCTTCCTTTGGCTGAAGAAAACAATCTCTTGATTCTTTCTCCATCTGATGTGTTTTCCATTGGCCCCTCACCCTCCTTCTTATAATCCTTCGTTGACCCTTCAACGAACAAGATTAAAAAATAATCAAGGGCTAGGATTAACTTGGAGGTGATCCATGACTTTATCTAGAAGATTCACACTTGGTTTAATTAATACCCTTTAATTAATTAGTTTCCCTAAGTTTAGACTTAGGGAAATATTAAAAACGATTAATTAATTTAATTGAACCATCTATAAATAGAATTTCCCAAAACCATTTCTGGGTTTATGGAATGCATGTGCCTTAGCCTATATCCAAAGTTACAAGGCTAGAGCACATCCGATGCTAGCAAAAATCAGCACTTCATCCACAACGTTGTCAGTTCAGTAGCAGTGCAATTACATCATCAACAACGCAGAGGATGCACAGTGTATTGAGGAGGTCACTCCCGGAGTTGAGGAGTGAGAAGTTTTTGCAAGAGATTTGGTGGGGAGGCTTAGAGCTTCCTAACAGGGATTTTCCAGGCATTTTGGTGGCATCTAGCAGCAAATATCCTAGGAGGACTGAATTGCCCAACAGTTCAGAGAGCCAAGTCCAAAAGGGCCAATTCCTTGGGTCAAGCATTTGGCAAACTCTTCGCGGGTATTTTGGGTTTCTTGAGTAGAGTCCGGGGTTAAATTCCCGGAATTTTCTGAGCACTGTACTGTGTCATTTGGAGTAGCAATAGTATTTCTGGGCAAATAGTAGCACAGAGCTTTAGCCACGCAGTGTACAATCAGTGAGGGATTCCAACACTATTTCAGAGGGATTATCTAGCTTGCCTTGAGCAAGCCTAGGAGCCTTCATTCCATCACCTCGTCTTGTACACATTTCTTCAATTTAATAAAATGACTCAACGTAGTTTTATTGTCTCAATGGTGTTTTAATTGCGTGTATTTGTTGCTGTTCATTTTTATGTCTTTGTATGTCTATTATTACTGTAATTTACCTTTGGGGATATTACAGTGGTATCAGATCTCATAGACTTGGCTCACCCTGTGGGAGCAACGCAGTCTATGACACCGAAAGACAAGCAAAATGTGACATACTGGAGGCAGAGGTACAAGAGAAGAGAAAGTGAGCTAGAAATCACTCCAGACCCTGTGACCAGTGAACTGGAGGTTAGGGAGACAAGTATGGGGGACGTAGTAGAAGAGAAGAGGAGCAAAGAGGAGGAATTTGATCACCTTCTGTTGAAGGCTATACATGACCTCACAAAGAACATTGAGGAGATGGGTCATCGGAACAGCAATGGCATTAAAGGAAAGGGAATCCAAGGGGATTTCCAAGTGGGAGAAGGATCTGACACCTCACAACACCAGGCATCACTTAACCCAAATATGATTGTAGTAGCATATAAACCCCCACGGTCTATGATTCCTACGTTCCTAGCTTCAGGAGCGGGAGGACAAGAGGAGCAGGAGGAACTCACTTTTGAGAGTACTTTCTAGAGTACCGGTCCTATGATCCGGAGTCCAAGAGGGCCATTAATTTCAAAGATTTCTGGCAACTGCAAGGCAACAACAAACCCAAAGGACAAAATGGAGGAGGCTAAACGCAGGGGAGTGGCTTACAACGCACCATGGGGAGGTTGTTTCTCTCGACTTTTGATGGCACCTCTAAGAGCTCAGCTAAGGCATGGGTTGAGAAGCTGGATGTTTACTTCCAACTGAACCAGATGACCGAGGGAGAGGCAATCAAGATTGCCACGCTGCATCGAGATGACGAGGCTCATGACTGGTGGTTCCATGGGCTGACCATTTTGGGGCACGCAGGGGTGACAACTTATGATGAGTTCACCAGGAGGGTGCTACAAAGGTTTGAGAGAAAGGACCTGAAGGAGTATTTTGCGGAGATGACTAAGCTCAAGCAGTTCGGGAATGTGAATGTGTACATATCAGAGTTGTTGAGATTATCGGTGATGGTACCAGACCTGCCCGAGTCTAGGAGGATCTACATGTTTATAGAGGGACTGGCAGAATCATTACGAAGTCTAGTGAGGTCAAACAAACCCACTACACTGCAGGACGTAGTGGGGAGAGCTAGACACTTGCAGGATGCTGTACCTAGGGCTATAGCACCTCTGCCAAACAGACCTGACTTCTAGTAGAGAGGAAGAGAAATGAGAGCTCCACCCGTGAGAGGCAATCAGGGACATGAGCAATTGGATGATGATACTTGCAGGGACCTTCAGAGGAAGAAACTTTGTTTTACTTGCCAGGAGCCATGGGCACCAGGCCATAGGTTTGCAATAGGAAAGGCCCACTACATAGAGGTCTTCTCAGACAGTGATGGGGATGAAGAGACAAAGTTTGAGATGGGAGGGGATGACAACGCATCACCACAGGAGGGAGGGCCTCCACCCACCAGTAACATGGGGAGCTGCATTTGCACCTTCAATCGGGATCCTCGCATCACTGTGTGGGGTACCCAAGTTCCTGATTATGAGGATTAGAGGGGCAATACAGGGGCAACATGTATCAGTGTTAGTGGACAGTGCGGCCACTCACAACTTTATTGATGCCCAAATGGTCCAGAAGAGAGGCATTACTACAGAGGGGTTTGAGGGATTCTAAGTGCTTGTGCCAGGTGATAGGACTATGGAGTGCACACGCTATGTCCTGACTTTGCCTATGACCGTGGGGAACTACTCCATGACATACCACTTCTTTGTGGTTGACATTCCGGACACCAACGTAGTGTTGGGAGTCCAGTGGCTCTATGCACTTGGTAGAGTCACCATTGATTGGAGGAAGTTGGAGATGGAGTTCTTGGATCCTGAGGGAAAACCAATGTTGCTGAGGGGTATGCACTCCTACCCACCACAAACAGTGTCAGCTCACACGGTGGAGGCTGACTTGAGGCACGGAGATATCGAGTGGGTTGTGGAGTTGAGGATTTCTGAGGCTGGGGGTGTGACCAAGCCACCACATCCGAAGATTCAGGCCATCCTTGATAGACACCCTATAGTATTTGGAGATATAGCACTCGACCAACCACTTGATCGAGGATTTGAGCACACTAAGGCATCCTAAGGCCTACCGAGATGAGATAGAGAGAGCTGTCCATGAGCTCTTGTCATTGGGACACATCAGGCCCAACTCTAGCCCTTTTGCTTCATTAGTTGTCCTGGTGAAGAAGAAGGATGGGGCCCTGCGTATGTGCATTGATTACAGGGCCCTTAATAAGAAGACCATAAAGAACGGCTACCCCATCCCACGCATTGATGAACTAATGGATGAGTTGAGGGGAGCCAAGTTCTTCTCAAAGATTGATCTATGGTCCGGGTACCACTAGATCCGGGTGAGGGACAAGGATGTCCCTAAGACAACTTTTCGGTGCCATTATGGGCACTTTGAGTTCTTGGTCATGCCCTTTGGGCTAACCAATGCTCCAACCACTTTCCAATCTTCTATGAACCACATATTCCGTGGCCAGCTGAGGAAGTTTGTATTGGTGTTCTTTGACGAAGTACTGATCTACAGTCAGAACTGGGAAGAACACCTACAACATGTGGAGGCAGTGTTGCGTATCCTAGAGGAGCAACAATTCTATGCCAAGTTGTCGAAGTGTGAATTTGGGCTGACCGAGATGCTTTATCTGGGGCACATCATCGGGGTTGATGGAGTGCGTGTGCATGAGAAGAAGATCAGGGCCATCCGAGATTGGCCAGAGCCCTGGAATGTGATAGAGTTGAGAGGGTTCGTGGGCATTTGCACATAATACCAGAAGTTCGTGAAGGGCTTCGCGTAGTTGGTGACGCCCCTTCCTGATTTGAACAAGAAAGGGGCATTTGCATGGACCAGCACAACGCAGGAGGCTTTTTAGCGCCTCAAATAGGTGATGACCAGCTGTACAGTGTTGCCACTTCCTGATTTCACACAACCATTCATCTTTGAGTGCGATGCATCAGGAGAAGGAATGGGGGCCGAATTGATGCAAGGAGGACACTCGATAACTTTCGAGAGTCGGAAGCTATTGCCTCATGAGAGGCTATAACCCATATACGACAAAGAGATGCTGACCATCATGCATGTGCTAGGTAAGTTCAGACAGTATTTGGTGGGGAGCATGTTCCGGGTGAGGAATGACCACAACAGAGTTAGATTCTTTTTGGAGCAGAAGCAGCTACAGGAGAGACAACAAAAATGGGTGAGTGAGTGCATACCACTTTGACATAGATTATGTCAAAGGGAAGCACAATGTGGTGGCAGATGCATTGTCTAGGAGGCCAAATTCCCTTTCATTGATGGGTATTGCTTTGGATTGGAGGGCTCAACTACTGGTGGAGTATTCCAAGGTCCGGTTTGCATGTGAGGTCCTTGAGGGGATGGTGATCGATGACAAGTATTGGGTGATGAATGAGGTGATATACGACCGGGACTGGATCTACCGAGTGGGTAGCTCCCAGCTGCAGGAGAAGATACTATAGGCTGCCCATGACTCACCGTTGGGAGGACATCAGGGGTACACCAAGACTTACAGGGCCATCCAAGAGAGGTTTGTGTGGAAAGGCCTCAAGGATGATGTTCTGTGGCATATCAGGGAGTGCGAGACATGCCAGTGGAACAAGGGTGAGCTCTCACACCCAACAGGTTTATTGCGGCCTCTACCTCTTCCGGAGGGGAAGTGGGAGAGTATATCCATGGATTTCATTACCGGGTTGCCCACAGTACAAGGCAAGGAATGAGTTTACGTGGTGGTGGACCGATTGACGAAGTTGGCACACTTATTCGCCATCTCAGCCCGGTACACAACCTCATAGGTGGCCGAGTTGTTCTTCAGGGAGATATTTCAATTGATTGGTCTTCCTAAGACCATTGTCAGTGATCGGGACAACCGTTTCATGGGAGGATTCTGGCAAGAGTTGTTCCGGTTGGTGGGTACGGAGCTCACC
The DNA here is from genome assembly GCA_034641835.2 of Pinus albicaulis. Taxonomy (NCBI): domain Eukaryota; kingdom Viridiplantae; phylum Streptophyta; class Pinopsida; order Pinales; family Pinaceae; genus Pinus; species Pinus albicaulis. The sequence goes on along the minus strand of CM076578.1, from coordinate 1,461,149,171 downwards.
CCTAGTACGAGCTGCTACTCTAAGATGACTGGACAGACCGAGATATTTAACAAGTGGTTGGAGGGCTACTTGCGTCACTATGTGACAAGGAAGCAACAAGCATGGATACCGTGGCTACACATGGGGGAATACTGCTACAACGCTACCTATCACATGTCTATAGGTATGTCTCCTTTTCGTGCATTATATGGATATGATGCTTTATCTTTTGTTAATGTCATGTTTGGAGACAGCAAGGCTCCAAGGGCGAAAGATTGGATTCAAGAGAGCCAGGACATATTGAGGGCTCTCAAGGACAACATGAGGATGGCCCAAAACCAATAGAAGATTAATGCAGACTGGGCCGAGTCGAGAGACAATTTGAGGTTGGGGACTTAATTTTCCTTCGACTTCAACCTTACCGACAGTCTATGCTCAAGCAGAAGGGGCCGAGAAGCTCAAACCACATTTCTATGGTGGTTTGATTTTTGGGGAAGCTTAAACCCAAAAATCGTTTGGAGAAATTCCTCCACCCGGAGCTTAAGTTATTCAAATAATTAATTATTTTAATGGGGACCCCAAGTCTAAACGTAGGGAAATTAAATAATTAAAGTGAATGGGTGAGAATGTTCTAAGTGACGAAGTTCAAGTCTTTTCTAATCTTAGCCGTTGATTAGAGATTAGATCACGACCGTTGAAATACTGATTCACCTGCCCTCTCAGTATTTCCAATAGAATTGTGGATCTATGGCAGCATACAGACAGTATTGCAGCTACAATGTATGATGGACAAAAGATGGTGGCTATGTATGTTGTTCATGAACATTATATCTGGTGTGCGAGTGCCAAATTGGTATTGAGGCTGGTGGCTGGAATGTACTGTAGCTGAGTACTGAATTTGGTGGCAATATGGTATTTTTTTGTTTTTTGTTTTTTTAGTAATTTCTTTTTATTAATTGGTGTATGCATATCTTACAGTAATATGTAGATGGATCACAAGACTGATCTCAACTGGATTTGATACCAATGGAGCTATTATGCCCGTGTTTACTTGGTCAGTAATAAGAGCACTAAAATATATGATATAAAAGATGAGTGAATAATTGGTTATGAGTTTTACATTGAGAAGCCTGTATACATATTCTGAAGTTGTCTTGGTGCCTTTTAATGACAGGTTATGACTATTTATTAAATCATTTTCTTATCTTTCTTAATTTTATTATTTTATTGATTATTTTATTAATCATTTCATTTTATTTCTTTCATAATTAATTAATTTATGTATATAAAAGTCTCGAACAATGAAAAAAACCTGCATATACAAAACCTATCTTTATTAATTTTTTAAAACAAAAATCAGCACTTTAATGAAAAAAACAATGAGGGTTTAAAATTTTCTTGACATACTGGTCTCAATTGTCCTCCAAGCTTGGATATGACGTATAGGCTGCTGATGTAGATGCCAAATCCACTGAAAGCAGCCCACAGTCAGTGACAAATCACCTCCAACCATGGTCTGAGTCAACTCGCTTCACCACATCTCTGAAATCTACGAATGGTCAGAAATGAGCAATGAGAAATGTGTGAGGCCATTTCGGGGTATGTCATATATATGATGGATTAGTGTTTAGGAGGGGCAGGCACCATTTTTTTTTTCATTTTTAGCTCTATTCTTTCGTTTTTTCTCCAGAGGCTCATGCAGGTGGGCCTAGATGGCTGAGGGCTGGTTTAAATGGGAACAGGCTGGTTTCTGACAGAACTGGCCTCTTGTCTGGTCTGTTTCGTTCTGATAAAGTTTGTGATGTTCTGAACCAAATGCAGGAACACTTAACTAGGGAAGATATGACTATGTATATGTCAGTACTAGTCTCTAGACCATTTATATCCTTATTTTTTTTTTTCTGTGAGCCTTACTGATGTGAAGGTTCTGAACACGATAAAGGATTCCACATTTCTGTGTTTCCAGTTCATGGTGCTGGCACTACAGCCTGTTTCCTGTACAACCCAACATGAAATGGACTTGTTTGTATTGTTCATTTGGTTTGTTCATATTGTGATTATTTCCGAGATGTATGCTAATTCACTGAATAAGAAGCATGCCAGCTTTTTGTCCTTTCTTGCATTAAATCCCCCTTTTTGTTTTCTTTTAAATTACAATTTTCATGCCTTATATATAACTGTAATTCTTCTTATCATCAAGTGGTCTGTCTGAAAGGTAAAAGTTCTTTTTGTGACTTTTTCTACATGTAATTGAGTACTGATGCTTTTTGTCTCAAATACTTTTGGGCTTGACTTCTAAGGAGAAATACCTAAAGTTTTTCGTTCTCTACTATAAGCATTTTCATTGATATCATAAAACTCTAATTAACTCGTGGAAAATGTGTATCTTTTTGGATAGCCAAAACAAAATTTTGCGAATTTGAGTTTGAATCAACCATATTTTAATAAGGTGCTCTGCTGGATTTTTTAATTACCCAGGAGAAAGATGAGAACCTGAGTGGTGAACATGTGAGGGAGGGGTTGACAGGTGTAGTTTCGGTCAAAGTTCCAAAACCAGAGTTCGAGGGGCAAACAAAAGTAAGTGATCGTATCTTGAAGAATTTTGCTATTCTTTTTAATATCTTGAAGTTTTGTACTCTGTAGACACATATTATTTTATTTTGTTGAGCACTTCTATTGTCAGGCTTTTAATTGCTTTTCTAGCGTGCATAAACTACATTGTTTTAATCTGCCAGCTTTATATGAACTCATATTTTTCTTTCATGGGAAACTTCTTCTGAAAATACCCTAACATTTTATATCTTGGATGTTGATAGACAAGATTAGGAAATCCAGAGGTGCGAAGGATTGTGGACCAGGCTGTTCAAGACTATCTTACAGAGTTCTTAGAATGTAATCCTGGAGTTCTTGAATCAATTCTCTCAAAAGCACTTAATGCGTACAAGGTACTCATAACTGGCTGTATTTAATTTTTAAAGGTATTCATCAAAATTTCCAAGTTTAAAAGTTTATAATTAAGGGTCAACCCCATTTATTTCCTGTTTTTTTGGGGTAATGGAATATTTATGCATGCAATTTATATATATGCAGGCATGTGTCCCTATGAAACCGAAACTTCTAGCTTGCATCTTCATTTCCAGATTGGAACTTGCATATGGATACTTAACAAAAATTCCTGGGAGACTTTTGTGAAATAATTCCTAAATGATGATTGATGTATTTGTAATGTTTTACTGCTCAAATGCTCACTCAATGTATAGAATTTCCAACCACAACATGAGAATGCAAGGGAAACTAGGAAAGGCTGCTCATTATCACCACAGCAGCTCTTCCCCTCACTTTAGGCTGGCTCTCCTGCAGCACAAGGGGGCTTCCCTAACTTGAGATTCGTAAAGCTTATATCAAAGAGGCTCAAGGTGATTTCAAAGAGTTAGCTTTAGGAGAACAGAAATAGTAAAAATGGTTCTATAAATGGAGTGATGGGAGGATGAAGACTAGTGTGGAGTCCATTGGGCAAGTGGAGTCAAGCATCAACCACCAAGGGGAATAACTATGTGATTGAGAATGAATATGGCACAAATAAAGAAACTACAAACACACCTATCTTGCTGTCCACTGATGCAGAAATTTGTTTGTGAAAAACCCAAATCATGGAGAAGTTGAAACAAGTATGCTGAGGCATTTACTGAAGGAAATTGTGAATTGCATCCAACTCTTGATTTGGATGAGCAGAAACACAATAACATCTCTAATAATAAACATAAAGACATATGAAAGGGGATTGAGCCACATTTATCTTGTTAGCGAAGGCACAATCATCTTGATGAGGAATAGTGTTACCTATATTTCAGCCCATCCACACACATTTGATGCAATTATTCCCAGCCATAGTCTTTAGCAATTAAACTCAAGCAAATATGAAACAATAGTAAAAACATCTAACTTGCATTACCTTTGAGATCTTTAAAAATGCTCCGGGATAAAATCCCAATTCAATCTTCCTCTCAAATGGAGAGAGCTACCCTTTAAATAGGGTTGAGCTCCATTTCCTTACAAAGCAAGTGATTGTTTTCCTAGATCCATTAGTTCCCAAAGCAGTAACAATAAGATATTACATTTCAAATATCCTCAATGACCTTTCTACTAAAAATAGCAACAAGAACAGAGTGGTGTTATGTATAATGTACTTTCACCTTTTGTTTTTTGAGTTGAGTGGAGAAGTGCATTCATTACATACCAATCATATCTTTTTTAATGCTGGGGAAAGGTTCCTTCTAGTAGCCTTTTGAGATCTTCTAGTGATTTCTATCTTTCAAATTTCAAAGAGAATGTAGTGGTATATGGTATGCATGAATTACCCAAACATGACATTGTTTTATGCATTCCTGTAGTGGAAGTACACCTTTTTCTGATTGAGGTTTTACTGTCTTTGGTGTCTGGAAGGTTCCAGCACATAGCACATTTATGTAACTTCTATACTGATGTGCGTATTTTGATAGTTCTTTTCTTGGTTTCCAATTTTCTTGTAGGCAGCTATGGCAGCAAGAAAGGCAAGAGAATTGGTAAGAAGAAAAAGTGTTTTAAGGCCCTCTGCACTTCCTGGAAAGCTTGCTGACTGCTCTGCCTCAGATCCTCAAGAAGCTGGTATTTATTTCTTCCCTGTTCATTTTGGTATAATTAATATGTAACTTGTGAAGATGCATGATTACAGGATGCTTACCTTTTTGTTAAAAATGCTTTACGCTCTATCTTGATTTTGATATTTGCTCTGTTGAGTCTGTTGGAATGGATATCATTATTGAATAATTCCTTGAGATAAGACCATGGCAGGTTCGTCATGGTCTTTGTTCTCACGAAATAAAAATAGTGTTGCTCTACAATTGATTCTGTTATGAGGTGGTCAAGTCCCCTGAGTGTTAGTTGGGTTATGGGTATGGTTGCATGGCACATTCAACAACGTGTTTGTTATTACATTTTAGAACTAGCATAGCTCCATGATTCATTTGTTCTATTATACAATCATTGATTCCTGACAAAGTGAGTGGGGTTTCTTGCTGAATTGTGTTGAAAACTTGAAAGCATTATGATCTCTTCAGCAATGTGAAGTATAGCATTCCACGGTTCACTATTGCAAGAGAGAGAGAATTCTATTAATGCCCACAAATGACCAAGGAGAAGGTCAATGTGACTAGGGAGTACAATCAGTGGTTGCTGTTACAGAAAAATCTAGCATCTAGTGGAAAGGCTCACTAGGTAAAGTACACAATGTACTACACAAGGGAATTTCACCACTGTCACCTCAGCAACTACTCGCCTCTCTTTAGTGAAGAATACAATCTAACACAAGGAAGGCTTCCCTAGTAAGGCTTAGGGATCATGTAAGCAAAGGATCTTAAGCTAAGAGCCCCCCAAGGATCTTATGATATAAATCCACCAAATAGATATATAACAATTTAGGGTTTGAGGTGGATGAAGAATTAAATTCTAGGTTTGGGTTCAAGGGAGCTATGAGTCATTCCAAAGGATAAGGTTGCCCTAAAGAGTCTCAAATAGGTTTCTGAACACACCAAATCAAACAAATACTCAAGGTTGCTATAAACTAGGGTTTTAAACCAGCAAATTGCAGCAAAACAATACTTCATAGCATCAACAACTTTAGCTATGACAATAGTGATTAAACTATGATTAAACTAAATGTTCCTTTTATTTTGATAGGCGTGATATGCATGGATACTTTTGGGCAGAAGTGCTTATAAAAGAGGGGGTAAAGAACAAGCTATTATTGGCTTTTGATTGCTTTACATCGCTTCCCATTTTTTTGCATTTTGACTTTTGGCTTATGCTTTTTCTTTTTTTACAACTGCATCAACCTTGGGTATTTCCAATCCCTTCTTAGTTGAGAAATCAAAGCAAGTAGATTAGGGTTTGATTTCTCTTTCTTGATAATTACTTGTGAGTTATGTTGGCTTCTTTTATTTCTTTATTAGATTATATTTCATCAAGCAATTACCAAAGTGTGTATGCACAAAGATCACAAGAACACAAGAGACAAGATGTAGGCACTGTGCCAGGGAAAAACCCCTCTCTTAGGGAAAACCCAGTCAGACTTCTCTTCCTTCAATAGTATTCTTTGAGACTATTCACCTTAGACATAGACCAATCCTCGCCTCCCAACCAAGTCAGCGTTCCAGATCTTCGCCCTAGCAGCGACAACAACTTGTCCTCCAACAACTTCAACTAGGAAACATTTCCAGTAGTAGCAACGACAACAAACACTAACAGAATTCGATCTCCCAAGAGAGGACACGAAATGGAGAGAGACCACCATCAAAATTTCAATTTTTCCTTTCTCTATCTTCTTGACCTAACTCGCACTTCTTTCAGCTTCTTTTTCCAACTTCACACTTTTTCCAATGCAACAATAGATATTGAACTGGTTTGAGAAGTGATGCTCCAAATGAATTCGATCTTCTTACTTTATAGGCTTCAAATGAGGTCGAATAGGTCCCTTTGAGGCTGACTTGATCTCCTTAAGGCCGAATTGATCTCCTTAAGGCCGACTTGATGTGGAGGTTTTTTTGACTCAATACTAAACCTAATTACATGATTCAGAAGCCCAAGATGCGTCAATAGAAATATGTAATGACTATATAAAACCGAGAAGTCCACAATGGGGATTTTGACCTAAAATAATATGACCCAAGCATGAAACCCATGCTTTAGTAAGTCATTTAATAATAATATAAATTCTTTTTCTTTAATTATTTTGATAAGTACAATAAATATAATTTATGAAGACCGAACCTAGTTACAATCTTCAACACTCCCTCTTAAATATGGAGGTATTCATAATATGCAAATCGAAGATCTCAAACTAGGTGCACTATGAAGAGCTTTAGGTACTTGCAATGCCATGGACTAGATTCCTGACCAGGGAAATCTATCCATTGGTCACTCAACTGTTTAGGCACCGCAATGCCATGGACTAGATTCCTGACCAAGGCAATCAATCCAAGTGGGATTGAGGTGGACTAAAGCTTTCAGCCTCTATAGGTACCATCAGGCTTACTTACCGACCACCAACCCAACGAACTAGGTGCACATGCACCCGATGCCACTCTCCCAACCAGACATCAATATAAAGTATCGCCCCAATGCCTTTATAGGCAATGCTTCACTCGCAAAGCCTCATCATATCTCATCAAATCTATCATCATCAATGCAATCAACAATATTTACCAGAACAAGCTTGTCTCTTAAATATTCAAACTTCTTGTTAGGAAGAGCCTTTGTCAGTATGTTTTCTTCTTGTTCATCTGTTGAGACATACTCCAACTTCACGATCTCGTGCTGTAACAAGTTCTTAATGAAGTGAAACTTATTGTTGATGTGCTTCGTCCTAGTATGAAATACGAGATCTCGAGACATCTTGATACAAATTTGATTGTCACAGTTGATTATAGTAAGACTTGGAGGATTTTCGAACAACTCTGTCAGAAGCTTCCTTAACCATACAACCTCCTTTCCTACTTCACATGCAACCACATATTCAACTTCAACACTACTTACAACAACGAGACCATGATTTCTACTCATCCATGAAATCATAATAGACCCCAGACTGAAGCATCCACCAGTAGTACTCCTTCCATCAGATTCACTCTCACCCCAATCAGAATCTCAGAAGCCAATTAGTTTGACTTCCTTACTATTGTATTTTAGGCAGTGGTGTATAATACCACGAAGATATCTTAATATGTGTTTGGCAACTATCTAGTGATCATGCCAAGGTTCCAACTGAAACTGACTAAGAATGTTTACTGCATAACATATATCTGGCCTAGTGTTTACCAGATACATTAGGGGGTCCACCATCTATTGATAGGAGATAGGATCCACGACAGTTGAGTCAGAACCTTGCAACTTCTTGAGATTGGTGATCAAGGTTACTTGGAAGCGGGAGCGGGAGCGAAGCGCGGAGCGCCATTTTTAAAAGTTTCTGGGTCCGGAGCGTTTTTATATATATATATATTTTAATATTTTTTATATTTTTTTATATTTTGATGCATATATGTCAACAAAAACATGTAGAATGATGAATTAGACATAAAAAACATAAAAACATAGATTGAATCATATAACATCAATCATTTAGAAGTTATAATCTTCATCAACCACGCCCACGAGTTAGAAGCATACAACATATTGACTCTTGAGTCTCGCAAATCATCAATCTGAAGGTTTCAAGCTTTCAAAATTCAATATATAACATTTATCATCATTGATAATTTGATATATAACATTTATCATCATTGATTTCAAATTTCAATATCTAACATTTATCATCATTGATTCATTGATTTCAAAATTCAATATACATTTATCATCATTGATATATAAACATTTATCATCATTGATTCATTGATTTCAAAATTCAATATATAACATTTATCATCATTGATATTATATAACATTTATCATCATTGATTCATTGATCACCATATAACTTTCATGAAGCATCATATTCATAATTCATAATGACTTGTAAACGGTAAACTTATAAATGCCAACTTCAAAGTTTCACCTTTCAAATTCAAACTTCAAACTTAAATTGTCATTAAATATATGAAATCAGAAAGAGTCAAGTTTCAACTGTTCCACTATCAACAACAAATAGAAAATAGTAAACAACAAATATATTTTATCTGGCTGGCCCCTTGCCACGCCCACGAGAAATGTCTAATTTTTGTGAGCCACGAGGAAATGTTGGTCTTCTAGTACTCTCAGGAGTACCATGACCATGACTAGAAGGTGGAGGTTGGATCTGCAAAGGAACAACAATGTGATATCGAGGAGTGGCACTGGCACTGGTACTGGCACCCGCACTGCTACCAGTAGATGGTGGGACTAGCCCTGTGTGTGGCGGTGCTGTTGATGCTTCATCATCATCCCTATAAAGTTCTGCTTCCAATTCTTCCAGATGTAACGTGTCGTCCTCCAAATTATCATCCTCTGGGTTGTTGTCCCAGACTCTGTATGATTGATCCTCATTTGCCCGATCACAGTAATGGCTCAACAACCTCAAGTTATAATGCACATAAAGCAAGCTTTCAGCTCGGTTTTCATTCAGCCTGTTTCTTCTCACATTGTGTATAAAGTTGTAGGTGCTCCAACACCTCTCTATAGAAGAAGTGTTCACAACCTGTGAGAGAACTTTTTTAGCCAACTTTGGCAAAAGTCCCATGTCGCCATATGATTCCCACCATGTGAGAGCATCAAATCTGTCCCTGTCTTCCATTGCATGGAAAGAACCAAAGTTAGCAGTGCAATTGAAGTATTTGCCTAATTCAAGGCGCAATCTAGCACAATCTTCCCTGTCAGGTACCAATTTGTCCAATGCCTTCATGTACCCCTCTTGCACCTCTGGATCTGTGTGAGGTTTCACCCTAACCCCACCTCCAGGTGCAGGTTGGCCCAACCAAGATGGAGAGTAATATTTTGGCGTAAGGATATATGCCAAACCATGTAGTGGAACATTGAGTTTATTCCACCGTGCACACACACAGTCATGAATCATAGCATACAAGTTGGGATCATTATCCTTAACAATATCTTTTATTTGCCCCAACATGCTATCCATATGCTCATAAACCTCTCCAATCACTGGTTTATCAGTATCTGCAAAGCGAATCATGTTATAAATGGGCTTGGTAAAACTCACAATTTCCCTCATACGTGCCCAAAACAGATGGTCAAGGGCGGTCTCCTCCACATGTTCGAAACCTTGCCTTTCAACTATTGTTGCCGCCCTGTCCTTTAATAGCTGCCAGTGTGGGCTTGATACCATTGCAGCCAATGACTCTCTTACCTTCAAAAGGCGCCTGAAGGTGAGGTAATAGCTAGCAAATCTAGTTTTTGCTATTTTCAACAACTCCAATTTGGAGTGAGTACGCAAAAGCCCATGGGTATTGCTATGATTTGTAATAAATTTTATCATTTTTTTACCTCTCTTGTACAAATCACCAAGCCATTTGAATTGAGGTTGTTTGTTTTGATGATATCATGCATCAAAAGGTTCATTGTGTGAACCAAACACCCAGACCAAAAAATGTTGGGGTATTTATCCTCAATAATTGCTCCTGCTGCCTTACAGTTAGCAGCATTATCAGTGATGACTTGTATGACATTGTATGGAACAATCTTTTCAATTATATCAAGTAATGGTTCTGCAATGTTAATGCCGGTTTTGAATTTATCTGAATAATCATAAGCTGCCAGGAAGACTGCACCACTAACCGACACAGCCAAAACATTTATCAATGGTTTTCCTTTTACATTGGTCCATCCATCAGAGAAAATGGACAGCCCATGCTCATTCCACGAACTTGTCATTCTAGCCAAAAAATTGTTTATTTTAGCTCTTTCATGATCAAGACCCACGGTTCTGGCCTTGTCATACCCAGGGCTTTTGTATCCTTTGGGGGCATCATTAATGGCAGAAACCATTTCATGCCAATAAGGTGAGCGAAGAACATTGAATGGCACCCCACATGCATATAGAAACCGGTAAACTTTTGAATCCACATCATTCCTACAACCTTCGTCTAGGAAATCGGATATGGTTCTACGCCTTAATCCAGTGCCACTGCTTCCAAAACCACTGGCATGGGTGGAAGTTGAACTTGTTTGTCCATGATGTGTTGGGCCTGAATCAACGAAACCCCTAGATCTTTTAGATGATCTCTGTAGGGCAACCCCCTCTTCCTTCCTATATATCTCTCTCTGTGGTGCTAGCACAAAAGTACAAACTTTGATTCCAAAATTTTTAGTTCCATCCCCTGGCATTATCCCACAAAGGTGCCTTCTCAGACGGGTGTATGAACCATGGTATTGTTTATTGCAATTGGGGCAAATAAATTTAGTGGTTCCACCACCTTTCCCTCCTTCCATTTTCTGAACATATTTCCACAAAGGAGTTTGGTCTTGTTTAGTTGGGGAATCTATGTTCTCGGGTTCTCCACTCCCCACTTCCTCCTCAGGATAATCCTCCTCCTCTTCAGGATTTTCTTCAGATCCACCATAACCCTCCTCTTCATCCTCCTCTTCTATGATTTGCCTCTTTCTTCTAGCACTCTCCAACACCATTATCACAAAGAAAGGAACCAACATGAGGAAAATCCCTAGCCATATAGCCATGATGGAAACAAGTTTCAAGTTTCTAGCATGCAAAACAAATGGAAAAATGCCAAATGGGAATAGGAAATGCAACAAAGGAAAAAAACTATTCATTTTTTAAGTTTTAAATTCAATAAAATGCAACATTCAAGAAAAATTCAAGTTTTCATTTTTAAACAATTTAACAATCTACAAATTCATCCTAGAAAATACTAAATTGGATTAGAAAGCCTACCTCTTTCTTGCAATTCTCCTGTCAGCCTTGCTCCTTGCTCTCCTGTCAGCCTTGCGCTCTTCTTGCTCTCCTTCTTGCTCTCTCTCTCAACTCAACAAACAATAAAATGTAAAATGAAACCCCCCCCCATTATAAAAAATCGATTTTTCACTTAAAAAAATTTGCGCGCGGCGGGAAGCGTTTTTTGTTTCGGGGAGCGTTCGGGAGCGAACGCTTCCCGAGCGCTTCCGACGTTTCGCGCATGCTGCGTTTTAAGCAGGCTCGGGAGTCCTCCGCTCCGGCGCTGCGGCGCTCCCGCGAAAGGCCGGAGCGTTTTAACAGGTTAGGAAACGCGCTCCCGAAAACGCTCCCGTCAGTCAGGAAGCGTTTTCGGAAGCGCGTTTCCGAGCGTTTCCGAAACGCTCCCGCACGGAGCGCGTTTCGGAAACGGGAGCGAAGGGGGTTTGAAGCTTCCCCGCAACCTTGTTGGTGATCATAGGAGTAGTCATGGGCTTGGAGTCCATCATTCTGAATTTTGCAACATTTTGATGATGTACTTTCCTTGCCTCAAATATATCTCCCTAGGCTTTTGCCATACTTCGAGGCCCAGGTAGTAGTGCATGAGTCCTAGATCCTTCATCTCAAATTCTGTTGCCAACATCTTCTTGCACTCTTGAATTTTATGCTCCACACCTGTGATGAATAGATCATCCACATATGGTAGAATGATGATAGGCTCATTATTCACAACCTTGATGTAGAGATTTGGATTAGCAGTACCCTTCACGAACCCATTTCTTAGGAGATATGCATCCATTCTTGCGTACTATGCCCTATGAGCTTGCTTCAAGCCATATAGGGCTTTATTAAGTTTGCAGATGTGAGAGTCCTTGCTATTTACTTCGAAACCTTTGGATTGTTCTATGTATACTTACTTACTAAGCAGGAGAGGGATCTTTCCAAGGGATCTCAACCAAGAGGGCTAGATCCAGTTAGGTTTTAGGCAAGGTATAGTAGCACATGGGTTTTGATTGGTTGATTTGGGAGCTGGATGAGTGAATTAGGTCAAAGAGGTAACTAGGTCAGGGCAAATAAGATCAGAATTGGAGACATCTAATGGGGCAAGGTAGGTAAGCACTAACACTTTAGGGTTTCAGGGTGAGATGGATCAGACTGGTGAGGTGCTAAAAAGAGCATGATAGTGCATGAATTCCTTTTAAACTGAAGAAACTGTACAAACTAGGGTGATTCTCCCAAAACATAGCATAAAAGATGTATTTTGCATATCAAACTTGACAAATCATCATATCATAGAGCTGAAATGAACATGAAAGATGCAAAACATTTATAGATATGAAACTGAAGAAGAAACTATGCTAAAGAACAATACCACATGAATCCCCAAAGAATAGCTGGAACTTTTGTCAATAAATTCCCACCAAAAAACTGATACAATAGTGTCTCTGATCAATACAACAAGATCCAACTTATGAAATGAGTCAAGAAGTGAAAGATATAGTCATGAAACGGCTTCTCCCAACCTCAGGGGTCGAATCCCTGAGTTGTGGAGATGATCCACCAAAGTTTGAACTGAAACCTAGAGTGTAGGGTGGTCAAACTGACTCATCCCTAACATTAATGAAACTGATTCATTTATCCTCTCAAAGAGTTTTACCTAATGTATTTACCCCTAGGTAACTCAAAAACATCATTATTACATTTAGATCCATGAATTTCATCAGTAAAAACTCATAAATCTTATCAGCAACTGAGAGAAAGTAAAAAACTGGAAAATATCAGGCAATTGGCAAATGCGCAGCGCCTGAATCAGATGCGCAACACCAACTTCAAGGTGAGTTTTGGAGGCCTTCCTGAAGTCCAAATTGAGCTCAGGATAGCTCATTGGAAAGCTTATCTTGTCTTGTTTCAAATCTGTGCTTAGTTTCCAAAATTGACCTGATTTGACCCTCCAAAAAGTCAATCTCCCAAGACTGGTCAAATGTGCAACGCCGAAAGCAGATGCGTAGTGCCAACTTCAAGGAGAATTTTGGAGGCCTTCCTGAAGTCCAAATTGAACTCATGATAGCTCATTGGAAAGCTTTCTTTGTCTGCTACACAATGGACCTATCAAGCACTGAAAATGATCAAGTATAGCCCCTCAAAAATCAATTCTCCCAAGACTGGTCAAAAAGTGCAAAACGGGGGTGCAAAAAGTGCAACGTGCTCTTGTAGGCCTCTTTTGGAGGCCTTCCTGAACTCCAAATCGAGCTCATGATAGCTAATTGGAAAGCTCTGGATGTCTAGTTATCATTTGACTCATCAAGCAAGTCATTTGGGCATTCCATCAGGGAGAAAAGTTGATTTTCCCAAGACTACTCCAGAAGTGCAACAACTCTCCTGTAGTAACTATATTTTTAGCATTCCTCCAAAACCATACACTTGTGTAAAAATTGAAGGAGGTTTTTCTTCCTTGGTATATGATTAACAAAAACCACTTTCATTTTTGTGAAATTCATCTCCATTTGGTCAGAAACATACTTTGAAGAAAAACTTGCCCTATGTGTAGCAAATAATTTGTCCCTTGGAATGACTTCTTGAAAAATGATGGAGACATGATCTTTATGAGCCGGAATGACCTCATACTTGCTGATATGACCTCCCTTATGCCTACTCTGCTAAGATGTCTCTGATTCCATAGCAAACCCTAGCTCAATGGGAGAGGAAATTAGGGTTTAGTGTAGGCAAAGCAGGGGATTTGGGCAATTTATAAGAATGAAGGGAAATAAATGGGATAGGGGGATTCTAAATTCTTAGGAAAATTTTTGGAGGTAGGGAGGGATGTTAGGAAACAGGGGAAAGTGGAATTTCAAGAATCGAGTGAGGGGAACGGGTCCAAAAGGCAAAACACAGGCCTAGTCTAGAAAAGTGTCAAATTTTAGCAATAGGCTAGGGTTTGTGGAAAAATGATGATTTTGAGGGATAGGAGTGATGGGAAGTGTTTAGGAAGGCATTTTAAGGATAGGGGAAGGTGTAAGAGCATCACGATACAAGTCTTGTTGATGATTTAACCATGGAAGTCATGAAACCAAGAAAAATGCCCTCAAAACCCTAGGGGAGAGGGAAATGAGCTTTCCAAGCACAATTGAGAGACAAATATGGTAAACACAAAATCATTTACTTGGAATTGATAGTTTGGAACCTGAAATTGTTGAAGACCTTTGACTATTTATACTCCTTCAAAATATGAATTTGATGGTGAGATGACCAATTTTCATGATTTTGACCTTATGACCTAATGATGGCACAACATGGAAGAATGAGCTGAATGGTGACCATGATGACCATGGGACTCTTTCAACAATGAATTACCTGACCATGATGATGTCCATTGACCATGGAGGTGAAAGGAGTAGTAATGATCTCAATATCCTAATCAGTGACCAAATTTTTGCATGACCTAGTGGAATGATAAAAAATTTCAGAATGGAACCCTAATATGATGTGAAAAGAGATATTTTGATCACTGGTGGCAGGATGCAAAAACTGACACTAACAGTACCCATCATATGTGTTCAAGGTATGTGGATTGAAAGAACTGTTGTGTACAACATCAACAAGTCAAGTGTACTTTGTTCAGGGAAAGATTGGTAGTCATAGTTGTTGACTCCAGGCCCTAGTCATTCTTGTATTAGGGCTGTATAGGGCCATGATCCCTGGTATGAGAGCCCTAAGTTTGTTATATTAAAGTTTGTAATATAACAAGTTTGGGGTAAAAAATTGTACTGTGCTCTAGATTGATTCACTACTGTATATTTTCCATTGTGCAAATTGCTAGTGTTGTGGTATTTCATGTGTTTGTGATTGTGATTTTAGACAAACCTGATTGTGAAGTGCTGAGGAAAAATCAAAAGTGAGTCTGTAAATTTATGTAGATGTTCTATGCTTGATGCAACTTTACTTATCACTACAGCAATCACATAAACAATAAAGTAAAATGCTGATAGAACATACTAGTGGATCAACAGAAGACAAACCGAAAACAGAAAAATGTGGTGGTGCGTTACGACGGTCAACATGATGCTTCAACCAGCAAAGTCTCAATACGGTCAGCCAACCAGAAGTGTCACACACACAGCCCTTAAAGACAGCTCATCAAAAATCAACATAATTCAACAAAGGAATCCCACATCCAGATTTATGGCATCATCCATATTTACGGCATCCATTTCTGGCATCATCCAGATTTACGACATCATCCATATTTACAGCATCCATTTCTGGCATTATCTAGATTTACGACATCATCGATATTTCCGGCATCCATTTCCGGCATCATCTAGGTCTACGGCATCATCGATA
Organism: Pinus albicaulis; assembly: GCA_034641835.2. Classification (NCBI taxonomy): domain Eukaryota; kingdom Viridiplantae; phylum Streptophyta; class Pinopsida; order Pinales; family Pinaceae; genus Pinus; species Pinus albicaulis. Next base: position 1,461,133,444 of record CM076578.1, on the reverse strand, counting down.
TTTACGGCATCATCCATACTTACGGCATCCATTTCCAGCATCATCCAGATTTACGACATCATTTATAGATCATGAGGATGTGTGTGATGAGATGATTGAAATGTCCTCCAACATTGACTCTATTTATATCAATCACTGAGGGTGTGTGACACATTTGCTGGGGGTGTAAAACCTTAAGGCCGACCTACACATATTTTGAAAGTATTAAAAATAAATTCAAAATAAATGTTCTGCTCATCAAATCAAGATGATCTTTTGATCAATCTTGCACCTCTTCGAAAGAGGAACCCAATAAAAATATTGGTGTCTTCATCTGAGCATCACAACATGGAGTTTGGACCTAGTTGTCCAATTTTAACACTCCCTCTCAACTAGGGAGAACTCCATCCACCTGTGCAATCAAACATTGTGCGTCATCCCGCCGTAACTTGCTTTGTTGGCCTTTTTATTTCATAACAGAAGTGGGTCAGTCACAAAGACATCATTCATGGCTGACAGATTTAACCCAGAGGTCCGAAACCTCTATAGGACTCACAAAGAGTCTCATACCAACCCGAAGTTGGTTTATTTGACCCGAAGTCAGTAGGAGGTCTGAAACCTCACCAGGACTCGAGAGTCATATACTAATCCGAAGTTAGTTTCACTGACCCGAAGTTAGTTGGAGGTCCGAAACCTCACTAGGACTCAAGAGAGTCATATACTAACCCGAAGTTAGTTTCACTGACCCGAAGTCAGTTGGAGGTCCGAAACCTCACTTGGACTTGATCCCAGATCAAGAGGTTAGACCGTGCCATCCTAGATAGAGAGTACGACAATATCTGATGCGTCCATCAATCTTTGCTACTATTCTCTAGCTTTTCCCACCTCATTGGCCAAATGAGAGGTACTTCCCATGAGTCCGGAACTCAAATGCGTAGGATGCATACGGGGCACAGATCATGAGAGGCGAACCAACTCAATCATCATAACTGCGGGGCCCAAGCACATCAACAAGGTTTGACAAGCCTAGCCCTGTGGTTGCTTATAGCTCCGAGAAGCTATCCCCAAAGCCCCCCAGAGCTCCTAGAGCTCATCGTCCAACAAGACCCTCAGAATAGGGTTGTTCCACCATACCAAGATTCTCACGGAAGGTTAGGAACATGACCTTCCCGAAGGGCATTGTGAGAATATCCGCGACCTGCTCATCAGTTCCTATATGATCAAGCCTTACGGCGCCTCGCTGTACCATATCCTGGATAAAGTGGTACCAGCCATCAACATGCTTGGATCGATCATGGAACTCGAGATTCTATGATAAACGAATCCTCCTCTAGTTATCACAAGGGATAATGGTGGCATCTAGCACATGCTCGAACAGCTCACTGAAGAGCTTTCACAACCAAGTGACTTCACAACAGGCCATACATGTTACAATGTATTCGACCTCAGTGGTGCTCTACCGACTTTAGTTTCCTGCCGAAAGTAGATCTACATGTGAAGTAGCATCTAGATGTTCTCTTTCGATCCACCTCACTGTCGATATCCATGGAGTGTCATACTCCTGGCAGTGTATCTCAGCCCATGGTCTATTGTGCCTCAGAGATATCTCAAGAGTTTCTTGGTACCAATCCAGTGAATGTTATGATCAACCATGTGTTGACTCAAAGTGTTCACTGCACAACATACGTCTAGACGGGTGTTCACTAAGAACATCAGGGCCCCTACGAGTTGAAGATACTCAGTAGGATTTGCTAGCACGGGCCTAGCAACACTGCCACTCAACTTCTTAAAGTTGAGCTCCATTGGTGTTGACACGGACTTACAGTTCATCCTACTAAATCTTTCCAGAAGCTTCACATTGTATTTTCCTTGAGAAAGGAAAATCTCTCTAGGTCTCTGCCAGATCTCCAGGCCTAGGAAGTAGTGCATCAGTCCTAGGTCCTTCATCTCGAACACAGCAGCGAGCTCCCTCTTGCACTGATGAATGAGAGGGACAGCACCTGTCAGGAAGAGGTCGTCCACATACAACACCAGAATGAGAGGCTTCTCCTTATCAACCTTGAAGTAATGGTTTGGATCAACATTACTACGAGTGAAGCCTGGCTTCATCAAGTAGCTATCTATCCTCTTGTACCAAGCTCTGGGTGCTTCCTTCAACCCATAGAGGGTTTTCTTCAACCTGCCAACATGGGTGTCTCGGTCCTGGACTTCTAACCCCAGAGGTTATGCCACATACACCTCTTCCTTTATCGCACCATGCAGAAATGCGGTCCTCACATCCATCTGATGAAGACTCCATCCTTGCATAGCAGCAAGGGCTATGATAGATCGGATGGTGGTCACAGGTGCAAATTTGTCATCATAGTTTATGCCTTCTTTTTGAGAGAAGCCACAGGGAACGAATCTTGGCTTGAACTTTTCAGCACTTTCATCAGATCCATGCTTGATCTTGTAGAGCCATTTTGAGGTGACAACTGCTTTGTCCTCCGGTCTTGGAACCACTTCCCAGACATCATTCTTCATTATGGACTCATACTCTTCGTGCATAGCATCCTTCTAGACTTGATGCTTTACGACTTTCTCAAAAGATCCAGGCTCGGATTGTTCAATAGTACTCATGGCTGTTAGATACCCTTGGTATCTACTTGGCTTACCCATGGGGCCATATGTCCCTCAGCATCCTCAAGAGTGTCCCTGAGCCATGATGGTCTCTATCCCAGTGAAGGAGGTGGATCAATTGGGTCCATCGGTCCTTCAATATCAGGCATCGTCTCATCCTTCGGTTCTTCTTGATTTCCTCAGATCTTGGAAGATTGACTACTTTCCTCAGGGAAGCATCTTTGTCAAAGGTAACATCGTGGCATATCTCCACTTCCCTTTGACCAGGCACATATACTTTATAGACCTTCGAAGTTTTGCTGTAGCCCACAGACATTGTGGTCTCCCTCTTGATGCTAGCTCCTCTGCAAAATTTCTTGAACTCGTTCGACTCATATTCAGTGCCATTATCGGTATGTCGGATAGCATCTCATGTCATTGCTCCCAGTGGACTTCCTCCAACCTGGTAGAGTGTATCAATTCTAGACCCAAACGTGATAGCTTCCTTGAAGCTCTTCTTCCACATGCGCACCTTTCCATCAGTGAATGCCACATTGAAACCTTTGTCTTCCATGGTCGATATAGACACAAGTTTCTTCTTCAAATTAGGTACATAGAGTACATCCTGCAAGCGGAGGACTTGACTTTGAGACAAGTGGAGGGTCACAGTCCCTGTCCCTTTCACGGGATATGTGGCATTATCTCCAAGGATAATTTCCAGATTAGTATCCTTCTCAACCATATCAGAGAGTGCTTCCTTGAACCCAGTGATGTGCCTTGAGGCACCACTATCTATCAACTAGACATCCATAGTGTCGGGTGGAGATGCAGCAGAGAGGGCAGATACAAGAATGAATTCATTTCTTTTTATCAACAACATTTGATTCTTCATACCTGGAATTTCTTGACCTTTTGAAAGGTTGATCATTTCCGGCGGAGGGAGCCTTCCTCTTTCCCTGGAACCTGTTGTTCCTTTGATTGCCATCCCTCCGGTTGTTGTTGTTGTCATCATCATCAGGAGAATCCTTCTTGAAAGGGCATTCTCTAGCATAGTGACCTGGCCTATGACAAGTGTAACACTTGCCTTTCTTTCCTTGTGCCCTGCTCTTTCTTTGTTATTTGGACCACCAAAGTTCTTCTTTCTAGAATGAGCAGTGTAGGCAGCATTCCCTTCATTTTCATACTCTTTCATTCTTGTCTCTTCTTGAACGCATCTCGACAGTACCTCGTCAAAGTCAGGTATCACATTATTATTGAGAATGGTAGTGTTGAACACATGCCATTCGGATGGGAGCCCTCCAAGTACAGTGAGTACCATCTCTCTGTAGCAGCGGAAGTTGTAGATTTGAATACTGTAGTAGAAGACTTGTATGCTTGTTGACTTTGATAGCAGAAATAGCTTTAATTATAAAAATACACAAGAGGTATTTATAATAATAATATTTTATTTATAAGATATGACATGATTGAATGATTACAATGAGGTCCCGCTTTTATACCCATGCAGGTACCTTTTCACGAATGGGCATGTCTTTTAGACATGCCTTTTCATTAACCTAATGATTATTTAACCTAATCCTAATTGATTAGTTAGTAATTACATTTATTCTCTTTTATTCTATTAATAACTATATTTATTACTTTAGTTATGAATTAGATTCATAACATTGCCTCCTTCTTCGAAAAGCTTTGTCCTCAAAGCTTAACTTTTCGACAACTTCCTTTTACTTCGGATTATCTGCTAGACACGTCATTCATCACTGGTACCTTGGCTTGTATAAACTCTCCAATAATGCTTCCTTGAGACTGGGTTCTCAAATTTTTTTTTTTTCCTAAATAATTATTATTACTATTATTTAAATAATAATAATAATAATATTTTTATTAATTTAATTAATTAATTAATAATTTTAATTAATTAATTTTTTTTTAAATATTATTATATAACTATATTATTAATATTATTATATAGTTATATTAATAATATTACATTTCAACCATAATATATACATGCGCTGATTCACAACATAGCACTCGTCCACCTCATCGTCAGATAAAATCCGTTCATCTAAAAGTCACGACGTTTTGCAAGGAAAGAGTGGGACGCCCGCGTTGATTACAAGATCTGGAAAACGAAAAAGACTGAGTCAGAGCCTCGTCCGCTGCAGCCACAATATTTTCAGCACAAGTTGATTCAGAAGGCTATGGACGCTTCGACCGATGGTCTGGATCGGTAACTAGGGGCTTCCAAGGAAATCAGGGCACGGCGGTAAGTACACGTGGAAGGGTATCTCGGCCAACAACGTTACTAACGTTTGCTGTTCAACGAAACTGCGTGTGTACCTCTTCAACTCACGTTGTGCTTTTTCAATATCCGTCACCGTCTCCTGATCTTTTTTATATCGGCCACACGTATGCGCCTCAATGCCTTGCCAGTTATGTGCACGCCCAGCGGCACCACCACACAACCGACAGACGCGTTGGCCACAGAAGCAGCTCACCAATTCGCAGCCACCATCTTTAAACACGTTGTTCCCACATTTGGGACACGACTTGGTATTAACTGCAATCCATTTTAATGTCTCAGACTCGTCCCGACAATTCTTATCCCAAAGCTTAATGATTGCCACCTCCTCGACTTCCCCTTCACACTGGACGAGCACCCATTTGCCCGCGATAAATAATAGATGCAACGCAGATTTGTAGCCATGGGTTCCACGGACAAGGTGACGGCTTTGACCAAGCATAAGCCAGAGCGGTAAAACACAGACATACAGTGGCCATACTTCAGCGCTCTGTGTGACGTCTACGCCACACGGTGGATGCCACCCTCTACAATAATCATGGTCCGGCTTTTCAACGACATCCAAAACTCTATCCCAGTGCTCATCATTTTGTACTAATATCTCCTTTCGTCGGTCCACGGGACAGTTAGTTGATAGCAACACTGCATCAAAACTCTTAACAAGAGTATCTGGGCAATTATCTTGTGCGTCTGCCTTTTCTTCAAGAGAAAGAAGTGACGCTCCACAATTTTTCATGTTGAAAACATTCCCTTTTTCACAGCCACTTCTTCCAAATGTTTGAACTGTGAAATATGACTTGCGTGTATACTTAAACACTAGAAAGTCTCCGAGCTCTAATCTGTGATCACATGCAAATTTCTCATCTGAATCTAAACTAATCAGCAGTTTACTGTCTGTGCATTTGGCAACAATTTGATTCTGATCTGCATCAGAACTGTTAACAGGAGTGTCTGGGCATTTATTTTGCACACCACAGTTAGCATTTTCTCCAAGAGAAAGAGAAGGTAGTGCAATTCTTTTTCTACCTCTTTCATTGTTCCCATTCACTCTTGTCCCTTCCAGCCTTTTGTAAGGAGTGCAGTTTTTGATAACCCTGAATATATGAACTTTAAATATGTATTTTTCCTTGTTCACCAACTGAAAAATGCATACATCTCCCTCCTCAAGATTATACGCTTGCACATAACTCTTTTCTCCAGTCCCTGCAGATGTAACTATCTCATGCTTCTTTCCAGCAAAAGATGGTTGATATCCCTCAGTATTCTTGATGGTACGAGCAGTAATGCCTGCACTAACATGATATGGGTGTTTTGCTGAATTAGGACATGTCTCAGCCACATATTGCTTGAACTTAGAAGTTCCCTTCATTTCCAATAGTATTTCATTTGCTTTGTCTTTTATTGGAAATGTGGCAATTTCATTTCTTGTATAAAAGGCACATATATGTCCTGCTAAATATTTATCTCCACATTTCCAACATTTCCCTTTTTCTTTACTTTCAATATTAGTTGGTTTAGTTGGTTGTTTTCCTTTACGCATTGGTGGGGGAATATATTTGGTTGACTTTTCCATGGATTTTTTACTTGATTTCCCTTTAGAAAAACTAACTGCTTTATTATTATTACAGCACTTTTCATCTTTCTGTTTCTCATGATTTTCTTTTCTATTACGAGAAATTTTTTTAAAATCTGCAGAAAGTTTTTTAAGACCTGCAGAAAATTCTGCAGATAACTTATCTAAGTGCTCAAACTTTTCTAGAATTTTTCTAATTATTTCGGGCTTTTCACGTAATGGCACATTATATGGTAAATAATGTGCTCGGGCTTGTAAACTTCGTTCGTAGGCTTGTACAACAATGTTATGTGCCATTGCTTCAACTTGTCCTTAACTTGGCTTCAAGATGGCTCCGATACCACTGTAGCAGCGGAAGTTGTAGATTTGAATACTGTAGTAGAAGACTTGTATGCTTGTTGACTTTGATAGTAGAAATAGCTTTAATTATAAAAATACACAAGAGGTATTTATAATAATAATATTTTATTGATAAGATATGACATGATTGAATGATTACAATGAGGTCCCGCTTTTATACCCATGCAGGTACCTTTTCACGAATGGGCATGTCTTTTAGACATGCCTTTTCATTAACCTAATGATTATTTAACCTAATCCTAATTGATTAGTTAGTAATTATATTTATTCTCTTTTATTCTATTAATAACTATATTTATTACTTTAGTTATGAATTAGATTCATAACATTCTGGATCAGCTATTATCTCCCCAATAGCCAACAATTTGTTCCTGATCTTGGTTAGCTTCAGAAACTGTGATTGGACAGACTCATCCTTGCCTTTCTTCAGATTCTTCAATTGATTCTTGAAGAATAACACTTGATTTGCATTGTTGGCCTTGAACATGAGGACCAACTTATCATACATCTCTTTGGATGTGCCTAGCTCAGAGATGTAGGCCACCAGACTCTTATGAATGGATTCCTTGATCATCAGCTTTGCTTTGATCTCCCCCTTTTTGTACTTTGTTTTGGCAGTAGCAGTAGCAGTGGATGGAGGTTCTTGGATTTTACCCTGCACATAGTCCATGACATCTTGGTCTTCCAATTTGAGATCCAATATCATCTTCCAAGCATGGAAGTCATCCTTCCCAGTCAATTTGTCATCCTCCTTGAAGCCATAGTTTGTGGAACCCATTTTCTTCTTTGGTGATTGCTACAAATAGGGCTTGTCTTCACCTCAGTTCTGATACCATGTAAATTTATGTTGATGTTCTATGCTTGATGCAACTTTACTTATCACTACAACAATCACATAAACAATCAAGTAAAATGCTGATAGAACATACCAGTGGATCTATAGAAGACAAACCGGAAATAGAAAAATGTGGTGGTGCGTTACGGTGGTCAACATGATGCTTCAACCAACAAAGTCTCAATACGGTCAGCCAACTAGAAGTGTCACACACACAGCCCTTAAAGACAACTCATCAAAAATCAACATAATTCAACAAAGGAATCCCACATCTAGATTTCCGGCATCATCCATATTTACGGCATCCATTTCTGGCATCATCCAGATTTACGACATCATCCATATTTACGGCATCCAGAATTACGACATCCATTTCCAGCATTATCCAGATTTACGGCATCATCCATATTTACGGCATCATCTATACTTACGGCATCCATTTCCAGCATCATCCAGATTTACGACATCCATTTCCAGCATCATCCAGATTTACGACATCATTTATAAATCATGAGGATCTGTGTGATGAGATGATTGAAATTTCCTCCAACATTGACTCTATTAAAATTTAATATCAATCACTGAGGGTGTGTGACACATTTGCTGGGGGTGTAAAACCCTAAGGCCGACCTGCACATATTTTGAAAGTATTAAAAATAAATTCAAAATAAATGTTCTGCTCATCGGATCAAGATGATCTTTAGATCGTTCTTGCACCTCTTCGAAAGAGGAACCCAATAAAAATATTGGTGTCTTCATCTGAGCATCACAACATGGAGTTTGGACCTAGTTGTCCAATTTTAACAGAGTCACTATGTGATAGGTAGTGACCACTTGATATTGTCATTAGGATTTCCCTTTTGAGTGAGGTTAGGGATTTTCCTCTAGGGAGTGGTTGAGTGATAGCAAGCTCTAAGACAAATTTTGTGAGATAATTGGGGAAGGATCCATCCATTCAACCACATAGTAATTCCTAACAGCATGCTGATAACGATGGCCTTCACAGTATAATTCATGACTGGAAAAGTAGTAAACTGATCATATCGTAACACATCCATTGACTGCATCTATAGTTAATAAGTAACAAAATTATTTGTAAGACAAATTATTTTTGTATGTCTAAATTTTCAAATTTATGTTTATGTACATCACTGTGTCTAAGAATATAGTACTAAGACCATAAACTCCCAAACCCAACGTTTCTTTCACATACATATTAGTCAACTACCTAATAGTCATATCCCAGTCAAAATTATATAAGTAACTTTTTGAATATGGACAACTCAAAATTGAGAGATTTATGTGAGAAGCCAGTTAATTCAAATAACATGCATGACTGTTCTTGGATGGATTGTTCTTTATTTTAAGTAGTGATTAGCTATTATGGTGTTTCAACATGGATATGAGTTAATATTGGTCTTACATTGACTTAGTCCTAGGTTTGCTTCCCTTGTGGGTTTCTTGCTAGCAGAGTGTGTTGGAAATACCTAGAGGCAAGTGAATCGGTATTTCTTATTATTTTTACAATTGGTTAGATGCTTTTAAATATTTGGAGCATAAAAAGAAAACATGAAGCAGTATCACATCACAGAAATAGTGCATAAAGGATTTCTCTCAACGAATGCTTCGTTATGTATGATTGCATACAAATTTACAGCTGAACTCAGCTGAACTGGAAGGAAGTACAAAACTCCCCAAGGATTTTACCAACAATTCTGGAAGGAAGCAGTTGCTCCGTAAGTCTGAAGATATTTGCAGACCCAATCTGCAGGAGACTTCAGTCCCCTAATGCATTTTATAACATTGCTGCTACACTTCAGTCACTCTGCCCCTCAACACTCTGCTGCAATACAATACTCTGTGCCCCAATACAATGATCAAGGCAAAGCTTGGGCTCCCATACTAGGGACAGTGACCCAACTTACAAAAGGTTACTCAGTGAAGCTCAAATACAATACTCAAACTCAACCGCTGATGAGTACACATAAATGCCCAACTTCAGATCAATCGCAAATTCTGGTTCAACCAATAAAGCTGCTGTTCACAACATACCTCAATTCTGCTGCTGCTCTCTGCTTATGGTTTTTTCCTTGAACATGTTCTGCTGCTGTTTTCAATTACTGATGCACCAGAGAGAAACTTCTCTAACTCGAGCCACTGTCCACTAATAGGATTACAATGTCACTGTTCTGCAAACCCTAGAGCACTCTTTTAGCAATATGCAACTGTATGGCTGCCATAGTGGGATTAACAATCAAGCCTTTAAGCTGCATGGTTTTGAAGATGTTTTGCTGCTCTAGAACAATGATGCCCAACTTCAACCCAAACTCAAACTGCTGGAAGATGTACAGTGTTACCCAACATACCTTACCTTCTCTGTTGATGAAGAATCACTACAATCTCTGCCTTTACAAATGCTCTGCCCTCATGAACCTATGTCACTATTTTTGAGATGTCTCCAGTTATGATTCTCATTGATGCTTTTGTCCTCAGTCCTTACTAGTATAGATTAAACCTTCAGTACGATTCTTGAATCTACAAAATACATTCTTACAACCCTTCACAGCCAAGTTTTATTCAACTGCTACTCAGAAACCTTATTGCAAAACTGGACTTTTACAACTGATGATGATAGAACCCTTCCTGCTAGACTCCTTTAACTGCTGTAGAATGATGTGTCACTTAACTCTTACTGCAAAACTTCTTCAACTAAACAATGACCCAAGGCTTCTTCAAACATTGCTACTAGATGATGTGACCTTGAAACACTTACTATTAAACAACTACTGCAGAACAATAAAATGATGATGAAACCCTGAACCATACTACTGCAAAATGACGATGATGAGACTGCTGGCAGTGAGACTCTTACTGCTGCAAGATCTATTTTTCAAATATAAAATAGGGACCAGACTTCTTCAATAATTCAGAATCACAATTTTTACTTCAGGTTACTGTCATTGAAACCCTTGATCAAATTCAAGTTCAAATGAGTTTAAAAGGTCCGTGCAAATGTGACTTCAAGGATCATATCTTCATAAACAGGCTTAAGATCTTGTTAAGGCATACAAATAAACCCTCAGGACATAGATCAGAGTTATGCTCACAATCATCAATACTTTGTGCACAAGAGCTCTACTTAGTCCATCATCAAAGCAGTAAGAAGGACTGTAACTATAAGTTAGCTTCAAACTTACACAATTACAGTTCCAAGTGCTTATAACAACACTGCATACAATACATCAAATCTACTGCTGACAACCAACAAGCGGCATGGGTAAATGTAAAAGCTAGTAGCTATGTCTACTAAGTTCCACTTCAAAACACCAACGTCCATATGCTGAAAGTCGTGTGACAATGACAAATCTGATGAAGGTACAACCCTCCATACTTCTCATACCAGGAGATCATACATGAAATGACTCCTTTATAGGTCTATACTATGTATATAAGGCTTCTGTACGTGTCACTGTTTTAGGACATGTTGCAGAAGTTAAGATATACCTTGGTATGGTCACAACGTTATGCACTTTCTCAACCTTAGCGCGTGGCCTTGGAGCTTCACAACACAGGTCATACCTCTACTTCAGGTATACTGGGACAACTTCATAGATAGGACTATTTCAAAACAAATGAAAACCCTCAGCAATAGAACCCAATCAAGCATTCAATCTTAATAGTTTAATTTAGCTCAAGGACTGCTTGAATATGCAGGATTGGTGTGGGTCTTTTTCAACAAAATTTGGGAAAATATCATAAGTCTAGTACGACCCCAAGACAATATTTTGATTTCTGTCTGCAATAGGCATTGAGTTTTCTTGAGATCGAAGGTTAGAGTTGTTGACTAGGGCATCGAACTTGTGCTTTTGCATACAAAGATAGACCGCAAAGATCCACCTTGAATTTCACTTGAAAACTTAATCATTGTTTATGGCACCCTTGCGCAGAGAATTTGTCATGATGTCCTGAATTAAATGCACACAAAAGATTGCCCGTTATGTGTTTCCCACAAAGGCTACTGAGGAGACCTGGGTAGTGCGCAAGCACTTTAGTTGAGACCTAGAAGAAGAAACACATGCATAGTTAAGAGGCCGATATCCATTCCTTCAGAACCTGCAAAAGAAACCTTGAAAGACCCCAGCAAAACCTTTCAAGAACAAAACCCTGAATTCCCAAAACAAAGATAATTCATTAAGGTGCTGCTCCACAGGACAAATAATTCGAGCACTGTTCCACAAGGATGAGATGTACAGAACATAAATCCGAGCCTTTGATTTGCACCAAGGGTCTTTGTTCAATTTTACTTGACGAGAAGCATAGAAGCCTTTATATAATTTAGGAGAGATGTCATAAAGGCCAGCCGACTAACGCTTTAGGAGGTGTTTCCGCCTTGTTTGCACACCTAGGTTAGTGTGGGAAAAATCCTCAACCCCACAAGGTGTAATTTGTTGAAAAGTGTAACTAGGTTGGTCTTCATATTGACTATGTAATTATGTATTTATAAGACAAAGATAATAAAATGTAATTCGTTGTACTTGGTTCATGGGTTTCATGAGCAATAATTTTTATTATAGGTTAATAGACTTCTTCTTGATGTCTCTTTAGGGTTTGTTTATAAGTATAATTAGTGCCATGTAAATGGAGAACCTAGTCTTCAGTAGAGTGCTCCAAGATCTTGGCATATATCTTGTGAAAGAATGAAATATAATATCTCTTTCTCAACGCGGGAAACAAATGATGAAGTTGGCCTATTTGCAGCATTAATGTCGGCCTACAACTTGGTGAAGGGTCGGCCTAAAGGCAGTTGAAGATCATCATATATACCCCTGTTCCTGCAGCTCATAAGCACACATTATAATGCGGATTCCTCTGAGTAATTGCGGACAAGTCTGAGGCAGTTTTGCAGATTGTTTTGTAAAAGGTTTGCTGATCAATCTGAAGATATAAGTGCTGATGATTATATGAACCTACTGTGCGGACAGACAGGAGCAAGTGCGGATGTAATACGGGAACACGGTACAGATTTGAGACAGGAGCAACTGCAGATGCAATACAGGAACAAGGTGCGGATTTGAGACATGATCAAATGCGGATATAAGGCAGGATCAAGTACTGATTCAGTTCTGAAGTAGTGTGGATAATTCTAAGGACAATTTCAGAGATATATATGTGAACTAAAGTTAAGAACAGTGCGAACAGTCTAAAGAGATGGCATTGTGGATTGCACTGTACTGTATAGCAGACTTCAGTAAGAAATATTATTGCAGATTTTGTGTATAAGTACAGGGTCAAAAAGCTACTATATATGATGCGGAATTCAGATCAGTCACAAATCAGTTAGAACGAAACTCTATGAGAACAGTCCTGAAGGAAATGACAGCGTGACATAGAAAGAAAAGTAAGGGAAGAATTCAAAGTACGGATTTGTTTTTAAAGAAGGTCCTGAAGTAAGTACACTCCCACAGTGCTGGAAAAGAGAACAACTTGAAAGGTGTGAAAAGAGACCGAGTTCTCTAAGTCAAGTGCAGAGCAGTGCAAATTGTTATAGAAGAGTAGAGTCGATCATCTAAGGAATAGTGACAAGGTCTTGGAGGCATGTCTAGGTCAAGGGTTTGAGTCATGGTCATGGTACTTGTCATTATAAAATCTATAGAAGAATTTCTCGTGGGTTTTCCTCTCCAAGAGGGAGAGGTTTTACCCTGGCTCTAGGAGCCTAATTTTGTATCTCATGCATTTTGATAATTGACTTGATGAAAGACTAACTAAGCTAAAGAAAGAAAGACATAAGTAACTCAAACAAGCTCACAAGTAATTATCAAGAAGAGAATTTGTATTAATCATCAGCCCTCCAAATTCTCAACATGATCTTGGTGGCAAACTAAGAGAAGGGTTTGTCACCTAATCCCAAGTCTCTCCGTTAAATCTCTCTCCTAGTTAAGCTAAGGGGGGTGGTCCCTAAAGATGGTCAATGAAGTGAAATGTGAGTTTCTAGGAGACTAAGGTTAATGGAAAGCTTATCAAAAGTAACTTGATTTCAAGATGTAAACAAGCAAGTAAATACATATGAACAATATTTCAATAATATATTCAAAGTATAGACTAATGCCTCAAAGTAAATGACAAATGTTTGCTCAAAATGAAATTCAAGATACAATGATGAATGAACTTGCAAAACAAATGTTAGACCAAGATAAACATTTAAACATCACTTGCAATTATAAAGGGAATAGTACTTGTAAAGGGAGTGGTCAAATAACAAAAGTTAATGACATTAATTAATCATGAGCTAAATAACAAGTACAGAGATCCGCAATGCTTGCAAAATAGAGAAAATGCTACTTGAAAGAAGGATGATGCTTGCAAATAAGATTCAATGAACTCAAGATAGCTTATGCATGAGAATGTATTGCAAGTAAAACAAAGTTGTGATGTGAAAGTGCTCTTGGTTTATTTTATTAATAGCATGCTAAAACAAATTTCAATTAAACTCCTATTCCCAGACCTCACCTTCACCTGGAGATCCAAATCTCACAGTGAAGAGTCAATAGGGGTGGAGGGTCCTTAAAGTCTATACAACCAACTTAAGTTGGAGGTTAATTTTAGAAATTCCAGTTGGCATAAAAAATATGTCTAAGTGAGATGCTTGAGTGAATGTTTTTGCTTCAGAAAAAAGGTATTAGTGCTTGAGTGTAATGAACAATGCTTAATTAAACAATACTAATATCTTCAAATGGAAATGTCAGTAGAACAATTAACCCAATGTAGTTTCACAAGTTCCAAATTGCTTTGCTAGAAATTAAACCAATGCCAAATTGCTTTAATGAAATGACACAAGAATGCCCAATAATAACCAAGATGTCACATAAATTGAATTGACAATGATAAAACAATGTGCTCAAGAGACTTGTGAAACCAAAATGGATGGATAAATTAAGCTAGTTTAAGCTTGCCAATCAAGTGTAAAACACTTGCTTGCTTAAAAAATAAATATTTCATGGGTTGTAAATGGATTGCACAATACAAGTACTTAAGAAATGGACATGGCAAAACATAAACCAATCTGAAATTTATGCTGAAACGGAAATGGATATGAGTGCTATGTTAGAAAACTAATCATTCATGAGTGAGCTTAGCAAATGAAATTAGTAAGAAACTTAAAATAAGAGATTATTTCACCCACAAGCAAATATCCTCCCTCTAAATGGGGAGAGGGGATACCATGGGAAAAATCCCATGCTCTTTCAAGCAAAAAGTTGATTTTAGTGGAGACTGTTACAATGATGAGCCTTCCCCTTGGAAATGTTGGCAAATCAGGAGCGAATGAGAATCGTTTGAGATCTGAAAAATTGGGACTGATTTTTTGCATGCAAAAACATGCAAAAAATCAGCCTTGCAAAAATTACAAAGTGGTGCAAAGACTAGAGGCTAAGCCTCTATAGGCCAATAACGTCCTTGGAGAAATGGGCAGCCTTTGAAAAGGCTCAAGACCTTGATGGAATGCTGCTCTAAAACCCATGACCTCCTTGATTTTCAGCCCCAAAATATGTGTCAAATCTCCTGCAAATAAAGGTTAGTGATTTGGAACTCTCTTCTCCTCAAATCTGCCCCAAATGTAAGCTAGGAGGGGCTGTAAAAAAATCAGATTTTTGATCTTCAATCAACACGCTTCAAGATGAAACTCTCCCATCCTCTTGAAAATATACACAAGACAAGCAAAAGGACAAAATTAGCTTCATGATTTCTTGTCAAAAATTATATGCAATCAAATCCAAATGCATGCAACAAGAGAGAGACTCTCTAATGAAAAGAAAGAAAGGCTAAGCCTTTGCAATAGCTCTAAAATCCAAATAAAGCGCTTGAAGCACATAGATTAAACAAAAAAGAATTTGAATTATGTTTTTATGATCTAAGAGAACCACGGAAAAGGAAAACTCCCTCTTTGAAATTTGTTTGATGAGATCCTTGAGGCAAAATCGATTGGGTCCTTCAATCCTTGAGCTTGAATGTGAGTTAGTCTATTGGAGAGTTTTCCCACGCCCAAGAAATCCTTCAACAAACTCTAAATATTTTCTACACACTTGGAAATAGATGTTGGCATTCATAAAGGAGTTAGATAGTACAATAGGTAAGAAGGCTAAAGATTCCTCTTAAAATCATCTAGTGCTCCTCACTCATAGAGAATTTCTCTAATAAAAAATAAACACAAGATAACCTGCATATATTAATCCAAAATAAATGACAAGATGATAACTAACAAAATCCAAATTACATATAGAAAGTAAAACACATAAATGAAAACAACATCATCTCAAAGAGAGAAGGAGAACACCATCAATATAGTAACCCAAAGTCTTTTTATTACATGAAAATGAATACACAATCCAACAAAGTTTCCTTAAGCCCTGTTGTCACATGGAATGTCTAGGCACCGCGACAATGACTCAGATCAGGGGTTGTCACCCTGATCTCCAATCTCTCTATTTACGCTGTCTTCCTGCAGACTAAGGGGGGTAGACCCTATGTAAATAAAATTAAAGAGAACTAGTTGGAAACAAACCAGTTCGGGAGACAGTCAAACGACCAAGTACTTGTTTAAGATTTAACGAAATTTAACAGATTTGATTAGATTAAGAGTTTGTAACTAGTGCCTCATGGAGTCAATTATCCCGTTATGAAATTAGGATCAAGTAGCTGATAGATAACTGCTGCTAGAATGGACAACTATCCAAAATGCGAATGCACGAGATGAGAGCAAAGACGCTTAAACGACAACCACAATGTTCAATTTTTCAATTAAATGCTCAATTTACCAAACTGAAAGATAAGCCTTTTTCAAAACAATGTGATTTGGCTTTCGATTAAACAGAAGCTCATAATTCCAATGCAATTCTAGCTCAAAGAGAACAAAACATTTTCACTATCTTTCAATATCATGCATTAAAGATATTCGATCTAGGAAAGAAAGACTTGCAATTTATCATTACTTGAAGAGCTCTCAAACTTAATATGCAATTAATATCAATTCAAGTAGTTAAAACCATAGTTAGAGCCAATTAAACGACGATCAATCAAATAGATGCTAAGCATGAAAAAATACTTTGAACCCAGATGCGAGATTTAAGCAATTTAAATTCCAAAATATATTATTATGAAAGAACTCGAGTTCAAATGCTAAGCAATTCCAAATTTAAGTGATTTTCTAAATTTATCCAATACTGAAAGATTTAAAAAATTTTCTATAGTCAAACCTCAGGGATGTAAAAAAAATTTAATTTAACGCTTGACTAAGAAAAAAATTATTTAACACTTGAAACACTTGAAAAATGAGTCATCCAAAATTTTTGAAAATTTCATAAAAGCTAAAAAAAATATTTTTTCCTTTTTTAAAGTTTTTATTTTTTAATTTTAGATTTTATTTATTTTTACCCTAAGAAAGAAAAGTTAAAAAATCTAAAAAGAATTAAAAAAAACTTTTTTTTTTAAATTTATTTTATTTTATTTTTTATTTTTTTGATTTATTTTAAAATTTTATGAAATCTAAAAGAAAAATAAGAAATAAAAATTTGAAACAAACTTTATACAATTAAAAAAAATGAAATGAAATGTGACTTAATTAAATCCTAAACGCCAAACCTAAAAATTTAAAACTAAATGTCTAACTCAAACTATATACAAATTAAAAAAATAAAACGTGACCTTTGTGTGTAGGTGAACAACGAAATCGAGCGGGAGGATTTGAGGACCGACAACAGCGAAAGAGGAGCTGCGTGAGGGTTGCGGTACAGAGGAGATGGTAGCGTAAATGCGTGAAGAAGGTAACGAATGGGTTTTCAGTGAAGATGGAAGGAAGATGAGCTGAGATGGCAAGGTGGAACTCACTCAGGCAGGATAGCGGACAATGTGAGAGGAGCTATGCAGCAGGCAGCAAGGGACGATGACGCAGGAGTAAGATGACACAGGTCGCAGTTTGGACAACGTGAGGAGATGAAGATGGGAAAGAGGAGCTGCGAACAGGTGCGTGGAGCACGCAGGGATTGAAGGGATACAGATATAGCGAGCGGGGACGTGCAGAAAGATGATCGAGCCTTGAAGAATGCGGAAAGCAACGTTCGAAAATGTGCAGGGGGAGTAGAGAAAGGGCAACGAATAAGGAGAAAGGCGAGAGCGATGGGACTCATGCAGTGGAAGAATTAGGACGTAGAAAGATATGGCAACAGTTGAGGGATTATCGATGAAATTTTGCAGGTACAGTGCACAAAACCAAATTTTGAATTTTTTCTTTTACCCAGCAAAATCAGAGATTTTTTAAATTTTGATGAAAAAATGAATGCACCTACAATATCATAAACCTTGAGGCACAACGCTGCCCAGATCTATAACCAAAATCGATCCTGAGACCAGATTTTACATTCCATGGCCTAGATCTAGCTCAGATCTGAAAAAAATTTATGAAAATCTCCTAGTGTAACCTGCACAAAACCAGAAAACAGGAACCCAAAAAACCCAATATTTGCACAGAAAATAAAAACCCCAAAACCCAGGTGAGTGAAAAAATTAATGATGCTTACAAATATATAATGTTATTTTATAGATCTGTTAGATCAAAGTCCTCCATGGCCAAATTTAACTTTAAGCTCAATAAAAAAAAATAAGATAGGTTTTTATTTAGGCAGAAGCCTTAGAAAAACCCTTCAAAAATAGAATTTAAGATAAGCTCGTGGAATTAGATCCAGAGGGCTCTTCAGATCTTATTTCCTTGGGAGTCAGCTGCTCCAGCCGAGGACTTCCCCAAACGCCCAATTCTGAATCCGAAAGATTCTTGCACGCTTAAAGTTAAACTGTTAAATCCAAGGTTGCTGGGAATCGTCCCACCCCAATCCCGCTCCCAAAACACGCTCCATTCGGGAGCGCTTTGGGAGCACGCTCCCGAAAATGCTTCCTGAGGGGAGCGTTTTCGGGAGCGCGCTTCTGAGCCTGAATAAACACTCCCTGTTTTCTCGGGAGCTTTTCAGGGAGCGCTCGGGAGAGAACACTACCCGAGCGCTCCCTCCATTAAAAAAATGATTCGGGAGCATTTTTTAAATGGAGGGAGCGGTTGTGGAGTGTTTGCTCCCGAATGCTCCCTGTGCGGAAAACAATCTAACGACGAATTTTCTGAATTTTTTTGGGAGGGAGGGGTTGTTGGGTAAATAAAAGCCCTCCCCCTCCTCATTTGTTTGCTATCGTTGTTAGTTTGAGAGCAAGAGGGAGAGCTTGAGAGTTTGCGAGCAAGAGAGAGAGCTTGAGAGTTTGAGAGCAAGGAGAGCGCAAGGAGAGAGCAAGGAGAGAAGGGGAGGGCAAGGAGCAAGCTGCAAGAGAGCAAGAGGAGGATTGAAGGAGTCAGGACTCTGGACAAAGAGGGAGGACTTCTTATCTAGTTTTTTTTATTTTCTATATTGCATTTTTAAGTTGTTCAAAAATGAAAACTTGATTTTTTTTCTCAATGTTGCATTTTAGTGTGTTGAAAAGTGAAAAATTGAATTGTTTTTTTTTCTATGTTGCATTTCCTTTTCCCATTTGGGATTCCTCCATTTTTTTTTGTAGGCTAGAAACTTGAAACATCATGGCTATATGGCTAGGGATTTTCTTCATGTTGGTTCTTTTCTTTGTAATAATGGTGTTGGAGAGTAGAAGAAAGAGGCCCATTAGAGAAGAGAAGGATGAAGAAGTGGGTTATAGTGGATTTGATGAAAATCCTGAAGATGAGTATGCTGAGGAGAAAGGGGAGAGTGGACAACATGAGGCCACAGAGACCCCAACTAAACAAGACCAAAGTCAAACACCATTGTGGAAATATGTTCAGAGGCAGGAAGGAGGGAAAGGTGGTGGAACCACTAAATTTATTTGCCCCCATTGCAATAAAGAATACACAGGTTCATACACTCGTGCTAGAAGGCACCTTTGTGGGAAATACCAGGGGATGGAGAGAAAAATCTAGGAATCAAAATTTGTGTAAGTGTGCCAGCAACAAAGAGAGAGAAATACAGAAAGGAAGAGGAGGTTGCCCTACATAGATCTAAAAGATCTAGGGGTTTCACTGATTCTTATGCACCATCAGGTCCATCACATCATGGACAAAGAAGTCCATCAACTTCCACCCATGGCAGTCGATATGGAGGCACACCTGGACCAAACATGTCCTTAAGGCGTAGAACCATATCTGATTTCCTTTACGAAGGGTGTAGGAATGATGTGGATTCAAAAATTTTCCGGTTTCTCTATGCATGTGGGGTGCCATTCAATGTTCTTCGCTCACCTTATTGGCATGAAATGGTTTCTGCCATTAATGATGCCCCCAAAAGATACAGGAGCCCTGGGTATGACAAGGCCAGAATCATGGGACTTGATCATGAAAAGCCTAAAATAAGTATTTCTTTGGTTAGAATGACAAATTCTTGGAATGAGCATGGGGTGTCCATTGTATCTGATGGATGGACCAATGTAAAAGGAAATCCATTGATAAGTGTTCTGACTGTGTCTGTTAGGGTGCAATATTCCTTTCAGCATATGATTATTCAGTCAAATTCAAGACCGACATTAACATTGCAGAACCATTACTTGAAACAATTGAAAGTATTGGGCCATACAATGTCATCCAACTCATCACTGATAATGCTGCTAACTGTAAGGCAACGAGATGCACTGAACCTTTTGATGCATGATATCATTAAAAACAAACAACCTCAATACAAATGGCTTGATGATTTGTACAAGAGAGGTAAAAAGATGATAGAATTTATTACAAACCATAGCAATACCCGTGGGCTTTTCCGTATTCACTCAAAATTGGAGTTGTTGAAGATAGCAAAGACTAGATTTGCTAGCTATTACCTCACCTTCAGGTGCCTTTTGAAGGTAAGAGAGTCATTGGCAGCCATGGTATCAAGTCCACACTGGCAGGTATTAAAGGACAGGGCAACAACAATAGTTGACAGGCAAGGTTTTGAACATGTGGAGGAGACCGCCCTTGATCATTTGTTTTGGGCATGTGTGAGGGAAATTTTGAATTTCACTAAGCCCATTTATCACATGATTCGTTTTTCAGATACAGATAAACTAGTGATTGGGGAGGTGTATGAGAAGATGGATAGCATGTTGGGGCAAATAAAAGATGTTTTTAAGGAAAATGATCCCAACTTGTATGCAATGAGTCACGACTGTGTGTGTGCACGGTGGATTAAACTTAATGTTCCACTACATGCCTTGGCATATATCCTTATGCCAAAATACTACTCTCCATCTTGGTTGGGCCAACTTGCACCTGGAGGTGGGGTTAGGATCAAACCTCACACAGATCCAGAGGTACAAGAGGGATACATGAACACATTAGACAAGTTGGTCTCCGATAGGGATGAGTGTGCTAGATTGCGCCTTGAATTAGGCAGATACTTCAGTTGCACTGGTAACTTTTGTTCTTTCCATGCAATGGAAGACAGAGATAGATTTGATTCTCTCACATGGTGGGAAGCATATGGGGGCATGGGACTTTTGCCAAAGTTGGCAAAAAAAGTTCTCTCACAAGTTGTAAATACTTCTTCTGCAGAGAGGTGTTATAGCACCTACAGCTTCATACATAATGTGAGAAGAAACAGGTTGAATGAAAACCGAGCTAAAAGCTTGGTTTATGTGCATTACAACTTGAGGTTGTTGAGTCATTATTGTGATTGGGCATATGAGGATCAATCATATAAAGTTTGGGACAACGACTCAGAAGATGATAATTTGGAGGATGACACTGTACATATGGAAGAATTGGAAGCAGAACTTTTGAGGGATGATGATGAAGCAACAACAGCCATGCCACCGCCACAAATAGGGCCAATCCCACCATCCAGTAGCAGTGCGGGTGCCAGTGCCAGTGCCAATGCTTGATTTCCAACTATTGTTCCTTTGCAGATTCAACCTCCACCTACATCCTCACGTTGCCCTCCGCCTTCTAGTTATGGTGGTGGTACTCCTGAGAGTACTAGAAGACCACCATTGCCTCGTGGTTCTCACAAATTAGACATTTCTCGTGGGCGTGGCAAGTGGCCAACCAATAGATAAAGTAGATTTGCTGTTTACTAGTCTCTTCTATTTTCTAGTAGTTTTTAACTTTCATAACTGTTGAACAATTGAAATGTGACTCTTTCATATTTATTATGATAATTTTTGTAAACAATATATGAAAATTTAAGTTTGAAGTTTGAATTTGAAAGGTGAAACTTTGAAGTTGGCATTTATAAGTTTATAAGTCATTATGAATTATGAATATGATGCTTCATGAAAGTTCATTTCGTTTCATTTTATAACATTTCATTTCATGTTAAATATTCTTTGTTGTAATGGTTATTAGTTACACTTAGCTTACAAGTACAACTATGGTGATCAATGAATCAATGATGATAAATGATATATATCAATGATGATAAATGTTATATATTGAAATTTGAAATCAATGAATCAATGATGATAAATGTCATATATCAATGATGATAAATGCTATGTATTGAATTTTGAAAGCTTGAAACCTTAAGATTTATGATTCGTGAGACTCAAGAGTCAATATGTTGTATGTTTCCAACTTGTGGGCATGGTTGATGAAGATTATAACTTCTAGATGAATGATGTTATATGGTTCAATCTATGTTTTTATGTTTTTTATGTATAATTCATCATTCTACATGCTTTTGTTGACATGTATGCATCAAAATATAAAAAAATATAAAAAATATATATATTTAAAAAAAATGCTTCTCGAAATGCTCCGAACCGGGAGCTTTTGAAAATGGTGTTCCTGCTCCCGCTCCCAAGTAACCATGGTTAAATCAATAAAGAAATAAGATAAATAATAAAATTTTCAAGAGTCAGAGATACTTGCTAACTCAATCCAATTAATATTCTTACCTTAAATCCAGTAGCCTAAGCAAGATACTTGTGCAATAGGTTACTCTACAAGAGCCATTAATCAACAATTCATTGAAATAATCAACAACAAAATATAAAGAACAAGTTTACCATAAAATGTTGAAGAGGAACACGACCATCAAGTAAAACCCCAAAGACTTCGTTTGTATTATTCTAGAAAAGTATTACAGGAGAGCTTTCAGAGCTAGCACACGATCAAAAGATCGGATGAAAAATCAGATTGACACTGACCTCTAATTTATAGCTAAAATATCCAACGACTAGTTCACTTGATCCCCGTCAAAGTAATCTCGACCGTCGAAAATGATTTGATTATCTTTTAATCTCGTCTGTCAAAATTATAATTTTTTGAGGAATTTTGAATTTTTCAATTAATTCCCTTTTAATTAACTCCAAAATAATATTTGAGTTAATTACCTCAAAAAATTGACTTTGACTTAACTACCAAGGCCCAACGGTCCAAAATTTTCTCAAAATTTTCAATATTCCCTTGGTTTGGGACCTTTAAAATTTTTTTTTTTAGGGACCCACGAATTTTGCCTTTGAAGAATTTAATTTGACCTAGGACACAAAATTGATTAAATTTATGGTTTTGGATTTTTAATTTAATTTGGCCAGAAAATTTAATTAATTGAATTATGAGAGGATTAATTATTTTCCAACCTTCTTTAGATAAGATTAATACATTAAACCATGAGGGGAACACCCGCTCGTAACAGACCCTCAGAAATCTACCCAATTCTGCAACTCAAAATATGATCTAGTAGACCTAACAATCTGTAATAAAATGATCTAGCCAATTAGATAGGATCATTCCCAGATTACTTTACAAAGACTCTATAAAAAACACTAGGACTCACTTAGTATCTTGACGACAAAATCCACTCTAGCTTTGGGGTGAGGTTGGAGGAGAAAACTCTGCCGATCATTTGTGTGGAAAAATAGAAATGAATCAGTGAGACGAAAAACCTCCTAGGATAGAAATCGTCACCAAAATACTAGGCTTACCTAGGTTGTTACATACATGATGGTCTTACTAAGATCATTTACATTATAAACATGCAAAATGTGTTTACATCATTTATAAAATTGTTGACTAATGATGAAATCTGAATGGCATGAACACCTCGAACATGATAAATACCAAGTCCAATTGCTCGTTCCAAAGATACAATGTGAGAGCCCAAAGCTCATCTAAATAGGAGAGAGGGAGAAGATCCCAAGAAAGAGTGTTGGAAATCCCAAGGGAAGGCAATGCAAATCGAACTCCAAGTAGCTCCACGAATTCCCTTGATGAGCTGCACATTGTGATGAGAGAGGGACATGCCGATGTGTGATTGGAGTGGTAGGTGACCACTCTCCACTCATCTCTAGTGAAACTCAATTCAATGCCCACCAAGTGGGTGACTCACACATGAAACTCGAGCTATCTCCACAAAAAATGTGATTTGTCTTGTGGAACTCGTGGTCCCTCCTCAGGAAATTTGATTTCCCTTTTTGTCGCATTTTTCTCCTTGATTCTTGGTCCATGGTGGAGTCCACATCATCTTCTAACTTGACTTTGACTCTTGGTGAATTTACACCTCATTTCCACATCATTTGGCATGTGTGGATATTGATTTTCTCTAATTTATTTAATTACTGGCTCAATTTATTGCAACATTTTCCTATAGACTTAGGAAAAGCAGGTTTTGAGGGTCCATAACTTATTTTTCACCCCTCAAAGTGTGTCTTAGTAGAAATTTGAAGGCTAGAGGTGTAATTTTGAGCACACATACTCCATACAACTTCTCTAGACATCACTTATTACAATTTACATTAAGAATTTATTAAAATTTTCGTCGCACGGGAAATTTTAAAAATTAAAAAACTGGCCCCTAGATCTAATCAAATTCCGTGAATTTTTTTGAGTAATTTAATATGGTAATATAGAATGACTCTAGACACTGGGACTCACCCAAGGCCTTGGCATCAAGCCACACTCCGGATTTGGGGTTATAGCTTGGAAGAAAATGTGAAAATTCCAAGTCCGGAATCCTACTGCAACCAACTGAATGAACTTCACCTACTTGTAAATTACATTAACAAGTTATTTACTAATTTCTTCTCTAAACATTGAAGCAATTACTGAAGTAACCTTCACTTAATTAATTATTATGCGGAAACAAGAAACTCAGCAAAATAAGAGAATATCACACGTGACATCGTTGTTTTTCGACAAACGTCCTCGGAAAAACCCAATGCGGGAAAATTGGTGCAAAAGATCTGAGGGTTTTATAATTAAGCAACAATTATTTCTGAAAGCAATCTCTTTGTCTTTATGGCAATCTAGTATAAAGAATAACACTCGGCAGAAGAAAAATTGTGAGATTACATCACTCTGCAAGTCCCGACTGATCCGGTAGCTGAATTGACGAAACCCCGATACCCTCTGCGCAGTAATTGCGTAGGCTGCGTGGGGACTTCTGAAGGACTGTGTCACCTCCTCTGTTGGATCGATCTGCTCTCAGGAAACTCGATTCTAGCCTTCCCGGCTCAGAATCTCGATCTCCCAGCAAATCTCAGACTTTTTCTCTGGAATGTTGTGCTACCTTTACGTGTGGCCTCCGTGGCGTTGCGTCACCCTCTCTGGGTGTTGCGTCACCCTCTCTGGGCACTGCGCTGCCTCTACATGTGGCCTCCGTGGCGCTGCGTCACCCTCTCTGGGCACTGTGCTGCCTCCTTTGCGTCTTTCTTTGCCTCTTTGTTGAGTATTCTTGACCGCAAAGAAGATCCTCCGACCAAAATTGTCTTTGCCCCTCAACTGCATGAGAATCTCTCGATCAAAGTTTTCCTCTGAGCACTGCTCCTTCAGAAAATTCGATCTCTTGATTTCTCGGTGTGCCTTTCCAAATGACCCTCAAGCCTTCTTTATAGTCTTCTCATTGAGACTTCAATGACCGAGATTAGATCTCCAATCAACGGCTAAGATTACATTTTGACTTGATCTGCTTTTTCTAGAGCATTCACACCCATATTCTGTTAATTCACTTTAATTATTTTATTTTCCTAAGTTTAGACTTACAGTCACTTTAAAATAATTAATTTTCTTAATAGAATACAATCCAGGTGGAATTTCCCCAAATAATTTCTGGGTTATCTAGAATGTGAAAATTTCTTAATCTAATAAACTCTACTGCTAACCATTGATTTATTTCTCCTACTTGATTATATATACAAGTTATTAATTTGAATATTCATAAAAAACGAAGTAAACAAAAATAATAACCTACACATACAAATCATTTACTGAATAGCATCATATGACAAAGTGACATAGATTTTTCGAACAAATGTCCTCGGAAAAGCCAATGCGGGTAAACTGGTGCAACTAGCTATGGAGGGTTTTATTATTATGCAGAATCTTAATACAACAATTTCTGGGCACCAGAATCTTAATACAACAATTTCTAGGCACCAGACATGGTTGGCCCTACAAAGAAAATCACGACAGTAATACCTCTATCCCTCGGAGACAGAAAATATGGTGGATTCAACCCTCTATGGGGAATTATGAATTCGAGCTCTTTCTGGCCCACCTAAAACCCCTACCCTGCTCCTCAATCCTTTGCGTCAGCCTTATTGGCCTGCGTTAGCCTCTGCGCTGCTCTGGAAGGGCTAGCGTCACCCTCTCTAGGCTTACGCTACCCTTGCGCTGCCCTGACTAGGCTTGTGTCAGCCCTGCATGGCTCCTGTTGTCTCTGCGCTGCCCTGACTAGGCTTGTGTCAGCCCTGCATGGCTCCTGTTGTCTCTGCGCTGCCCTTGACTGGGCTCTGGCTAGAATGCGTATCACTTGGCTGGCTCTCTGCACTGTTGGATATGCTGCCTCTCCGTTGTTGTTGTATTCTTGGCCTGGGATCAGATCATCCCTCGCTAATACTGCCCCTCGCTACACTGCAAACTCTTTCTGAAATTCTTAGCAAACCATGCGTTAGAATTTCGGCTTAGTTTCAGTACTCCGCCAATGTGTGTGTTCTTGGAAAACCAACGACCATGATCTAATCTCTAATCAATGACTAAGATTAGAAGCTGCTTGATCCACGTCACTTAGAGCATTCTCATCACATGTTTAATTTAATTCACTATAATCTTTTAATTTTCCTAAGTTAGACTTAGGGTCCTCAATTGAAAAGATTAATTATTTGAATATCTCTTAAACCAGATGGAATTTCTCCAAACTCTTTCTGGGTCTTGGAGAACTCATGTACTCTAGCTCCCCCACAAAATTTCGGAGCTAGAGTGCATCCGATGCTACCCAAAATCTCAACATGGAATACATGTATCTAAGCCTCTCCACAAGGTTTGAGACTTAGAGCAGATCCGATGCTACCCCAAATCAACACTCCCTCTTAGCGAAGAATGTGCTTTAGCAAATATGCCATGCTACACACTGTTCTGACTTTGAAGCATCTCCCTCTGCGCTGTTGATGTCTGACATGTTGTCCACCAACCACTGTGCTGCTGACCTTGCCACGCTCAACACTGCATCCATACTACTGCAGACCCCGCCACGATCAACGCTGCATCCGAACTGCTGCTGATCTTGCCACGATCAACACTGCATCCGTATTGCAACTCACTCTCAAATGATACATTGGCTGCTAGCACTGCCACTGCTAACTCTGCATTGCAACTCAGTTGTTGAGAGAAGCAACTGAAAAACATTCAAAAATCTAAACAAGTGTTGAAGATGCATCTCGATGCTGAACCTTTGACTGCTGCTAGTCCAATGCTGTCCCTATGAACCACTGCGCTGCTGGTGCTTCTACATTGCATCATTCTGCACTTCTACAACTCTGCACCGCGCTGCTAAGATTTAACGCTCTAGTTACTACATCGGTTGCTTCAACATTCCTTTGCACCAACGAAAACTCCTCCATCCTGTTACTATTGATCTTGGGCACCCGTATCAAGGTCATGATCCTAGGGGTGGACACCTCAAGGATCCTGCCCAACTGAAGTTCTTGTGAACTTATAGTTCAATATCACCCCATTTCCCTCCTGGATATGCGTGGGCGCTCATGGCATACTCATCCTTGATCTTTGCGGAATTAGCCTTCGGATCATGCTTGTCGTCCTTATCCTTTTTCTTCAAAGGACACTGCATTGCGTAGTGACCGAGTTCACCACACTTGAAGCATTTTATCTTCGAGACATCCTTCTTTCATCTCCGTTGCTCCTGCTACCCCTTGGAAGCAAGGGATGCATTTTCCTCCTCCTTCGTCTTCGACCCACTGCTGCTGCTGCTGTCAAGTTTGCACTTGATTAGGTCCCTCCTTAGCTCTTCTTGTTGAAGAGAAACCCACATCTCTTCCTAGCCCGACAAGGTTGCTCTACCCATGATACTCTAGATGAAACCTGCCATTCTTCTGTGACTGCGTTAAGGGCCAGTCTCACCATTGTTGTTGGAGAAGGGGTGGACACCACAGCTGCTAGCTGATCAAGAGTTTCCTGAAGCCTAGAGAGGAACAAAACAACATGCTCCCCTTTCTTCATCTAAATCATCCTTAGTTTTTGCTCTAAGTACATCTTCCGCTGCTACGAAGATCCTTCATATAGCGCTGCTAAGGCTTCCCACATTTACCTAGCTTTGTCCTTGTCGACTATGTGGGATACTATGTGATATTTGAGTCCATCAAGAAGCGACCTTTTAGCCTTCGCTATATCAACCTTGTACTTCTTCAGCGGATCTAGATCTGTAGGGACAACTACCGTACTCCTCACAAAAAGCTTGAGATCGTGTTCATCTAAAAGGCATGTAATTCTTGCCCTCTTGATTACATAGTTAGAGGCTCCCTCCAACCGGTCTTGATCTTGAAGCCCGTGAGTTGCCATATCTGCCAAAAAGAAAATGTCGAATCTGCTGCTCAGATATCGAAAAATAGAATTCCCCGGCTGGGAATTCCTTGAGGAAGAAAAGTCCCTCACTGTGCTTCTTCTCTCTCTTCTGACGACTTTCTGCCCAACAAATTGCCTACAGAAAAACTGCGTCCCACCAGTTCTACGCTGAGGCTCTGTGTTGCTCCCTCTGGCTCGACAAAATCTCGATCTGGAAGCCCTACCTCTCTGTCGACTCACTCAGCGAGAGACTTTCCTGAAATTCAGCACTTTTGGCCTGAAATACGCAGTCCCTCTGGGGATTCGTACTGCTGCGTTCTGTAGCTATTTGGCCTCCTGCTTAGCACTAGATCTGCTCTTCTTGTCTCACCTTCAACAAGCTCCTATACCATGTGAAAATTCCAAGTCTGGAATCCTACTGCAGCCAACTGAATTAACTTCACCTACTTGTAAATTACAATGACAAGATATTTACTGATTTCTTCTGTAAATACTGAAGCAACCTTCACTTAATTAAATTATTATGCGGAAACAAGAAACTGAGCAAAAGAAGAGAATATCAGACAGGACACCATTGTTTTTGGACAAACGTCCCCGAAAAAACCCTATGTGGGAAAACTGGTGCAACAGATCTGAGGGCTTTATTATTAAGCATCAGTTATTTCTAAATACAATCTCCCGATGCCTTGCTGGCAATCCCGTATAGAGAATATCACTCGACAGAAGAAAAATTGTGAGATTACCTCACTTTGAAAGTGTCGACTGATCTGGTAGCTGAACTAACGAAACCCCAACTCTCTCTGCATTGCCTTTGCGCAGTAATTGCGTAGGCCTGCATGGGGACCTCTGAAGGACTGCGTCACCTCCTTTGTTGGATCGATCTGTTCTCAGGATATTCGATTCCAGCCTTCCTGGCTCAGAATCTCGATCTCCTAGAACCTCTGCTCAAAATGGCTGCGTTGCCTTTGCATGTGGCCTTCGTGGCCCTGTGTCACCCTCTGTGGGTGCTGCGTCACCCTCTAAGGGCACTGCGCTACCTCTTCAATGTTTTTCTCTGCCTTTCTGCGAGTATTCTTGGTCTCAAAGAAGATCCTCTGACCAAAAATGTCTCTACCCCTCAGCTGCGTGAGAATTTCTCGATCAAAGTTTTCCTCTGAGCACTGCTCCTTCATAAATTCGATCTCTTGATCTCTCGGTGTGTCTTTCCAAATGACTCTCAAGCCTTCTTTATAGTCTTCTCGTTGAGACTTCAATGATTGAGATTAGATCTCCAATCAACGACTAAGATTACATTTTGAATTGAGCTGCTTTTTCTAGAACATTCACACCCATATTCTATTAATTCACTTTAATTATTTTATTTTTCTAAGTTTAGACTTAGGTTCTGAAGCAACAAAACTGTAGGCTTGTTGACTTTAAATGTAAAATACACAAAAGGTATTTATAATAATAATTTATTAATATATAAAGATGTATAAGTGATTGAATGTTTAAAATGAGGCCTTGCTTATATACCTAGGCAGGTGGCCTTTCATGACTGGGTATGTCTTTTAGACATGTCTTTTCTCTAACTTAATGACTACTTAACATAATCCTTATTTTGATTATAATATTTACATTTATTTATATTTATTTATTTGTTATGAAGTATATTCTAACATTGCCTCTCTTTTCGAAAAGCTTTCTCCTCAAAGCTTATTCGCTAATAATTCCTTCATCTTGTGCTTATCATCTGGGCATATTACTTGACGTCACTGGTACTTCGTCTTGTATAATTTTGCGGGTGATAGTCTTGAATTTAGGGTTATCGATGCTTTTTTATTTTTATAACTATATATATGTGTGTGTGTGTGAAAGTTCTACTACAGTGTATTGGTTTATTTCTTCTACTTGATTTAAATTAATACAAGTTATTTTCAGAAATTAGATTTAGAAAATACCGAAATAAACACAACTACAACCTACAAATGCAGATCATTTACTGAATAATACTCTCATGCAACAAAGTGACACATGGATTTTTTGACATAAGTCCCTGAAAAAACCCAAAGCAGGAAAACCGATGCCGCAAATATGAGGGTTTATTATTAAGTAGTTCTGAGTACAGTAAATTTGGGTTCTAGATCTGGAAAGCTCGACAGAGAATAAAAGAAATCAATCTGCATCTAACCTGAAGTTCTAATGCCAAATATTTGACTAATCCACACCCTCAAACGGGCTTTACAGAACTCAGCCCAGATCTGGCCCTAGAAACCCTTAGCGCTGCCCCTGAAACCCCAGCGTCAACTTTGCTAGCCTCATAATGCCGCTGCGCTGCCCAGAGAGTGACTGCGTAACCCTTGGAAGGATGACGCAGACTTGGAGGCCCTCTGCATAACTTCTGAAGCCCCCCTAAAGCCTCTGCGCTGTCTTGCGTAGAACCTGCTTAGCGATTGCACAACACCTGCGTAGCTGCTGCTCTACTTCTCTGCGCTGTCCTTGTTGTTGCTCCTCTGCCTCTTACTGACTCTTGGCTCTGGGATCAGATCATCCCCTTAGCCAATACTACCGCTCACTGCAGGAAATACCTCCGGAAATTCTTAGCAAACACTCCCTAGAGTTCTAGATCTATTCCTCAGCTCTGCAACTGCGTGTCTCTTCCAACTGACCCTCAAGCCTTTCTCTTATACTTTTCGTTGAAGCCTTCAACGACCGAGATTAAAAGACTGCTTGAACCACGTGACTTAAGACAATTTTAGCATGTGTTAATTAATTCACTTTAATTTTTCTATTTTCCTAAGTTTAGACTTAGGAAATCCATTAAAATAATTAATTATTTGAATAACTTGAACACCAACTGAAA
This sequence comes from Pinus albicaulis, assembly GCA_034641835.2. Classification (NCBI taxonomy): domain Eukaryota; kingdom Viridiplantae; phylum Streptophyta; class Pinopsida; order Pinales; family Pinaceae; genus Pinus; species Pinus albicaulis. Next base: position 1,461,102,128 of record CM076578.1, on the reverse strand, counting down.
TTTCTCAATTCCCTTTCTGGGTTTTGGAGATCAAGTGTGTCCTAGCCCCTCCACAAAGTATTAGGGCTAGAGCACACACGATGCTACACCAACTATACAAAATCTGAACAATATATATATATATATATATATATATATATATATATATATATATATAACTTTCAACCAATTCGTATTTATCCACCGAGACTAACACGTTGTAAAGTACGGTGTATTGCATTGATTAAATGTCAATCTATATTAATCCAATTGATATCACCAATGCGATTTGGTCAAACGTTGTGGCGTCGACAACACTGATTGGCCTCACGATTTGAGTGTGGGCTGTCAACGGTGATTCAAGACACAACGGACTTGGACGACGATTGGAACAGGGTCGTGGAGGGGACGGTGAGTTCGCCATCGACCGTCGAACCAGTGATTCGTTGACTTGGGCGAAGGCTGTTGGTATCGTGCGATTTTCTTTTTGGTTTTTCACGACATCCGTGGCACAGTGTTATTTGAACAACAACGACATAGTGTAATTGGAACAACAACTTGATGATCTGCGAATCTTGTCGACGTTGGAGGTTTGGAATGGCAAGTAACCCTTGTGTTGGTATGTCAGCGTTGGAGGCCTGGAATGGCAAGCAACGTTTAACTGCGGTAAAGACACGTCGATAGACAAATGCTGTGGGCAGGATGGAATGGAAGCCTTCCCCTCTTCTTCTGGAATTATACCACTGAAATTCTCTAGTGGCGGCGACTGCTGTTGCGAGGGTTTGTTAGTATTTTCATTACTAGTAGTGGTGGCGGCGGCCTTATTGGTTATTGCTAGTGGTCATACATAACTGAAACGTGAATTTGAAGACGATGGAGGAGGAGGTTACTGCCGTTGCTGAAAGAGAGGGTTGTTATTTGCGTTTGGATATGGTGGACGAGATGATATGTTAGAATTGCCACCAACACTTTTGGAATTAGCCTCGCCTGCTTGCGTTGTTAGGGTTCCTCCTTGGGAATTTCCTTTTGCGAGACATGGTGATCTCTTTTGACTGGAGGATGGAGCCATTGAGTTCAAAAACGACTTTCTCAACGTAGTCTACATTTGAAAAAATCCACGTACACATATCCTTGAGGGTTGCTGAACTCGTTTGTAGGAATTGTGGTGCGGTTCACTAGTCCGTAGGACTCAAAAACTTCATAGAGCTGTTTTGAGATAGGATCCAAACTATCTTTTTCAAAGGTATTTTCTCTTTTAGTTTTCATGTACCCATTTTGACTATGCTTCTCATCACAATCGTTGTTGAGATCGTCTTCATCTTCATGTGGATCTTCTTCATTATGATCAAGTTTATCTTTCCCATTAATTTTGATGTTTTGTGCATTATTCTCATCATTTTGATCATGGTTTTCTTCCTTCTATTTCCCATAATCCAGTTTTTCTTTTTTAAATATGTCATCTTCATAATTGTTTTCGAAAATATCTTCTTCTTTTACTTCTTCCACATTTTCCTCTTCATCATAATCAGTGCCGTTTTCCTCATTGCTATGATATTGTTCATCTCCTTGTTTCTCAAGATAGTCTTCATCCACATCATCTTTATCATTCTCATCAAAATCTTCTTCTCCTGCTTCACATTGTTTCATTTCTTCAATGTCGCTATCATCCTCCTTATTATGGTTTTCTGCATAACTCTTCTTAAAACATGCTGTGATTTTTTTAATTGCTGAAGCTTTTCTTAAAATTTTCTCAACTGCTCAATGTCTTCAGGGTGTACACATAATGGCATATTGTGCAGTGAACAATGTTCAAAGGCTCGCAAGAATATATTGTGCGGCATGGTTCTGATACCACTGGAGCAACAAAACTGTAGGCTTGTTGATGTTAAATGTAAAATACACAAAAGTTATTTATATTAATAATTTATTAATATACAAAGATGTATAAGTGATTGAATGTTTACAATGAGGCCCTGCTTATATCCCTAGGCAGGTGGCCTTTCATTAATGGGCATGTCTTTTAGAAATGCCTTTTCTCTAACTTAATGACTACTTAACATAATCCTTATTTTGATTATTTAATGTTTACATTTTTTTTTAAAATTTATTTGTTATGAATTATATTCATAACAGGTTCACTATAAAATAAATAATTTTCTTAATAAAATACAATCCAAGTGGAATTTCCCCAAACAATTTATGGGTTATCTGGAATACATGTGTCTAAGCCCCTCCACAAAGTTTGAGACTTAGAGCACATCCGATGCTACCCGAAATCAACAGAAAAAACTCAATTAATTATTAAGTGCTAAAAAGTACTAATAATTAACCAAGTAAAAAAAACTTCCTAGAGTAAACTCACTTGATGATAATGTCCCAAGCTACCTAGGCATGTTACTATTGAGAAATCTATAGGGAAATAGTTAGAATGATTTCTCTTTTCATGATAACTACTTGTGATCTCTTTTTACTTTTTCTCACTTATTAGCTTCTTCACTTATTATTATGTTTGTATATCATCAAACAACTACCAAAACAAGAAGAAAAACAATACACAAGAACGCAAAATGTAGGCTACAAGCCAGGGCCAAAACCTCTCCACTTGAGAGGAAAAGCCGCAAACCTCTTCTCTTCTTATAGATTCTTTAATTGACGAATTCCAAGACCTTAGAACAATACCAATACCCTCCAAGACCAAGTCCAACCCTCCCGGATGATGTGGATCCTTTGTCTAAGTCAAACGAAGTCAAATCTCTTCCAACAAGATAACTTCGACCCCCCAGTTTCAGAATTTCGGCCTCAACTGCAGGTCTGGAATTTTCAGCCCTCCCAGAATAGCTGTTGCCACACGTGTGACCTTATTCTAGCCTCCCAAGGCTTCTTCAACCCTTCTCTTGGCTTTCTCCTTCTTCTAGTGCTTGAGGATGACCTAATGTGACCTTCGCTGACCTTCTTTCTCCTCCTTCAAAATCGAACATGTAGAAGAAAAACCCTAGTCCAACAGCAAAAACACTAGCCTTCCTTCAGACGTGTTAGAGAGAAATAACCCTGGAACAAGTCTTCGTCGTCCTCTTCCTTCTTTGTTGCCTTCTTGGTCTTCTTCTTCACTTGGATGAGTGAGTGAATAACATTGTCTTCGAAGAGGTCAAGTTCCCTCCTTTATATAGGCTTCTAAAGGTGGACGTGGCTCCTCAGAATAGGCCGACTTGGTATTGAAGGGTATTTTGACACTTTTAAAGACAAAAATAATTTTCTTTACAAGTTACAGTGTGCCCGAAGAGGTCTTCAACTTATGACAATGACCCTATTGACTCCTTGACCTAGGAAAAATCCTAGAAGCACTCAATGGGTGCTTGACTTCTAAAATAAAAGACCTTGAGCATGAAACTCGTGCTCCAAAAATAATAATAATATTTTTTCTTTCATTTTACAATATACAAAAATCAAAAGTACATTTGATATTTATGAAGACCGAACCTAGTTACACATTTTTCAACACTCCCTCTTAACTAGGGAGGTATTCATAAATGGTACATGGACATTCTCAATCTAAAGAGATCTCATAAAGAGAGTTAGATTGGTAATCCATTTGTTTAGCATCATAACTGTGAAAATTCTACTGTAGTATCATGGTTTACTTCTACTACTTGATTACAAGTTATCTTCAGAAATAAGGTTCAGAAAACACTGATGTAAACACAACTAACAACCTACACATGCATATCATTTACTGAATACTATGCTCATTCAAACAAAGTGACACACTGATTTTTGGACATAAGTCCCCGGAAAAACCCAAAGCGGGAAAATAGGTGCAGCAGATATGAGGGTTTATTATTATTAAGTAGATTCTGAATACAGTAAATTTGGGCACCAGATCTGGTTCACCCGACTGAGAAAAACATAGATCTGTAGGTAACCTGCTGTTCTGTGGCCAAAATTTTGATTGATCCACACCCTCAAACAGGATTTACAAGACTCAACCTAGATTTGGCCCTAGAAATCCTAGCGCTGCCCTTGAAGGCCCAGCGTTAGCCCTGCTAGGCTCTGCGTGCCTCTACGTTGCTCAGAGAGGGAATGTGTAACTCCAGAGTGGGTGACGCAGTCCTTACGTTGCCTCTGTAGGCCTCTGCGTAACACTAAAGCCCTCTGAAGCTGTAGCGCTGTCCCTTCTTGGGCCTGCGTAGCGGCTGAAGCCTCTGTGTTGCGCTGTTGCTGCTGCCCTTGCTCCTCTGCGCTGTCCCTGAAAGCTGCTTCTCCACATCTTACTATCTCTTGGCTCCATGATAAGATCATCCCCTCAGCCAATAAGTACTACCCCTCGATGCAGAAAACTCCTCTCGAAATTGTTAGGAAATCCTGCCCTAGAAATCCAGATCAGTCTCTCAGCTCTGTATCTATATGTGGGTTTCCAACTGACCCTCAAGTCTTTCTCTTATAGTTTTTCATTGATCTCATCAACTATCGAGATTAAAACACTCATCAGCCACTGAGATTAAAAGATTGCTTGATCCGTGTCATTTAGAACATTTCAGCACATGTGTTAATTAATTCACTTTAATTATTTAATTTTCCTAAGTTTAGACTTAGGAAATCCTTTAAAATAATTAATTATTTGAATTACTTGAACACCAGCTGAAATTTCTCCAAACATTTTCCGGGCTTTGGAGTTCAAGTGTGTCTTAGCCCCTCCACAAAATTTAAGGGCTAGAGCACACTAGATGCTACCCCAACTACACAAAATCTCAACAATAACAACCAACATTGTTACATAGCAAGGCCTTTACTAACAACTCTATGTCTCCACAAGATCAAAGTGTTGGAAATAGTCATTGATGGCAAAGGAGCACAAAGGAGCAGCACCAAGACAAGGGAGCAGATCAGATTCATATGGAATTGTTGCAGAGATGTCACACAGGGTTTAATGTATCAGTGGGTTGCGGCTTCCCATTTGGGGTTTTTATTGTAATGGAAAACGATGGATAAGAACCATAGGAATTGAATATAGAGGTTGTGAAGTGTGTAGAATTAACTTCTGTGTAAAGGAGTGGAGGAGGATTTGAATGTGTATTAGCCTCTGTGTAAAGATGGAGAAGGAAGGTTCCAGAGAAATCGAAATTAAAACTGAAATCCGACGGAAATCTGGTTTCAAATGCAATTTAAATAGAGTTTGCAGGTTATGTGGTTTTGAAGGAAATCAGACACTGTTGTCGCACAGCCTTAGAGTTGTGAGCGGTTTTTCCCATTTCGAACGCGATCGAATGATATTGCGACACGTCACGAGCACAATACAACCCATTTCGCGTTGCTTTTGGGTTATAAAATTCTGGGGTCGATTGAACGTGATTGCCGTTCGATTAGATCTGTGGAAGATCCAACGGAGTTTGCGTTAAAAGTTGCGTGGGAGTTAAAACAAGGTATGGACCCGACGTTGTATGCAATGAAGTTTTATTAAGGGTTTGAAGTCGGGAATTATTTCCAAAGGTCTAAAGATTCCGAAGGTTTTTTAATATTTTTGAAGGTTTAATGATATTTGAATGGAGTTTTATTAAAGTGTTTGAAGTTCCGAAATACACTGCCGAGGGGATTTTAACCTTTGTTTAAAAGTAAATTAAACATTTTCCGAAAGTTTTGATATTCATTCCGAAAGAGTTTAAAACATTGTGTTAAAGTGATTTATATTGTTCTAAAGGTTAAAAAGGGGATTTTGCTTCCGAATATTATAAAAGTGGATTATAATGTTTTGAAAGGGAAAAGGGACTTTTAGCTTCCGTGGTGCATTTTTATTAAATAAATCAATCAGATCATAAATCGGAAGCAAGTGCGATGAATGTGATGCGATGTGATCGCATATCACAATCGGGGCAGGAGAAAAATCACACAAACACAGTGGTCACAGAAAATGCGAAGTGCGATATGATGACGTGGCAAGTGACGTGGCAGCTGATGTGGACCTGACCCCACAAATCGCAAATAAATCAAGATGACTTGGCAGTGACATGGCGATGACATGGTAAGGTGACGTGGCAGCTGACGTGGACCTGACCCCACAAATTGCAAATAAATCAAGATGACGTGGCAATGACATGGCGATGACATGGCAAGGTGACGTGGCACGATGACATGGAGATGACGTGGACCTGGCCCGCATATCGCAAATCGCAAGATCGGAGGGGTGAAGATCGTAAGAGAAAAGTTGCGATGCGATGGATAGTGGTGATGCGATGCGAGTGATGGATGCGATGCGATATGGCGAGGCGATGTGATGCGAGCGATGGATGCGATGCGATGTGGCAAGGCGACGTGATGCGAGCAATGGATGCGATCGCACATCGCAATCGAAGCAGGAGAGATATCACACAACCTTAGAAGTCATGTTAGTTGTGATGTGAAGTAGCGATAAAGTCAAGTGGGACCCGTCGCATATCGCATATCACAATCGGCGATGCTTATGAGATAAGAATTCGCAAGTTATAAAAGTTGCGATGCGAAGTAGCGATAAAGTCAAGTGGGACCCATCGCATATCGCATATCGGGAGATCAGATGGACGAAGGCACATGGATAACTGGAATCGTCGCAGTGCGATAAAGAGAGCGGACGCGATGAAGACCAAAGCTGAAACTTAAAGTATTTCAAGTCCGGAAGTATGTGGATTTCCTTTGTCAAATCGTTTCGGAAAGCAAAGGAGGATTATAATGTAAAACAAAAGGGAAAGTATGAGTGCGGGTAGAAAGGCTCGGGTAAGGACCCGACACAAAGAGAAGGGCAGAATCATGTGTTTAGAAGATTGGTGAAGGTTGATCACGACAAGGAAAGGCTCGCGCAGTTAAAAGGGCCCGTTCCTGTGCAGAACAGTTAGAAAGACAACAGCAAGCAGAGAAGACAAAATAAATAGAAAAGCAAGAAGTCGAAAGGGTTGAATTGAAATGTTTGATTGTAACTGTAAATGTATTATTGAATTTCTATTGTTTGTGATGTAAAGGCAAGTCTCCGTAGGCAAAGAAAAACTCCACTGTAATACACAAATGTATACATTCTGTTATATTATTCTGGACAAGAAAATGAAAAGGGGGAATGCAAAGAGTCATACCTGTTCATTTCGAATTCCCTGTGGAATGCAAATAGTTATGAGATGTTCTCTATAAATAATGTTACAAGCATATACATAAAGAGAGAGAGTATGAAGAAATGGGTGAGACAGTGTAAGAAGAAAAAGGAGCAAAGAGAGGAGTTGTGAAGATCCAGAGATGATATAAAGCAAATTTGAAGGCTGGAAGGACAACAGTAAAGAAGGAGAAAACCAGAGCTGATATCCAAGGAAATCAGCATATGATTTTATTGTACAGTGAGGAAGTTGGTACTTCCATATCAAGTTGTAGCTTGATAGAAGTCCAGTTGTAGCTGGCTGAGATAGGAGCCTCCTGTAGGTTGTAGTCTACAGAAAATAAATGGGAGTTGGAGCTTCCTTGCAAGTTGTAGCTTGCAAAATTGAGGTAGTAGCCTCCTGTAGGTTAGAGTCTGCAGAAAATCAGTGGTGAGAGGGAGTTGGAGCTTGCCTTTGCATCACAACAATAATAAGATGTGGTTTTCTCCCTTATGGGTTTCCACTTATATCTGTTGTCTATGTGCATGATGATTATGTGTTGATATTCTGTATTTAATCTGCTTAATACCTGCTGTTCACTTATTAAGATTGTTGTTCCATTGAATAGTAAGTTGATCACAAAATGAATATGTAAATAAGTGTAAAAGAAAGTTTTACAAGACAATGATTGCATTAAATTGATTCACCCTCCCCTCTTAGTTTAACCAAGGGTTCAACACAGAGCACAATGATGGCGAGAACAATGATTTATAGACATCATCATCATTGTCTCTCAAGGCCAATACCCCACGTGAGTGTTTACAGAGTATGTCCTTTCTTGGACTATTGTTATCTTGGATAGCTAGCCCTTAAAGAATATCAGTCCTTGAGTACTCTTATCTTGGATGCCCTACCTCATCCTCAAATAGTATCGAATGCCAGATGCTTACCCAATCCTCCATTCTGTCTTCCCAAGTGAGGATAAGAATTGTTAATTTTGGACAACTAGGTCGAAACTCCATGTTGTGATGCTCAGATGTAGATGCCAATATTTTTATTGGACTCCTCTTTCGAAGAGGTGCAAGATTGATCTAAAGATCATCTTAATCCGTTGAGCATCACATTTATTTTGAATTTATTCAAAGTATGTGCAGGTCGGCCTTAAGGTTTTGTGCCCCAGCAGTTGTGTCACACACCCTCACTGATGGATATAAATTGGTCAACGTTGGAGGGCATTTTCACTCATCTCATCCTCACGCATTTCTCTCTCTTCATCTGATTGGTTCGATGACCTTGGAGGCTCTTCTCTCCACACGTGGGAAAATTCCGGCAGTAACACATTTCTGATTTCGGTCTAGGGTTTCTGCAGCAAACTTTGACCAATGTTGACTTTGGTCAAGGAAAGGTCAAACAGGCCTAAAACTCTCCCAAAAGTTTGATTTTCCAAATCTACACTTTTTGGCGCTATTCTCGAGGCTAGATGTTGACTTTGACTTTTTTGTGTTGACCTAGCTATTGTTGTTGTTTGCATTGACCGTTGACTGACATCGTTGACCTTTGGGTTGACTTTTGAGTTAACCGTTTGGCTGTCCTAGAGGGTTGTGTGACATTGCTGGTTGGCTGACGATATTGAGACTTTGTTGGTTGAAGAATCCTGTTGATTGCCGTAACGCACCAACACACTTATATATTTCTGGCTTGTCTTTTGTCGATCTACTGGTATGTTCTATCAACATTTTACTTTATTGTTTATGTGATTGCTGTCTTATATTGGGAGGAAAAGTAAAGTTGCATCAAGCGTAGAACATCTACATAAATTTACATGGTATCAGAGCTGAGGTGAAGACAAAGCTCTATTTTGTAGCAATCATCGAAGAAGAGGATGGGTTCCTCAAACTACAATGGTTTCAAGGTTGATGACAAATTGAATTGGAAGGATGACTTCCATGCTTGGAAGATGACATTGGATCTTAATTTGGAAGACCAAGATGTCATGGACTATGTTTAGGGTAAAATCCAAGAGCCTCCATCCACTGCAACTGTTGCTGCTAAAACAAAGTACAAGAAGGGGGAAATCAAAGCAAAGTTGATGATCAAGGACTCAATTCATAAGAGTTTGGTTGCATACATCTCTGATCTGGGCACATCCAAGGAGATGTATGATAAGTTGGTCCGCATGTTCAAGGCCAACAATGCGAATCAAGTCCTATTCTTCAAGAACCAATTGAAGAATCTGAAGAAAGGCAGGGATGAGTCTGTTCAATCATATTTTGTGAAGCTGAACGAGATCAAGAATAATTTGTTGGCTATTGGGGAGACAATAACTGATCGAGAGATGGTACTCACCGCACTTGGACCTCTCTCATCCGAATGGCATGTATTCAACACTACCATTCTCAATAATAATGTCATACCTGATTTTGACGAAGTATTATTGAGATGCGTACAAGAAGAGACAAGGATGAAGGAATATGAAAATGAAGGAAATGCTACCTTCGCTGCTCATTCTAAGAAGAAGAACTTTGGTTGTCAAAGGAGCAAAGGAAGAGCAGGGGCCAAAGGAAAGAAGGGAAAGTGTTACACTTGTCACAAGCCAGGTCACTATGCTAGAGAATGCCCTTTCAAGGAGAATTCTCCTAATGACGATGACAACAACAACAACCGGAGGAATGGCAATAAAAGGAACAACAGGTTCAAGGGGAAGAGGAAGGCTCCCTTCGGCGTAAATGGTCAACCTTTCAAAAGGTCGAGAAATTCCAGGTATGAGGAATCAAATGTTGTTGATAAAAGAGATGAATTCATTCTTGTATCTACCCTCTGTGCTGCATCTCCACCCGACATATGGATGTCTGGTTGATAGATAGTGGTGCCTCGAGGCACATCACTGGGTTCAAGGAAGCACTCTCTGATATGGTTAAGAAGGATACTAATCTGGAAATTATCCTTGGAGATAATGCCACATATCCCGTGAAAGGGACAGGGGTTGTGACCGTCCACTTGTCTTAAGGTCAAGTCCTCCGCTTGCAGGATGTACTCTATGTACCTAACTTGAAGAAGAACCTTGTTTCTATATCGGCCGTGGAAGACAAAGGTTTCAATGTGGCATTCATTGATGGGAAGGTGCGCATGTGGAAGAAGAGTTTCAAGGAAGCTATCACGCATCGGTTTAGAGTTGATACACTCTACCAGGTTGGAGGAAGTCCACTGGGAGCGCTGATGTGTGATACTATCCGACAGACTGAACTATGGCACTGGAGGTTTGGACACCTTTACTACAAGGCCCTTCCTGAAGCAAGGAAGGTGGTGATGGGGATGCCCGAGTTCTCAAATAATCATGAAGGTGTATGTTAGGGTTGTGCCGAAGGAAAGCATACAAGGGGATCTTTCCCCTTAAGTGTCACAAAGACATCTGATGTCTTGCAATTAGTACATTCTGATTTGTCTGTTATGCTACCCGTGACATCCTTGGGAGGATGTTCTTATTATATGACATTCATAGACGACTTCTCTCGCAAAACCTGGATATACTTCTTGAAGAAGAAGGATGAGGCTTTCATGTGGTTCCGTACCTTCAAAGCCTTGGTGGAAAATCTGACAGGGAAGAAGATCAAGAAATTGAGGACCGATAATGGAACTGAATATGAGACGAACGAGTTCAAGAACTTTTGCAGAGAAGCTGGCATCAAGAGGGAGAACACAAATGTCTATACTCCTGATTAGAATGGCGTTGTTGAATGAAAGAATAGAACCATTGTTGAAGCTACTTGTGCCATACTATGTGACCAGGGTCTACCGAAGTTTCTATGGGGAGAAGCTGTGAACACTGCTGTATACATACAAAATCGATGCCCACATTTCGCTTTGGACTCCAAAACTCTCAAAGAGGTTTTCTCTAGTAAGAAACCTAACGTCTGACATTTTAGGGTTTTTGGATGTCCTGTTTATTTTCATGTGCCAAAGGAGAAGAGAAGCAAGTTGGATGCTTCTAGGAAGAAGGGAATGTCTGTGGGTTACAACAAAACCTCGAAGGCCTATAGAGTCTATGTGCCTGGTAAAAGGGGATTGAAGATATGCCACGATGTTACCTTTGATGAAGATGCTTCCTTGAGGAAAGTAGTCAATCTTCCGAGATCTGAGGAAGATCATGAAGCAAGGACTGGAAATCAAGAAGAGCCGAAGGATGAGACGATCCCTGATGCTGAATGACCGATGGACCCGATTGATCCACCTCCTTCAATAGGGAAGAGACCATTATGGCCTAGGGACACTCTTGAGGATGCTGAGGGACATATGGCCCCAAGGGGGACATTTTGTGAAAGCAAGAAGCCGAGTAGATACCAAGGGTATCTAGCAGCCATGAGTACTATTGTACAATCTGAGCTTGGATCTTTTGAGGAAGACGTAAAGCATCAAGTCTGGAAGGAAGCTATGCACGAAGAGTATGAATCCATAATGAAGAATGATATCTGGGATGTGGTTCCAAGACCGAAGGACAAAGCAGTTGTTACCTCGAAATGGTTCTACAAGATCAAGCATGGATCTGATGGAAGTGCTGAAAAATTCAAGGCAAGATTCGTTTCCCATGGCTTCTCTCAAAAAGAAGGCATAAACTATGATGATATATTTGCACCTGTGGCCCAATATACCACCATCTGATCTATCATAGCCCTTGCTGCTACGCAAGGATGGAGTCTTCATCAGATGGATCTGAAGACCGCATTTTGCATGGTGCGATAAAGGAAGAGGTGTATGTGGAGCAACCTCTGGGGTTCGAAGGCCAGGATCGAGACACCCATGTTTGTAGGTTGAAGAAAGCCCTCTATGGGTTGAAGCAAGCACCCAGAGCTTGGTACGAGAGGATAGATAGCTACCTGATGAAGCTGGGCTTCACTCGTAGTAATGCTGATCCGAACCTTTACTTCAAGGTTGATAGAGAAAAGCCTCTCATTCTGGTGCTGTATGTGTACGACCTCTTCCTGACAGGTGATGAGCCTCTCATAAACCAGTACAAGAGCGAGCTCGCTGTTGAGTTCGAGATGAAGGACCTAGGACTGATGCATTACTTCCTAGGCCTGGAGGTCTAGCAAAGTCCTGACGAGATTTTCCTTTCTCAAGGAATATACATTGTGAAGATTTTGGAAAGATTTGGTATGGTGGATTGTAAGTCTGTGTCGACACCGATGGAGCTTAACTTTAAGAAGTTGAGTGGCAGCGCTGCCGGGCCCGTGCTAGCAAATCCTACTTAGTATCATCAACTCATAGGGGCCCTGATGTTCTTAATGAACACTCGTCCGGACGTATGTTTTGCAGTGAACACTTTGAGTCAACATATGGTTGAGCCTTATCACACTCACTGGGTTGGTGCCAAGAATCTGTTGAGATATCTTCGAGGCACGATAAACCATGGGCTGAGATACACTGCCGGGAGCGTGACACTCCATAGATATAATGATGCCGATTGGGCTGGCAGTGTGGTGGATCGTAAGAGCACATCGGGATGCTGCTTCACACTTGGTTATGTTTCGATATCATGGATGAGCAGAAAACAGAAGTCGGTGGCTTTAAGCACCGCGGAGGCCGAATACATTGCAGTGAGTATGGCCTGTTGTGAAGCAATCTGGTTGCGAAAGCTCTTTAGGGAGTTGTTTGGGCATGTGCTAGATACCATTGTGATACTCTGTGATAGCCACAGTGGAATTTGCTTGTCTGAGAATCTCGTGTTCCATGATCGATCCAAGCATATTGATATCAGGTACCACTTTATCTGGGATATGGTACAGCGAGGTGCCGTAAGGCTCGATGATATAGGAATTGATGAGCAAGTCGCGGATATTCTCACAAAACCCCTGGGGAAGGTCAAGTTCCTAACCTTCCGTGAGAATCTTAGTATCGTGGAACGACCCTATGCTAAGGGTCCTGTTGGACAATTAGCTCTAGGAGCTCTAGGGGGCTTTGTGGATAATTTCTTGGAGCTATAAGCAACCACAGGGCTAGCCTTGCCGAAACTTGTTGTTGTGATTTCCCCCCACTGTTATGATGTTTGAGTTGGTTCACCTCTCATTATCTGTGCCCCGTATGCATCCTACCCATTGAGTTCAGGGCTCATGGGAAGTAGCTCTCATTTGGCCAGTGAGGTGGGAAAAGCTAGAGACTAGTAGCAAATACTAATGGACGCATCAAATATTGCTATACTCTCTATCTAGGATGGCACAGTCCAACCACCACTTGATCTGGGATCAAGTATAGTGAGGTTTCGCACCTCCAACTGACTTCGGGTTAGGTAAACCAACTTCAGGTTGGCATGAGACTCTTTGTGAGTCCTATAGAGGTTTCAGACCTTTGAGCTGAATTTGTCAGTAGGGAATGATGTCTTTGTGATTGACCCACTTCTGTTCTGGAATAAAGAAGCCAACAAAGCAAGTTATGGCGGGATGACGCATGATGTTTGGATTGCACAGGTGGATGGAGTTCTCCCTAGTTGAGAGGGAGTGTTAATTTTGGACAACTAGGTCCAAACTCGATGTTGTGATGCTCAGATGAAGACGCCAATATTTTTATTGGACTCCTCTTTCGGAGAGGTGCAAGATCGATCTAAATATCATCTTAATCCGATGAGCATAACATTTATTTTGAATTTATTCAAAGTATGTGCAGGTCGACCTTAAGGTTTTGTGCCCCAGCAGTTGTGTCACACACCCAAACTGATGGATGTAAATTGGTCAACATTGGAGGATATTATAACTCATCTCATCCTCGCACATTTCTCTCTCTTCATCAGATTGGTTCGATGACCTTGGGGGCTCTTCTCTCCACATGTGGGAAAGTTCCAGCAGCAACACATTTCTGATTTCGGTCTAGATTTTCTACAACAAACTTTGACCAGCGTTGACTTTGGTCAACGTAAGGTCAAACAGACCTGAAACTCTCCCAAAAGTTTGATTTTTCAAATCCGCATTTTTTGGCGCTATTCTCGAGGCTATATGTTGACTTTGACTTTTCTGCATTGACCTAGCTTTTGTTGCTATTTTCATTGACCATTGACTGCTAGCGTTGACTTTTGAGTTGACCGTTTGGCTGTCCTAGAGGGTTGTGTGACATTGTTGGTTGGCTGACTATATTGAGACTTTGCTGGTTGAAGCATCTTGTTGACCGCTGTAATGCACCAACACACTTATATATTTCTGGCTTGTCTTCTGTCGACCTACTTGTATGTTCTATCGACATTTTACTTTATTGTTTATGTGATTGCTGTCTGATATTGGGAGGAAAAGTAAAGTTGCATCAAGCATAGAACATCTACATAAATTTACAAGAATGATGTTCTTATCTCTCCCTCTCAACCAAGGAGTATATATCAATCAAACCCAGCTTGTCTCTGGAATACACAAGCTTCTTATTAGGAAGAGATTTTGTCAATATGTCAACTACCTGCTCATCGGCAGAGATATATTGTAGCTGCAAGACACCATCATGTACTAGCTTCCGAATGTAGTGATACTTGTTTTTTATATGCTTTGTCTTTACATGAAACACTGGGTCTTCAGATAATCTTATACAACTTGTGTCATCACAATGTATCACTGTAGGGTCCATTGTTCCTTCGAATAAGTCGGACAACAACTTCCATAACCAAATAGCTTCTCTGCTCACTTCACAGTCTGCAATATTTTTAATTTCAACACTACTCAAAGCAATTGTTTCTTGCTTTCTGCTCATCCATGGGATCATGGAGGATCCCAAACTAAAACAACCTCCTGTAGTGCTCCTTTGATCCTGCTTATTGCCTCCCAAGTCAGAATCTGTAAATCCAATCAAGTGGACATCATTCCTCGTATCATATTTCAGGCAATAGTGGATTGTTCCTTGCAGATATCTTAGTATGTGCTTGGCTCCTATCCAATGATCATGTTTCAACTCCACTTGTGACTGAGAACATTCATTGCAAAACATATGTTTGGTCAAGTATTCAGCAAGTACATTAGTGAGCTAATCAATTGTCTGTACTTGGTAGGATCCACTGGGCTAGATTCAAAACTCCTTAGTCTCTTGAAGTTTGTGATCATCTGAGTTGTCATTGGTTTGCAATCCATCATGTCAAACCACTTCAACATCTCGATCACATACTTCCCTTGACCTATGTAGATTTCATTAGGTCCCTACCAAACTTCTAGTTCGAAATAGTAGTGCATAAGCCCAAGATCCTTCATATCGAATTCTGCTACCAGTTGTTTCTTGCATTCTTCAATTCAACATTCCACACCTGTTAAGAGAAGATCATCCACATACAAAAGAATGATTACAACTTCAACTTTTACAACCTTGAAGTAAAGGTTCATACCAACAAAACTTTTTGTGAAGCCAAATCTTGGAAGGTACGCATCCATCCTTGCATACCATGCCCTTGGTGGTTGCTTAAGGCCATATAATTCCTTCTTCGACCTGCAAACATATGCCTCTCTATCTTTGACTTCAAATCCCAAGGGTTGGTCTATATAGACTTCCTCATCAGTTGTGCCATTCAAGAATGCAATCTTAACATCCATTTGATGTGTATTCCATCCATCGATGCTGCTAAAGAGACCAATGATCAAATAGTTGTATACCTTGTTGTTGGAGAAAATGTCTCTTCATAATCGATGCCTTCTTGTTTAGAGAAGCCCCTAGCCACAAATGTTGCGTTATAGTTGTCAGTACTTCGATCTACTACATGTTTAATTTTGTACAACAATTTGGAAGTTATCACAGGCTTGTCTTCAACCCTACGTCCAGTCTCCCATACCTCATTCTTCATTATCGATTCATATTCTTCGTTCATAGCATCTTTCCATTATTGATGATTGACAACTTCTTCAAAAGTGGATGGCTATGCTTCTATTAACTTTGTCATATATGCTGCGTACCCTGATATCTTTTGGTCTTCTTGCTTTCTCTAAAAGTGGCTTTTGCTGCCCCTTGACCCTCTGCATCTAATTGGGTGGATTCAACCAATTAGGCCTCTTTCTAGTCTCGGGGATTACCACAGGTTGCGTGGGTTCAAGATGACCTTCATCTTCATGATTTGATTCTTCTACCTCCATAACAACTTCTTCTTCAAATATCGGAAGTTCTTCATCATTAGAGTCCATAGGGAGATATTTGGATTTCTTAAATGCAATACTTTCATCAAATATCACATCTCGACTGACTTTTATTCGGTGTCCTTTTATGTAGACCGTGAAAATTCCTAAACCTTGAATTCCTATTGCAGCAAAATGATATTGCTTTTCCTACTTGATTAATCATGCAAATTATTTACTGTGTTCTACAAGTATATACTGAAGTAAATAAACTGCAATCTTCACTACATAAATAAACTGCGGAAAAATAAACGCGGAAACAAGACTTGAGCAAGAAGAAAACTAAACACACATGACACCGTTATTTTTGGACTAAGTCCCTAGAAAATCTCAATGCGGGAAAACCAGTGCAGCCGTTGAGGGTTTGATATTATTAAGAAGTAATTTCTAAGTACAATTCTTCGGATGCCTTGACTAGCAATTCTATATAAAGATCTAACTAAACAAAAAGCAGGTGAGATGATCTCACCCTGTCATTTGAAGATTCGACACTGATCTACGCTGGACATGATCATCTGTGCAGTACTTCATCACTCCTACGCAGTTGCTACGTCACTGCTGCTAGGACTGCATTGCACCTCCTCTGATCACTCAGCTTGCTGGAAACTCCAGCCCTCTGGCTTCCCGGTCTGACACACCGGCTCTAGCACTGGATCCCGACTGTTTGCCAGCAGAAATACAAATTCCCTCTGAAGCTCGACGCTGCCACTGTGCTGCCTTAGCGTGCCTCTTCGCTACCTCACCAGACTTCTCGCTGCCCTCTTTTCCTTGCACTCTTTGGATCGGGAAAATCTCCAACCGGAAAATTATCTCTGCCCTTCTTTGCAACAATCAACTCGATCGATCTTCTCCGCTGCTGAGCACTGCTCACTTGAGGAATTCGATCTCTAGACTCTCTCGGTGTATTTTTCCAACTTCCCATGAAGTCCTTTTTATAATCTTCTCGTTGAGACTTCAGCGACCGAGATGAAATCGCTAATCAACGACTAAGATTAACTTGACTTGATCTCTGTCTTTTTCTAGAAGATTACACCCTATTTCATTAATACCATTTAATTATTTTAATTCCCCAAGTTTAGACTTAGGCTCGCAAAAAATAATTAATTATTTTAATAAAACATAATCAAGGTGGAATTTCCCAAAACACTTTCTAGGTTCTTTGGAATACATGTGTCTAAGCTTGCCTGCAAAATTTGAGACTTAGAGCACATCCGATGCTACCAAAAATCAGCACTCTCTCTTAGCGAGGAATGTGCTATAGTAATGCATCTTGCTGAAGCACTACACTGATTCTGTACCATCTCCCTCTGCGCGACTGATGTCTGACACTGCTCGCTGCCCACCAACTACTGCACTGCTGCATCCATGCTGCTGCTGACCCTACATACTGTTGCCAACTGCGACTGCACTGCAACTCTGCTACTTGATGCAATGGAAAAACATACAAATAGTGAACTAAGTGTTCAACATGATGCATCTGATACTGAAGATCTGATTACTGCTAGTCTCTGCATTGACCCTCTGAAGCTGCTGCGCCGCTGCTCTATGTTTCTCAGACTCTGGCGCTCTCTAGCCACTGCATTGTCTCTCAGACACTTCTCTGAACGTCCTGACACTGGTCCATCCCATTAGTTCTGATTTGGGCTCTCGTAGCAAGGTATTGATCCAAGAGTTGGACTCCTCAAGGATCTTGCCCAGCTGTAGCTTTGCTGAACTACAGTTCTAGATCACCCCAATTATCACCTAGAGATATGTGGGCAATCATCACAAAATCTTCCTCCTCGATCCTCGTGGTTGCAGCCTGCAGATCATTATTCTCATCGTTGTCCTTCTTCTTGAGAGGAAACTGCATAGCGTAGTGACCCTTCGCACTATACCAGAAACACTTGATCTTTGACACGTCCTTTTTACGCCTACATTGCTCCTACTATCCCTTAGGTGTAAGGGCAACATTCTCATCCTCCTACTTTGGATTCGTCCCACTGCTGCAGTTACCATCAAGCTTGGACGTGATTAAGACTCTCCTCATCTCTTCTTGCTGAAGAGCTACCCACATTCCTTCCCAGTCCGACAACTTCTCTCTGCGCAGGATACTCCAGACAAAGACTTGCCATTCTTCAGAAACGAAATTCAGAGCCAATTTGACCATCTCCGTGGGCTGAGGTGTGTTGAGAATTTGACGCGGCGATGATTAATTCAAATTCTCTCCTTGATAATTACTTGTGAGCTTACTTGATTTACTTCTGTCTTCTCTTCTTAGCTTATTTAGTCTTTCATCAAGTCAACTACTAAATACAAGAGAAAAAAATTTAGGCTCTTTAAGCCAGGGCAAAACCTCTCCCTCTTGGAGAGGAAAACCCAAGAGAAATTCTTCTTATAGACTTTCAAATGACAAGTACCATGACCATGACACAAACTCTTGACCTTTGTATGCCTCCAAGACCTTGTCACTGATTGATCCTCCTCTCCTGCAACAACCTGCACTATCTTGCACCTTTCTGCACCAGAACTAGAGAACTCGGTCTCTACTTGTATTCTTCTTCCTTTGTACCTATAACTTTGTTGACTGTCCACTTTTCGTATTTTCTTCAAAGAACAATCCTTAGCTTAACACAACGCTTACCTCAGCACAATCCCCTTTTTCACTTATTAGTAGGCCTTTAATATAGTCATATATTTCACACTTTACTGCACCTTAAACTAAGTGATACATTCTGCACCTTGACACAGTTGAACACAACCCTTATCCGAACTTTAACTCAACACCTTAATCCGCACTTGAACGCAATCTTCTTCAACACCTTAATCTGCAGTTGAATAAAATCTTCTTCAACACCTTAAGCCACACTTGAACACAATCTTCTTCAACCCCTTAATCCGCACTTGAACGCAACCCTAATGTCGCACTTACCTTAGACTTCTTTACGCTGTAATGTCACAAAGATATCCGTAAATCTTCAGGGGATATATCTCTGTTCCTCCTTCGCATTGACCATAGACTTTACTTCGTATTTATTACAGGAGTATACCAACGAACTTACCTCAGACTTGTCCAAACTCTGTCACTCCAAATGAGTCGCAAACAAACCTTTATATAGAGTGCATCTTTCATGATTTAGGCTGACTTGACTAAGTGATGGTAGGCCGATGTCATCACAACTCATATGATGACTTGAAGGGGTTGTCTTCCAGTGTTTAAGGAGGCTGTTATGAGGGCTGCTTTGAGCATCATTCTAGAGCAATTTTCTTCACGGTTTCACGACAAGGTCTTGGAGAATATTCTGTTGACTAGACTCTTCATATACATGGCTCTTAATTACATTTATAACTAGAAGACAAATCCCAATAGACATCAAGAAGAAGTGTATTGACCTAAAATAAAATGTTGCTCATGAAACCCATGAGGCAAGCATACCTAAAACATATTTTATTATCTTTGTCTTCTACTTTGCATAAATACATAATTACATAGTCGATATGAAGACCGATCCTAGTTACACTTTTTAACACTCCCTCTTAACTAGGGAGGTATTCATATAGGTACATGGTTATTTTCAAACTGAAGAATCTCATAAGAAGAATGAGATTGGTAATCGCATGTGTATAGCGTCATATCAACCAGCATTGTTCTAGTGCAAAGCCTTGACTGACAACCCCATCTCTCAACGAGACAATGGGTTACAATGTTGGTGAGACACATGTCTTATAGACACCATAGTCATTGTCTCTCCAAGGTACATACTCCACCCGGATGTTACCAGAGTATGACCTTCTTGGACTATTCTTCTCTTGGGTAGCCAACCCTCAAAGAATATCGGTGCCCGACTACTCTTATCTTGAATGCCCTATCACATTCTCAAAAAGTATCGAATGCCAGATGATTACCTCATCCTCCATTCTGTCTTCTTGGTGAAGACTAGAATGATGTGTCTATCCATTGTCTCCACATGGCCTCCACTGAGACTTACAGTTGTTAGTCCTGGTCTAGTGTATGACACATGTATTAGAGAATCATATCTGTCACTCCCTCTTAACTTAGGAAGGACAGACTTCAAGTTTCTTCCAAGCAAGAAACTTATCACCAGGCTCCCTCTCAACCAGGGACCTGCAGCAACAATGGTGAGACACCTAGCTGCTCATGAAGAAATCGTCCCTTCGATGCCATGAATTTTGATATTGAGGAATCTTCAACCTTTGGCTTCATAGGGCATAGATCATCCATCACTTTCATTCACGAGTCATGTCAAGTATCAGAAAGTGATTCATCAGACTTCCTTATCTAGTCCACCTTTATGCCATGCTGCTTTCCTTCGAACCATCTCCCAAGGATGTTACATCCTTCCACATGATTGGCAACCCTGCATAAACTCATCCAGATAAACATATACATATGAACTTTTAAATCAAAAGTTACCTTAGTAATGATCTTCCACCATGACATCTTCCTGTAGTCATCGTCATCCTCTATTCAGATTGACACATTTCTTAAAGATATGTCTTGTCAAGGGTCTTCTTCTTTACCAGACTTTTATTAGAGTCTACATATCCTACCAAGGAATCTCCTAGTCACATCTTCTTGGCTTCTGGATGATAACCGCCTCTTGACATGGTTGTACTTCATGATCTCTTCCTTTCTTTCTCCACACATCTTCATTCCCAGGAACCTCCAATTTCCAGTTCCTTATTTGTATACAACCACCTCATATTCCATATGATGGCATATTATGTTGATTTCATCTTATAATGAGAACTTGTGTAATGGAAGAGATCCTCCTTTCTCTGATCATACTTCTAAAGATAGAAGTTCTTTACTTGCAACCATATGACATGACTTCACAGCGTCTAGTGTTAACATATAAATATATATACCTCATACCTTTTACCTTCAATCCTGTAGCAATTTTACTAGAATGAAGAACTTCATTCCATTGACCTGCTTCATCAATATGTCATCATATCCTAATCCCATAATTCTGTAGCATAGAATTCTCAATGAAACCTGTCTGCTTTCTTTCTAACCAGTGAATCAATAGAGAACTCCATTAGAAAATGTCATCCCCTGTTTCCATATTGATTATTGAATGATGACCCTTGATCTCGGTGACTGCGTTCCATCAATTTTGTTATCAGTGAGGTTTCCAGGATCTCTTTCTTTAAGTTCTCCTCCCATGCTTCTATCATGATGATTTTAATATACATTGCTTCCTATCATACTATTTTACATCCAATCGAAATCACTTAAAGAGAAAGATGATCTTAGTCATAGTAGAGATCTTTTGCTTCTTCTTACTTAGATTTCTTTGTATCAGGTTCTTCCCTGTTATCTGTGACATGGGCTTCTTCCCTTTTCCTCTTGTCTTTCTAAGTTTAGGACAATCTCGTTTATAATGTCCAAATCATTACATCCAAAGCATCGTGCTTTTTCCATATTTCTTCTCTTATTCTGAGGACCAAATTTACCGAATCTTCCTTTCTTCCTGGACATGGCTGCAAAGGCTTGATTCCTTACACTTTATCTTGCTTTCAATCTTGATTCTTCTATCTTACCTAGACCTTGGAATGACATGGCTTCTTCTTTCCCATCTATACTTGAAGTGAAATCTCTCCATTATTTCAATAAAGCATTTAGTACCATTGTGAGTATTTCTCCATCGGACATTACTCCTAATTTCTGTAGTTGATCTCGTATTGCGAAAATCTCCATCATATATGGAATTAATCCTTCCTTTCTTGACATTCTCAATTTGTATAGTTTTTGTCTCAGGGATATCATTTCCTTTGCAGAACCTTTCGAGAACAGTTCCACCAATTTATCATATATTTCTTTTGAGGATTCTAGCTTTGATACATAGGGAATGAGAGAGTTTTTTATGGATTCCATAAGAATCCTTCGGGCTCTTATGTCTCCCTTCATGTATTTGATATATGCTAGAATGTCTTCTTTTGGAGGTTGAATTGTAGTTCCTTTGATGAAGCCGATAACTTCATTTTCAATTAGATCCAAATTTGTCCTTTTCTTCCATGCATTAAAGTTTGATAACCCAAATAATTTGTTGCTCTCTATACAATAAGTCATTTTGACAGATTTAGATAAAGTCAGATAGTTACTTGAGTAAGTGACTTTCTCCTTTCAGTAGCTTCCTTGATGATTATGAAGATGAAGTCAGGAACTTCTTCTTAGATTAAATTGTCCAATGTAGGTGATCTTGAATCCTTGATGACAAAGGATGTTTCCAAAATATGATGACTCTTCCAACAATGTCATGAATATAAATCTTTGATGGCAAAGATTATTTTCTTGGAGAGTGAATCCTTTGAATACTTTGATTCTTGCTTCCTTGAGTGCCTCTTTATTAAGTAATCCTTCTTTTAGCAACTTAGCTCTGATAGCATGTTGAGAATTTGAAGGGGCGGTGATTAATTCAAATTCTCTCCTCGATAATTACTTGTGATCTTACTTGACTTACTTATGTCTTCTCTTCTTAGCATATTTAGTCTTTCATCAAGTCAATTATCAAAATACAAGAGACACAAATTTAGGCTGTTCGAGCCAGGGCAAAACCTCTCCCTCTTGGAGAGGAAAACCCACGAGAAATTCTTCTTATAGACTTTCAAATGACAAGTACCATGACCTTGACATAGACCCTTGACCTTTGTATGCCTCCAAGATGTTTTCAATAATTGATCCTTCTCTCCTGCACCAACCTGCACTTTCTTGCACCTTTTTGCACCAGAACTAGAGAACTTGGTCTCTACTTGTATTCTTCTTCCTTTGTACCTTTAACTTTCGTGACTATCCACTTGTCTTATTTTCTTCAAAGAACAGTCCTTAGCTTAACACAAGCTTTACCTCAGTACAATCCACTTTTTCACTTATTAGTAGTCCTTTAATACAGTCATATATTTCACACTTTACTGCACCTTAACTCGGTGATACATTCCGCACCTTGACACAGTGGAACGCAACGCTTATCCGCACTTTAACTCAACACTTTAATCTGCACTTGAACGCTGTCTTCTTCAACACCTTAATCTGCACTTGAATGCAGTCTTCTTCAACACCTTAATCCACACTTGAACATAGTCTTCTTCAACCCCTTAATCCGCACTTGAACGCAACCCTAAACCTTAATCCACACTTGAATGCAGTCTTCTTCAGCACCTTAATCGACACTTGAACGCAGCGCTAACTTCGCACTTACCTCAAACTTCTTTACGCTGTAATATCACAGAGATATCCACAAATCTTCATGTGATATATCTCTATTCCTCCTTTGCATTGACTATAGACTTTACTTCGTATTTATTGCAGGAGTATACCAACGAACTCACGTCAGACTTGTCGGAAATCTGTCACTCCAAATGAGCCGCAAACAAAACTTTATATAGAGTGCATCTTCCATGATTTAGGCCGACCTCACTAACTGAAGGTAGGCTGACATCATCACAGATCATAGGCCGACTTGAAGGGCTTGTCTTCGAGCGTTTAAGGAGGCTGATATGTGGGATGCTTTGAGCATCATTCTGGAGCCATTTTCTTCACGGTTTCATGACAAGGTCTTGGAGCATATTTTGTTGACTAGACTCTTCATTTACATGGATCTTAATTACATTTATAACTAGAAGACAAATCCTAATAGACATCAAGAAGTCTATTGACCTAAAATAAAACCTTGCTCATGAAACCCATGAGGTAAGCATATCAAAAACATATTTTATTATCTTTGTCTTATACTTTACATAAATACATAATTATATAGTGAATATGAAGACCGATCCTAGTTACACTTTTCAATAAGACGTTGACCCTACAACTGCCAGCAGATCTCGAAACTCCTGAAGCTTTCCAAGGAACATGTCTGTAAGTTCTCCCTTTTGCATCCTTGTAGACCACATCTTTTCCTCCAAGAACATCTTTCGTTGCTCGGAAGGCCCCTGGTATAACGTGCCCAATGCATTGCACATCTCCTTGCTAGTCCCTTTGCTAGAAATATGTGAGACACTATGATCCCTCACTCCGTTGAGGATCAACCATTTGACTTTTGCCATGTTCTCCTTGAAGACTTTAAACGGATTTGCATCTACAGGTTCAACTACTGCACTGTCAATGAAGGCCTTGAGCTCGTGCTCATCCAGAAGGAGGGATATCCTTCCCTTCCATATTACCTAGTTGGAGGCACCCTCCAACGATCTTGATCACGCAACCCAGTGGTTTCCATCTCACCCAACCAAATGTCAAACTGCTGCCTCTAACCCTCTTCGCAGCTGGCTCTACGCAGTCCCTCATGGAGCAAGCCAAATAAATCTCGTTCACGCAGCTTCTGCATGGGAAATAAAAATTTATTAGGCAAGAAATTCCCTGAGGTCAAAATTCCCTCAGTATGCTTGTTCTTCCTTCTTTTGACTCTTTCTGCACCAGCAACTGCTGCTCCCTCTACCACAGACAAATCGCAAACTGGAAATCGTACCTCTCTGCGACTCACTCAGAGAGAGATTTGGCTTGGACTGCGCAATCCTTTGGGATTCTATCTGCTGCCTACACAACTCTTCGATCTCCCTCCTCTTGAACACTGATCTCTTTCAGGCTGCTCTCTTGCTTCACCTGCGCTGCTATACAAGCTGCGATACCATGTGGAAATTCCTAAACCTGGAATCCCTATTGCAGTAAATTGATATTACTTCTTCTACTTGATTAATCATGCAAGTTATTTACTGTGTTCTACAAGTAAATACTGAAGTAAATACACTGAAACCTTCACAACATAAATAAATTGCGGAAAAAAAAATGCGGAAACAAGATCTGAGCAAGAAAAAAACTAAACACACATGGCACCGTTATTTTTGGACTAAGTCCCTGAAAAAACCCAATATGGGAAAACCGGTGCAGCAGCTGAGGTTTTGATATTATTAAGCAGTATTTTTTAAGTACAATTCTTCGGATGCGCTGACTGGCAATCCTATACAGAGATCTAACTAAACAAAAAGCTGGTGAGATGATCTCACCTCGTCAGTGGAAGATTCGACACTAATTTGCGCTGGAGATGAGCCTCTGTGGAGTCTCTACGCAGTACTGCTTCACTCCTACGCAGTTATTGCATCACTGTTGCTGGGACTGTGCTGCACCTCCTCTGATCTCTTTGCTAGCTGGAAACTCTTAGCCCTCTGGCCTCTCGGTCTCACACCCCAGCTTTGGCACTGGATCCTGACTGTTCCCCAGCAGAAATACAAACTCCCTCTGAAGCTCTGTGTTTCCACTGTGCTGCCACTGCACTGCCTCTGCATGGCTTTGTGTTGCCTCTCCATACTACTCTTTGACTTGTTTGCCTTGCACTCTCCGGATCAGGAAACTCTCCAACCAGAAAATTATCTCTGCCCCTCTCTGTAAGAATCAACTCGATCGATCTTCTTGGCTGATCTCTGGACTATCTCGGTGTATTTTTCCAAATGCCCATGAAGTACTTTTTATAATCTTCTCGTTGAGACTTCAACGACCGAGATTAAATCACTAATCAACGACTAAGATTAACTTGACTTGATCTTCGTCTTTTTCTAGAAGATTCACACCCTGTTTTATTAATACCCTTTAATTATTTTAATTCCGTAAGTTTAGCCTTAGGCTCTCAAAAAATAATTAATTATTTTAATAAAACTTAATCCTGGTGGAATTTCCCAAAACACTTTTTAGTTACTTTGAAATACATGTGTCTAAGCCTTCCTGCAAAATTTGAGACTTAGAGCACATCCGATGCTACCAGAAATCAACACTCCTTAGCGAGGAATGTGATCTAGTAATGCATCTTGCTGAAGCACTACAATGATTCTGTAACATCTATGTGTGTGCTGTTGATGTCTGACACTGTTGCCCACCATCTACTGCGCTGCAACATCCATGCTGTTGCTGATCATGTGTACTGCTGCCAACTTCTACTGCACTGCAACTCTGCTGCTTGATTCAACATAAAAACATCCAAACACTGAACTAAGTGTTCAACATGATGCATCTGATAATGAAGATCTAACTGTTGCTATCTTTGTGCCGACCCTCTGAATCTGCTGCGCCGCTGCAGACTTTGTGGTCTGCCTTCCTACGTTGCTACCATCTCTGCTCTGCGCTGCTATGACTTTGGCGCTCTTTAGCCATTGCACTGTCACTCTGGAAATCCTCTGCACCAACTGACATCGGTCCATCCTGCTACTTCTGATTTGGGCTCTCGTAGTAAGGTATTGATCCGAGAGGTGGACTCCTGAAGGATCCTGCCCGGTTGCAGCTTTGCTGATCTACAACTCTAGATCACCCCAATTCTCCCCTAGAGATATGTGGGCAATCATCACAACTCTTCCTCCTCGATCCTCACGGTTGCAGCCTGCGGATCATGTTTCTCGCCCTTGTCCTTCTTCTTGAGAGGACGCTACATAGCATAGTGACCCATCTCACCACACCAGAAACACTTGATCTTTGAGACGTCCTTTTTCTGCCTCCGCTGCTCCTCCTGTGCCTTAGATACAAGGGTTGCATTCTCATCCTCCTCCTTGGGCTTCATCCCACTGCTGCTGCTGCCATCAAGCTTGCACTTGATTAAGTCTCTCCTCATCTCTTCCTGCTGAAGAGTTGCCCACATTCCTTCCCAGTGTGACAACTTCTCTCTGCCCAGGATACTTTGGAAAAAGACTTGCCATTCTTCATAAACGAAATTCATAGCCAATTTGACCATCCCCGTGGCCTGAGGTGCTGAGCCTACAATTGCCAACTGATCTCGAACCTCCTGAAGCTTTGCAGGGAACAAGTCTATGCTTTCTCACTTCTGCATCCTAGTAGACTGCATCTTTTCCTCCAAGAACATCTTTTGCTGCTCAGAAGACCCCTGGTTTAGCATGGCAAATGCATCCCACATGTCCTTAGCAGTCCCTTTGCTAGAAATATGTGAGACAATGTCATCCCTCACTCCGTCGAGGATCAATTGTTTGGCTTTTGTGATGTTCTTCTTGAAGGCTTTTAGCAGATCTGCATGTATTGGTTCAGCTACCGCATTGTCAATGAAGGCCTTGAGCTCATGCTCATCCAGAAGGAAGGAGATCCTTGCCTTCCAAATTACATAGTTGGAGGGACCCTCCAACCAATCTTGATCCCGCAACCCAGTGGCTGGCATCTCACCCAACCAAATGTTGAACTGCTTCCTCTAACCCTCTGCGCAGCTAGCTCTACACACTCCCTATTGGAGCAAGCCAAATAAATCTCGATCACACTGCTTTTGCACAGGAAATTAGAATTTCTTGGGGAAGAAATTCCCTGAGGTCAAAATTCCCTCAGTATGCTTCTTCTTCCTTCTTCTGATGCTTTTTGCACTAACAACTACTACTACAGGAAAACCGTGTCCCACCAAAAATTGGTCTGCGCTGCTCCCTCTATCGCTGACAAATCGCAAACTGGAAATCGTACCTCTTTGTCGACTCACTCAGAGAGAGATTCCCTTGCAAATCTTGCCCTTCTGGCTTGGATTACGCAATCCATTGGGGATTTGATCTGCTGCCTACACAGCTCTTCAATCTCCCTCCTTCTCTTCAATGTTGATCTCTTCTGGACTGCTCTCTTGCTTCACTTGCGCTGCTATAAAAGCTCTGATAGTAGGTGAAAATTCCTAAACGCGAAATCACTATTGCAACAAACTTATATTGCTTCTTCTACTTGATTAATCATGCAACTTATTTACAGTGTTTTATAAGTAAATACTGAAGTAAATACACTGCAACCTTCACTACATAAATAAATCGCGGAAAAATAAATGTAGAAACAAAATCTAAGAAAGAAGAAAATAAACACACATGACACCATTATTTTTGGACTAAGTCCCTGGAAAAACCCAATGCGTGAAAATCGGTGCAACAACTGAGAGTTTGATATTATGAAGTAGTAATTGCTGAGTACAATTCTTTGGATGCCTTGACTGGCAATCCTATACAGAGATCTAACTGAATAAAAAGCTGGTGAGATGATCTCACCCTGTCACTGGAAGATCTAACACTGATCTGTGCTAGAGATGAGCCTCTGCGGAGTCTCTGCTTAGTCTCTGCGCAGTACCGTGTCACTCCTACATAGTTACTGCATCATTGTTGTTGGGACTGCACTGCACCTCGTCTGATCTCTCTGCTAGCTGGAAACTTCAGCCCTCTGGCCTCTCAGTCTCACACCCTGGCTTCGGCACTGGATCCTGACTGTTCCCCAACAGAAATATAGACTCCATTTGAAGCTTTGCGCTGCCACTGCGCTGCCTCTCCGGACTACTCTTTGCCCCTCTCTGCAAGAATCAACTCGATCGATCTTCTCCGCTACTGAGCACTGCTCACTTGAGAAATTCAATCTCTAGACTCTCTCGGTGTATTTTTCCAAATGCCTATCAAGTCCTTATTATCTTCTCCTTGAGACTTCAACGACCAAGATTAAATCGCTAATCAACGACTAATATTAACTTGACTTGATAGCCGTCTTTTTCGAGAAGATTCACACCCTGTTTTATTAATACCCTTTAATTATTTTAATTCTGTAAGTTTAGACTTAGGCTCCCAAAAAATAATTAATTATTTTAATAAACACAATTTGGGTGGAATTTCCAAAAACACTTTCTGGGTCCTTTGGAATACCTGTGTCTAAGCCTCCCTTCAAAATTTGAGACTTAGAGCACATCCGACTCTACCAGAAATCAACATAGATCCTATAGACCTTTGAAGAATTACTGTAGCCAACAAATGTTCCCTTCATGCTTGATGGATCTTACTTCTTTCTCTTGTCCTTCAGTATATGAATTTAAATAGGACAACCAAAATTCGGAGATGATCTACGCTTGGTTTCTTCCCAGTGAATACTTCTTAAGGAGTCAAGTTGGCTAGTGACTTGTGGGGACTTCGATTTTGTATGTAAACAACATTCTTTGTTGCTTCACCCCACACGAATTTCGGAAAATCTTGATCATGTAACATTGCTTTCACACTTTCTTAAATGGATCGATTCTTTCGTTCTGCAACTCCATTTTGTTCGGGATTATATTTACTATCAACTCCCTCTCAATCCCAGATTCCTTACAGAAGGCTATAAGTTCTTTGTAAGTATATTCTCCTCCATTAACAGATCTCAATATCTTAATTCTTCTTTCTATAAGGTTCTCTAATTCGGCTTTGAATTCTCGAAATTTGATAAATACTTCGTCCTTGGATTTCATTAAGTAAAACCAAGTTTTCTTGGAGTGGTCATCTATAAATGTGACATATTATAGATGACCTCCAAGTGATTTTGGAGTCATAGGACCACAAACATCGGAATGAATAAGACCCAAGATTTTTTTTAACCTTGAAGCATTGCTTCCAAATGGTATCGTGTTGTTCTTACCCAATGCACATCCCTTGGAAACTCTTTCATGATCTTCTTTCAGTTCTGGGATGCCATTTACTATGGTGTTTAGGGTTGGTAAGATGTTGTAGTGGAGACAACCAAATCTTCTATGCGAAAGTTCACATGGGCTAACTTCAATGTGAAGCAAAGCTTGAGCGAGGGTAGTTGTCAATCTATAGAGTCTTCCTTCACCAATCCCAATTATTATAGCATCTTCTATTGCTTGAGTTTTTACCACATATTACAACCTTTCTTTTAATGAATGCAACTCAATCAACCTTGTCTTCTAAGCATGAAAGCATGAGATGAAATTTTCCTCCATTTTCCATCTTAATCGAAGTTGATCCAAGTCCTCTTACAAGGTAGCTTTTATTATCACCATGTTCTACGGAGTAAGATGACTTCCCTTTTGCTAATGTCTTCAATTTCTTATATTGACAAGTCATATGTCTTGATGCTCCACTATCGATCACCGAAATATTCTCATCTTGAAATGTGCCAGTGAGTGCTGAAAATAATCCTTCATCCTTTGTAGATGTCTTGGTCACTTCCTTCTTAGAAGAAAATAGGGGGTCCCATACTTCTTTGATGCCCTTCTTGAGTTGACTTACCACCTTCATACACTTCTTTAGGAATTTGTTCAGTGTAGTAGAGATCTTCATTACGCCCTTAGCCAACCTTAGCTTTGATCTTATGTTGAGAAATCTACAGGGAAATAGTTAGAATGATTTCTCTTTTCTTGATAATTGCTTGTGATCTCTTTTTACTTTTTCTTGTTTATTAGCTTCTTCACTTGTTATTTTGTTTGTATATCATCAAACAACTACAAAAACAAGAAAAACAAAAATACACAAGAACATAGAATGTAGGCTGCAAGCTAGGGCCAAAACCCTCCCCTTGAGAGGAAAACTCACAAATCTCTTCTCTTCTTATAGATTCTTCAATTGACAAATTCCAGTAACTCTAGACCAATACCAATACCCTCCAAGACCAAGTCCAACTTGTTGAGAATTTGGGAGCACTTGTGTTTAGTACAAATTCTCTTCTTGATAATTACTTGTGAGCTTGCTTGAGTTACTTATGTCTTCTCTTCGTTGTCTTATTTAGTCTTTCATCAAGTCAATTATCAAAATACACAAGACACAAAATCAGGCTCCTAGATCCAGGGCAAAAACCTCTCCCTCTTGGAGAGGAAAACCTGCAAAGTATTCTTTTTATAGATCTTCAAGTACCATGACTATGACTCAGACCTCCTGACCTAAATGTGCCTCCAAGACCTTGATGCAACTTCCTCAAACTTGATTCTTTTCTTCGTTACCAATCTGCCCTGTTCTGTAGTTAGGAAGGTAAATCTCAGATTTACCTTCCTCATTTTTTCTTATCTTTTAAAGCTGCCTTTCTTCTGATGATGTCTGTCTAAATTTTAGCAAAATCTTCCTTGACTGAGATAGCTTAGATTTCCATAATTTCTATATAAAATGATACACACAGCATCACCGTCATATAACAAGCAACTGATCCTTGAAATTCTCCAAACTCCACGCTGAACAATTTCTTCATAAATCCGCACAGAAGCTTCTCTTAAATAATCCGGAAACTGTCTCTGTATAACATACCTTGATTTCCGAGCTTGTTATTGTATGAAGTCCGCACTAAAAACCTTAACACTTCCTTCTGTTCTCTTGTCCGCAATCCACCTTAGAATTGTCCGCAAATTTATCTCAGTGCTGACCATTAACCTTGTTCCAAATGATCTGCAAATTCATCACTGTGTTGACGGTTAACCTTGTACCAAATAGTTTGCAAATTCATCATTGTGTTACCGTTAACCTTGTACCAAATAGTTCACAAATTCATCACTGTGTTACGATAGAGACAACCACAATCCTTTCTCTGAAACTATCTGCAAGTTTCTTCAAATCTATTCGCAATTCAATTCATATTTATTCGCTCCAGACCTGTCTATAATTCTGTCTGCGATATTTTCTTCTGTAGGTGTCTACTGTAGGTATATATATATATGTTAATCCACATACCTTACAAAAACATCCGCGTTCTTCTATGCTGAACTGAACCGCAGTATCTTGATATATATACATAACACTTTTTTTTGTTGGCAGGCCGACCATACATCTCGTATGAGGGCCGACTTCTCCATAAAGTATATAGGCCGACTTGTAGTTCACTAATCCCAGCGTTTATGAGTGCATCATGAGCCTCTTCCAGAAGCTATTTCTTCAAGGTATCATGACGAAGTTCATAACAAGGTCTGAAGCATATATCTATTCATTTACTAGACACTTAATTACACATGTAACTCGAAGACGACCCTAATAGACATCAAGAAGAAGTCTATAATAAAATCTTGCTTATAAACCCATGAAGAAAGTACAACCAAAACTACATTTTATTATTTTTGTCTTCTTCTTTACATAATTACATAGTTAATATGAAGACTGACGTAGTTACACTTTTCAACACTCCCTCTTAACTAGGGAGGTATTCATACAGGTACATGATCACTTTCAAACTGAAGAATCTCATAAGAAGAATTGATTGTTAATCACATCTGTATAGCATCATATCAACTAGCATTGTCCTAGTGCAAGGCCTTGACTAATAGCCCAATCTCTCAACAAGACAATGGGCTACAATGCTGGCGAGACACATGACTGATAGACACCATAGTCATTGTCTCTCCAAGGTACATACCCCACCTAGGTGTTCCCAGAGTATGACCTTCTTGGACTATTCTTTTCTTGGGTAGCCAACCTTCAAAGAATATCGGTCCACGAATACTCTTATCTTGAATGCCCTATCTCATTCTCAAAGAGTATCGAATGCCAGATGATTACCCAATCCTCCATTCTGTCTTCCAGGTGAAGACTAGAATGATGTGTCTATCCATTCTCTTGACATGGCCTTCACTAAGACGTACGACTGTTAGTCCTGGTCTAGTGCATGACACATGTAATAGAGAATCACATATGTCACTCCCTCTTAACACAGGGAGGACATATTTCAAGTTTCTTCCCAGCAAGAAACTTACCACCAGGTTCCTCATCAACCATGGTCCTGCAGCAACAATCCAACTAATCATGAAGAGTTCCTCCCCTCGATGTCATGGATTTTGATATCGAGAAATATTCAACTTTTGGCTTCATAGGGCACAGATCATCCATCACTTTCAGTCACGAGTCATGCCCACTATCAGAAAGTGATTCATCAGTCTTCGTTATCTGGTCCATCGTTATGCCATGCTGCTTTCCTTCGAATCATGCCCAAGGATCATACATCCTCTCTTATGATTAGCAGCCCTGCACAAATTTATCCAGATAAGCATATACATATGAACTTTTAGAACAAAAGTTACCTTAGTGATAATATTTCACCATGACATCTTCCTGTAGGCATCAATATCCTTCATACAGATTGACACATCTCCTAATGATATGTTTTTGTCAAGGGTCTTTTCTTATTTATCAGACTTCTATCAGAGTCTACATATCCTCCCAGGAGATCTCCTAGTCACATATTCTTGGCTTCTGGATGATAACTGCCTCTTGACATGGTTGCATTTCATAATTTCTTCCTTTCTGCGCATTCTCCATTTCCAGGAACCAGAACCTTTCTATTTTCTTGTTCATATACAACTACCTCATATTCCATGAGGACATATTATGTTGATTTCATCTGTCCGTGCACTGAGAGATACTCCTCCATAGATCATACTTCTAAATACAAAAGTTCATTACCTGCAGCCTTATGACATGACTTCACGACATCCAATGTTAGCATATAAATATATACATACCTCATACCCTTTTGTTGAAAAGTGTAACTAGGTCGGTCTTCATGTTGACTATGTAAATATGTATTTATGAAAAGAAGAAGGAAAAATAAATAAAATTTATTTTTAGTATACTTGCTTCATGGGCTTCATGAGCAAGATTGTATTAAGTAGATGGACTTTTTCTTGATGTCCATTAGGCTTGAGTTAAGTATGCTCCAGGACCTTGTGAAAGAAGCTCACAAATCTCAATGCAACATTGGAAGACAACCCTTAAACGCAGTGAAGAAATACCTCTCCAACGCATGCAATTCACCATGATCTAGTCGGCCTCATTCACCATGAAGCTGGTCGGTCTAACTCATAACTATATGGTCTGCTTGCTTAAAAGAGATATGTTATATATATACATGTGATGTGCGGTCATGATTAAAAGAACAAGTGATCGAACATCTCTGAGATAAAAGTGCAAATATCTACAAGAAAGTTAGACAGATATCTACAAGGAAGTTAGTGCGGATATCCACAAGGATACAGTGTGATATCTACAAGGATACAGTGCAGATATCTACAAGGAGACTATGCGGATATATACAAGGAGATAGTGTAGACATTTACAAGGAGACAATGCGATAAAATAAGAGATTACAGTGCAGATAAGGGAAGGACACAATACGAATGAAGGAAGGATGCAAATGCAGATAAATGACAGTATAGAATGCAGATCTGAAACAAAGATACAGGAAGAGGATTGCGGATATCAAGAAGTACAAGATTGCGATCATACAACGTTGATATAAACGAATGTCTCAGGACTAAGATACAAGCGTAAGGGTTATGATGAATTCTGAAGTGTAAAGTAAGGGAGGTAAATCTGTGATTTACCTTCCCACAATAAAAGTGTTACTTCTGCCTAACATTTGTGTCCTGTGCATCTTGATAATTGACTTGATGAAAGATTAACTAAGAGAAGACATAAGCAATACAAGAAAGCTCACAAGTAATTATCAAGAAGAGAATTTGTATTAATCTTAAGCCCTCCAAATTCTCAACATGGTATCAGAGCTAAGGTGGCAGTCAAAGAAGGACATCTAATTGGCACTTAATGATTAGATCACAGTCAATAATTCATCTAAGAGGCACTCAAGAAGGAGCTCGGTCAAGTTAACACATGATCTAGGTGATCTTAATCTAGTTTGGATCACAGAAGGTTCGGGTACACCACAGTGACTTCTTCCAACTATCTCGGCATGATATCTCAGACCTCAATATTAAAGGCAGATACAATATTATAGTTCACAGGTTCTGATCTCATCTGAAATTTCGATGATGGAGTATAGATAACAATCGGTAATATCTCTGTTTTGTATGGGTAAGACAAAAATCGAATCTTTGGCATAGTAAGAGAGTTCAGATTCTTTTAGAAAATGATCACTGTCAACAACTCGGATATCTTTCGGATAGAGAACAGTGATGGGCTCGACCTCTATTACAATCATCAAAGAAAAAGGGACTCAGTGAAGGAACAATGAAGTATACCTTTGTCTCAGTGCAATAAGGTCTCATTGATAACATTGTAACTACAATTCATTAAAGGTATTATCTCTATGGTGATGATCTCGGTGTCTTGGCAATCATGATGCAAGTCTAGAGGAGATCTACAAGATAAGGAAACTTAAAATATAGAGAAGCATTTATGATCTACATTCATTCACTACCAAAGAAGTCGAAGTATCTTGAAGAGAAGAAGGCATTATCATCTTCAAAAGCTATAAGGAAAGCTCTGTATCATCCCAGCAAGGACCTTATCCTTGAAGAAGATCATCCGAGAAAGCACCAATACATCTTCTTCAACCACCATCAAAGTTATCAAGCTGAAGATTTCATCTTCACTTGTCAAGTAAGTATCCTTAATTCTATAATCAAATTTGGTAAAATGACTTCGCGCTTGCAAGAAGATCCATAAGCTAGTTGGGTCATCAAAACTTCTTGCATGAAAAAGAAGGATAGACATAATCCTCGACGAAAGGGAAGTCATGTAAAAGGGTCTCCTATGAATAGTAATACATGAAGACGATTCATATGAAAGACCCCATCATATAGTTGGATTGGAGACCTCAAGGGAATATATGATAAGCTGAAAGAAATATTCTTTGAAGATGCAGTAAAGAAGGTCATATCACTTAGACTTGATCTACATAAAATTGAAGGAATATCTTCATAGAATCTCAATTGTGAGATCTGGAGAAATGATAAAAAGATAATCATCACTATTCTAACTAATGAGCAAGGTAACAAATGTCCATGGGACAATAAAGTTACCTCATCTAACCACTTGCAACTTTTATGCTATATAGAAGAAGACATGATGAGGGAAAATTGTTGAAAGTTAAAGGATTCAGACATTACAGAAAGAAAGCTCATATCACCGGAAAGGAGGAAGCTGAAGAAAAGAAGATCATGGAAAGAGGGAATAAGAGGTCTCTACTATGACTAAGATAGTCTCTCTATTACATTAAGAAGCATCTCGATAGAAGCATTCAGTGAAAACAACTTTTTGGAAAACCTCTCTACTAAAAGTAAAGCAGTCATTAGATCAAGGGTCATCATGGAGACATAATTTTGGGATGTGATGACATATTGTTGAAGCAGGTCAAAGGGAATGAAGCTCTTAATTCTTGATAAATTGCTACAGGTTGACTCAAGGTATGAGGTATGTATATATTTATATGATGATATTGGATGCTATGAAGTCATGTCATATGGTTGCAGGTAATGGACTTCTGTATTTAGAAGTATGATCTATGAAGGAGGACCTCTCTATGAACGGAC
Source organism: Pinus albicaulis (assembly GCA_034641835.2). Classification (NCBI taxonomy): domain Eukaryota; kingdom Viridiplantae; phylum Streptophyta; class Pinopsida; order Pinales; family Pinaceae; genus Pinus; species Pinus albicaulis. The sequence continues at coordinate 1,461,065,945 of CM076578.1, read as the reverse complement.
AGATGAAATCAACATAATATGTCCTCATGAAATATGAGGTAGCTGTATATGAACGAGGAACTGGAAAATGTGTAAGTTCTTGGGAATGGAGAATGTGCAGAGAGGAAGAGATCATGAAATGCAACCATGACAAGAGGCAGTTATCATCCGGAGGCCAGGAAGATGTGACTAGAATATCCCTTGCAAAGATATGTAGAATATGACATAAGTCTGATAAAGAAGAAGGCCCTTGGAAAAACATATCATTAGGAGATGTGTCATTCTGTATGAAGGATGCCGATGCTTACAGAAAGATGTCATGGTGAAAGAACATCACTAAGGTAACTTTTGTTTTAAAAGTTCATATGTAAATGTTTATCTGGATGAATTTGTGCAGGGCTTCTAATCATGAGAAAGGATGTATGATCCTAGAAGATGATTTGAAGGAAAGCAACATGGCATAATAGTTGACTAGATAAGGAAGTCTGATGAATCACTTTCTGATAGCTGACATGACTCAGGATGAAAGTGATGAATGATTTGTGCCCTATGAAGTTAAAAGTTGAAGATTCCTCAATATCGAAATCCATGACATCGAGGACAGGAATTCTTCATGAGCAGTTGGGTGTCTCACCATTGTTGCTGGAAGTCTCTGGTTAAGAGGGAACATGATGATAAGTTTCTTACTTGGAAGAAACTTGGTAATTCCTAAGAATGAGCTTAGGTACATTCCTCGTATAGGAATGGGTACATTCCCTTGTGGAATATATCCTCCCTGGTTGAGAGGGAGAGATAGACACATCATTCTGGTCTTGGGAAGATAGAATGGAGGATTGGGTAATCATCTGTCATTCGATACTCTTTGAGAATGTGTTAAGGCGTTCAAGATAAGAGTAGTCGGGGACCGATATTCTTTGAGGGCTAGCTACCCAAGAGAGGAATAGTCCAAGAAGGTCATATTTTGGGAACACCCGGGTGGAGTATGTACCTTGGAGAGACAATGATGAAGGTGTCTATAAGTCATGTGTCTGGCCAACATTGTAGTCCATTGTCTCGTTGAGAGATGGGGTTGTTAGTCAAGGCCTTGCACTGGGACAATGCTGGTTGATATTATGCTATACAGATGCGATTACCAATCTGATTCTTCTTATGAGATTCTGCAGTTTGAAAGTGACCACGTACCTGTATAAATACCTCCCTAGTTAAGAGGGAGTGTTGAAAAGTGTAACTAGGCCGGTCTTCATGTTGACTATGTAGATATGTATTTATGAAAAGAAGAAGGCAAAGTAAATAAAATGTATTTTTAGTATACTTGCTTCATGGGCTTCATGAGCAAGATTGTATTAAGTAGATGGACTTCTTCTTGATGTCCATTAGGCTTGAGTTAAGTATACTCCAGGACCTTGCGGAAGAAGCTCACAAATCTCAATGCAACGATGGAAGACAACCCTTAAACGCAATGAAGAAATACCTCTCCAACGCATGGAATTCACCATGATCTAATCGGCCTCATTCACCATGAAACTAGTCGGTCTAACTCATAACTATATGGTCGGATTGCTTGAAAGAGATATGCTATATATATATATATATACACACACACACATGTGATGTGCAGTCATGATTAAAAGAACAAGTGATCAGACATCTCTGAGATAAAAGTGCGGATATCTACAAGAAAGTTAGACGAATATCTACAAGGAAGTTAGTGCGGATATCCACAAGAATGCAGTGCGGATATCTACAAAGATACAATGCGGATATCTACAAGGAGACTATGCAGATATATACAAGGAGATAGTGCAGACATTTACAAGGAGACAGTGCGATAAAAGAAGAGATTACGGTGCGGATAAGGGAAGGACACTGTACGGACGAAGGAAGGATGCAAGTGCAGATAAATGACAGTATAGAATGCGGATCCGAAGCAAAGATACAGGAAGAGGATTGCGGATATCAAGAAGTACAGGATTACGATCATACAACGTTGGTATAAGTGAATGTCTCAGGACTAAGATACAAGTGTAAAGGTTATGATGAATTCTGAGGTGTAAAGCAAGGAAGGTAAATCTTTGATTTACCTTCCCACAATAAAAGTGTTACTTCTGCCTAACATTTGTGTCCTTTGCATCTTGATAATTGACTTGATGAAAGATTAACCAAGAGAAGACATAAGAGAAGTCATAGATATACTTACTTGAGTAGATGCTTTTCTTCTTCTATCAGCTTGTTTACTTTGAAGATGGTTGAAGCTTCCTTTGAATGGTGATTCACGAGGATATTTTGCTGCTTCCTTGAAAGATAAAGGATGATAGGTAACTTGCCTTGAAGCTTTTGATGGCAATACTTTGAGATAACAATGATTTCCTGGCACATTTAAGATGGTTCTATAACACTGTCTTATTTCTTTCACTGTGGAAGACTGACCTTTCTTCTAATCAAATCCTTGCTTTGATTCCATCCATGAAATTTGATCCTTGAGTGTTTCTATGCCCTTTCTAGCGCCTTAGCTCTGAAACCATGTTGAGAATTTGGGAGGGCTTGTGTTTAATACAAATTCTCGTCTTTATAATTACTTTTGAGCTTACTTGAGTTACTTATGTCTTCTCTTCGTTGTCTTATTTAGTCTTTCATCAAGTCAATTATCAAAATACACAAGACACAAAATTAGGGTCCTAGAGCCAGGGCAAAAACCTCTCCCTCTTGGAGAGGAAAACCCACAAAGAATTCTTCTTATAGATTTTCAAGTACCATGACCATGACTCAGACCTCCTAACGTAAATATGCCTCCAAGACCTAACTTCCTCAAACTTGATTTTTTTCTTTGTTACCAATCTGCCCTGTTCTGTAGTTAGGAAGGTAAATCTCAGATTTAGATTTACCTTCCACACTTTTTCTTATCTTTTAAAGCTGCCTTTCTTCTGATGATGTCTGTCTAAACTTTAGAAAAATCTTCCTTGATTGAGATAGCTTAGATTTCCGTAATTTCTATATAAAATTATATGCACAGCATCACCGTCATATAACAAGCAATTGATCCTTGAAATTCTCCAAACTCCATGCTAAACAATTTCTTCATAAATCTGCACAGAAGCTTCTCTTAAATAATCCGTAAATTGTCTCTGTATAACATACCTTGATTTCCAAGCTTGCTATTGTATGAAGTCCGCACTAAAAACCTTAACACTTCCTTCTGTTCTCTTGTCCACAATCCACCTTAGAAATGTCCGCAAATTTATTTTAGTGCTGACCGTTAACCTTGTTCCAAATGATCCACAAATTCATCACTGTGCTAACCGTTAACCTTGTACCAAATAGTTCGCAAATTCATCACTGTGTTACCGCTAACCTTGTACCAAATAGTTCACAAATTCATCACTGTGTTACCATAGAGACAGCCACAATCCTTTCTCTGAAACTATCCACAAGTTTCTTCAAATCTGTTCGCAATTCAATTCATATTTATTCGCTCCAGACCTGACCGTAATTCTGTCTCGATATCGGTCCGCAATATTTTCTTCTATAGGTGTCTACTGTAGGTGTATATATATATATGTTAATCCGCATACCTTATAAAAACATCTGCGTTTTTCTATGCTGAACTAAATCGCAGTATCTTGATATATATAGTAGCACTTTTTCTGTTGGTAGGCCGACCATACATCTTGTATGAGGGCCGAATTGTAGTTCACTAATCCCAGCATTTATGAGGGCATCATGAGCCTCTTCTGGAAGACATTTCTTCAAGGTATCATGACAAAGTTCATAATAAGGTCTGGAGCATATATCTCTTCATTTACTAGACACTTAATTACACATGTAACTAGAAGATGACCTTAATAGACATCAAGAAGAAGTCTATAATAAAATCTTGCTCATAAACCCATGAAGCAAGTACAACCAAAACTACATTTTATTATCTTTGTCTTCTTCTTTACATAATTACACAGTCAATATGAAGACCGACCTAGTTACACTTTTCAACACAACCCTTGCAGATGATGTGCTTTCTTTGTCCAAGTCAAACCAAGTCAAATCTCTTCCAGCAACACAAGTTCAACCCCTCAACTTCAGAATTTCGACCTTTACTGTAGGTCTGAAATTTTCGACCCTCCTAGCAGCAGTTGCTGCCATATGTGTGACCTTATTTTGGCCTCCCAAGGCTTCTTCAAAACATCGCTTGGCTTCCTCCTCCTTCTGGTGCTTGAGGATGACCTAATGTGACCTTCCTTGACCTTATTTCTCCTCTTTCTTCAAGATCAAACTTGCAAAATAAAAACCCTAGTCCAACAGCAAAAACCGTAGCCTTCCTTCGCATGTGTGAGAGAGAAATAGCCCTGAAACATGTCTTCTTTGTTCTCTTCCTTCTTCGTTGCCTTCTTGCTCTTGTTCTTCACTTGGATGAGTGAGTGAATGAAATGACTTCCAAGGAGGTCAAGTTCCCTCCTTTATATAGGCTTCTAAAGGTGGACGTGGCTCCTCAAAATAGGTTGACTTCCCAGCTGCCAGACCGACTTGGTCTTGAAGGGTATTTTGACGTTTTTAAAGACAAAAATAATTTTCTTTACAAGTTACAATGTGCCCGAAGGGCTCTTCAACTTATGACATTGACTCTCTTGATTCCTTGACCTAGGAAAAATCGTAGAAGCACTGAATGGGTGCTTCACTTCTAAAATAGAAGACCTTGAGCATGAAACCCATGCTCCAAAAATAATAATAATAAATTTTCTTTCATTTTACAATATACAAAAATCAAAAGTACATGTCATATTTATGAAGACCGAACCTAGTTATACATTTTTCAACAGTTACATGACTCGATTCATCACACTAGCGTCACTTTGCAACATCCCCATAAGGCTTGCAGAATCATAGTACAACATAGAAGAAGATGAGAAAAGGAGGATAAAGTTTAAATGCTCTGGTGATTTTTGAACTCTGATGGTACATGGATCCTCTGACATATGCTTGGGCATGTAGTCATCAATTCTTCAAGTATACTTTAGTGATCAACAGGGGGGGAAATTTAAAATTTAAATTTACTTGGAGCTAAAGCATTCCCTCCAAAAATTAATTTGACATTTCTTCAAAGTATTGGATCAGGATGAAATTTGAGAAGAATATTTGACCTTGTTAATTAAATCTTCTCCTTTAAAAGATTATCCTTCTGTTCATAATGAAGTGTGTCATAGTCCAACCATTGTAATGTTGCCACATCATCATACTTTAGGAGTTTTGACCACAAATAGGGGTTAACATCATTGAAATGCCATATCTCCTTAAATGTGAGGATCCATGGGGTGTGCAACCTATCATTGGAATCGACATGATGAGGAGAATCTAATGATGATGGTCTCCACGGAAAATTCATTGATTTGCATTCTCAAAATCCTCAACAAATGTGGGGTTTCAACCTTGTTGCCCATGGCACTGATTTTCAATTGGGCATATCTCTTGATCTGAGAGGACCCACAAGATGCTCCACATACCATTGGAATTGGCACGATGAACTCCATCAATCTGGAATGATCTCATACTGAGAATCATGACAAAAACGATCAAGAAGTGCAGGGAAAGTGCGGGGTATGATCATCTTCCAAGGGATCCAAACCTTAGAGCTAGGGTTTCATCAATGTATCATCTCATCCATGCAGGCCAACATACTGGGGACATCAATGACAATATTCTGCACCCGATTTGACTTCAATGGCAACATACTTAACAAAGTGATGGATAGTGTGTTGCTATGATGATAACATATAGTTGTATAAAAAAATGGGGAGGGAAAGGAAGACAATGGCCATCTTATGGGTACAATACCAAGACATATGCATATTTTTTTCTGAAATTTCAAGGATCTTTTATTGCACATTATTAAGTTTGTAGCTTGTCCTATGCTTTATGTGTTTTTTGAAGCATTCTAGCATTGTTGTTGATTGGTTTGGATACATGATACCATTATTATGACCTAAGTTGATTGACACTTGCAACAGTGGTTCAACAAGCAAAGCTTTTGCGTATTTGTTTTGGTTGATAAATGGTCCTTTGTTAAAAAGTTGGCTCTACCTTTGAGTTACATGCCACTATTGAGGAGTATTGGTTCGTCCAAAACCCCACTTAAACCATGCACTTGGCCTCATCAATTGAGACACCTCCTAGAAAAATCTACCTAGTCTCAATGAATGAGAGATATCACAAGAATTGGTTACATTAGCATGATAGCATGTTTTTGTGGGGTTTGAACCTGAGACTTTGTGAAGTAAGTTCACTTGATTTACCACTGAGATCAACCTTCTTAATAATGTTTCTTCCCCTTATGTTTGTATCACATTCTATTTGTTTTCACATAACCTAGCTATGAGTTAGCCTTTTAATTTTTTTAAAATAAATCGTTCTAGGTATCTCTTGATTTGTATTATGAGAGATGTATATATGGTGCTTGTGTCGTTTGTTGACAACTTCGGTTGTGGTGAAATTAGCAACTTCAAAAGCACAATTTAAGTTGAATGTTTGGTAGTCTTACTCTTTAATTGATCCTTCAAATTTTCATATTTTCACATAGTAAATTTTTTGTGATATGTTGAATTTCCAGAGATTTTTATAGTGGAAGGAGAATCAGCAGGAGGTAGTGCAAAACAAGGACGAGATAGGCGATTTCAGGTTATACATTTTAATCTTTATTCTCAGATCTTGGATTGCCGGTACCTTGATATGTTTGAAAACATTCTTTGGTGAAATGGCTTTAATAAAGCATGCTTTCAAATTTTAAATGCATATTCAATTTAACTAGTCCAGACTCCATATATATAGTTCACTGTTCTTTCTTAATATTTAGCTAAGGGATTAAATCAATGATTTTAAAGGAGAAAAAGGCAATTGTTATGTCATTGAGGAAAACTTTGAGGAAACTTTAATTAAGGAGAGTTTACTTGACTTAAAATCAAAGATTTAGCCTTACTGCCCAAGTAGCAGGGCACATCTCTTGGGGGCTCCATGTTTGTATCCTGCTTGTTGAATGCTTGGCATGCTAGGACAAATGTTTGGCACTGTTACTGATATGATTAGCAGGGTTGCAAAGCTCTGTGCAACCTGCTAAGATGGGCACACAGAGGGTAGGGGCCCATTGTCACATTGGCTGGGACTCCCACTTTTTAAGCCCATCTTTCTCTGAAAAGGCCAAGGAAGGGTTTCTAACTAGTACTTCAATCAACCAAGAGAAAACCAGTGCCTTCTTTGGGGTCGAATGATAAGGGGAATGAGTTAAATTATTGGACGTCCTGCTGGTTTTCTGTATCTAAATCAGCAACAGAAACTTAAAACCAACAAAATGATACACTAAAATGTAGAAGATATTGCATACAAGTATTGAAAATAGTGTACAGAAAATATTCTAACCAATTCTAAAGTTATTTCTGAGTTTAGAGCAGTTGTTAGAGGTGTTTTAGTACAAATTTGGATGCTGCCCTGTAACTATTGTAATATTTGCAAAGAAGTACAGGGACAACAATCAAATTCCCTCAAAAGACCACCCAGTTAGTGCCAAGGTACTCTAGATCAAAGATCTAGAGGCGGGGAAGCTAGGAAGGGTTAGATTGACCTTAATAGATATTGAAAACTGTTAAGTGTGCTGAATTTTGAGTAGGATCTGAAATTGCACTTTCCCCATGTGAAGTCCAATGAGGTTGGTACCATTCTCAAACATCTTAAAACAATTAATGATAATGTGAAAAATTTAAGTAAAAGGATAGAAAGTGAAAAATAAAGGAAAATTCCAAACAAAGGAAGGATAAAGGAGAATGTCAAACAATTTTTACATTTATTAATTAAAATTTACCGTTAATGGTTAGAATTTTGGCTGTCGCTTTTAACATTTTATCGTTTTTCTACTATACAGATTTGATTTTTAAAGGTCCTTAGTTGCAAACATATGGAATCTGCCAGTTCAACAATTTAAGGCTGGTCTGTACAGAACCAGCCATTTCCAGGTTGCATGTTGAAGATTGTAACTTGGTTTGGTCTTCATAATTTATATTTATTGTACTTATCAAAAGAATTAAAGAAAAAGAATGTATACTATCATTTGACATTTATTTTATTATTAAATGACTTATTAAAGCATGTGTTTCATGCTTGGGTCATATTTAGTATAAGGTCCCCATTGTGCCCTTCTAGGTTAGTCATTACAGATTTATATTGGCCCTTCTTGGGTTTTTGAATGATGTAATTAGGATTATTTTTGAGTAAAAAATCATTTAGAAGCCCTCCACATCAAGTCGGCCTCAAAGGGAGAAATTCGAACTCATCTAGAGCCTATAAAAGCAAGGAGATTGAATTCATTTGCACCATCACTTCTCAAGCAAGTTCGATATTTACTGCATCAAGGGAAGAAGTGCAAAGTGGAAGGAAGAGGCAGAAAGAAGTTTGAGTTGGGTCTAGAAGCAAGAGGAAGAGAAAATCAAAATTTTGGTGAAGGAATCTCTGCATTTTGTGCCCTCTCTTGGGAGATTGAAGTCATCTAAGGTTTGATGCTGCTGCTGCTGCTGCTGAATCTGCTGCCTAGTCGAAGCTGCTGGAGGACAAGTTGGTGCTGCTGCTGGGTCGAAGATCTGGAAGGCTGACTTGGTGTGGAGGGAAAGTTTGGCTTATGTCTAGGGTGAAGAGTCTCAAAGAATACCATTGAAAGGAAGAATTATCTTGACTAGGTTTTCCCCTCGAGGGGGGTTTTGCCTTGGCATAATGCCTATATCTTATGTCTCTTGTTTTTGATCTTCATACACACATAATATGGTAATTGCTTGATGAAAGATAAGATAATAAAGAAATAAAAGAAGCCAACACATTCAAAAGTAATTATCAAGATCGAAGAATCGAACCCTATTATAAATGCATTCGGTTCTTCAACATGGTATCAAAGCTAAGGTCGAGAAGGATTGAAGATCATTTTGTTGGCACTTGATTCTTCAACATGGTATCAAAGCTAAGTTCAGGAATGATTGAAGATCATTTTGTTGGCATGGATTCTTCCTCTTTGATGGACTACATAAAAATGGGTATCAATACTATTATAAGATGGATTAAGAAGTTCATCCATTACTTATTCATCAAAGTCAAAAGTCAAGGAATTTTAGCTGCCTTTAGAAGATCTTTGCACGATGACAATGCATGGATCATTGATAGTGGAGCATCAAGGCGCATGACAGGAGAAAGTAAACAACTACATGCACTATCAAGGGAATCATCCTCTCATGCAAGGGAATTGGGTGACAACAAAAGCTATGCTGAGAAAGACCTCATATCAACCTCGCTGGAATTAGAAAGTGGATTGAAGTTGCACCTGAACAACATACTTTATGTTCCAGGTTCGAAAAATAATTCGCTTTCTATCTCTTGTTTAGAAGATAAAGATCAAAGAATTTCTTTTGTTGATGGAAAAGTATTGGTCTGGGGAAAAGAATCTAGCATTGACAAAGGTAGAGTTATTGGAGTTCGTGAAGGAAGTTTGTATAGGGTTACTACACCATCTCCTCAAGCTTTAGTTCATATGGAAATCAGTCCTATTGAGCTATGGCATAAATGATATGGTGATCTACACTACAAGCTCATTCCCACTCTTAACCAATTGAAATGATATGATGATCTACACTACAAGCTCATTCCCACTCTTAACCAGTTGGTTTATGGTACCCCCAATATAAAGGAAGATCATGAAGGTGTGTGCAAGGGATGCTCTTTGGGAAAGCATACAATAAAGCCATTTCCAAATAATGAATCTAGTGCCAAAGAAATTTTGGATCTTATTCACTCTGATGTGTGTGGGCCCATGTTCGATAAATTTCTTGGATGTCATCTATATTATGTGACTTTCATAGATGATCATTCTAAAAAGACATGGATCTATCTTCTCAAGAAAAAGGACGAAGTATTTGAGAAATTCAAGGAGTTTCGAGCTGAAGTGGAAAACCTCACCGAAAGAAAGATAAAGACTCTAAGATCCGACAATGGTGGGGAATACACTTCCAAGGAGTTGATTGAATATTGTAAGGAAGCATGAATTAAGAGGGAGCTCATTGTTCCTTACTATCCCGAAGAAAATGGAGTTGCTGAAAGAAAGAATAGGTCTGTTGAAGAAGGCATTAAGACAATGCTATTTGATCAAGACCTACCAAAATTATTATGGGGAGAAGCAACCATGACAACCGTGTTCATACAAAATAGAAGTCCCCATTGAAGTCTCAAGAACATAACTCCCGAAAAAGTATTTATAGGAAAGAAGCCGATTATGGATCACCTTCGAATCTTTGGAAGCTTTGCCTACATCCATGTTCCAAAGGACAAGTGAAAGAAGTTGGATTCTACAAGCATCAAAGGAATATTCGTTGGATATAGTCTCTCCTCAAAGGCATATAGAATCTACATCAAAGAAGGAAGGCAAATCGAAGTAAGCAGAGATGTCATATTTGATGAGAGCCAAGCCTACAGGAAGTCCAAGGATATTCCCATAGATTCTGATGAAAAATAATCTCGTATATTCGAAGAAGAAAAACCACATCATGAAGATCCTACTACAAATCAAGAAGAAGAATAAGGACCAAGTGAGCCTATTCAACTTGTGATCATCTTGACCACAAGGAAAAGGCCAAATTGGTTAAAATCTACACTACAAGATGCCGAAGGACATGAAGCTCCCATAGGAATCTTCAGGGAAAGTAAAAGACCGAAGAGATACTCTTGGTATGCTGCATACATGAGAAAGCTCATTCAAGATTAACCATCTACATTTGAAGAGGCTATTCAACAGGATGTTTGGAAGAAGGTGATGGAAGTAGAATACCAATGCATCATGAAGAATTGGGTTTGGCAAATCATTCCTAGACCTAGTGACAAATCAGTTGTCACATCCAAATGGATCTACAAAATCAAGCATGTTGTTGATGGAAGCATAGACAAGTACAAAACAAGGTTCATTGCAAGGGGCTTCTCTCAAAAGGAGGGAATAGATTATGAAGAAACCCTTGCACCTACAACAAGGTATACTACCATTAGATCTTTGGTTTCATTCGCTGTTACAATGGGTTGGAATATCCATCAAATGGATGTGAAGACCACATTTCTAAATTGGACCTTTGATGAGGAAGTATACATAGAACAACCCAAAGGTTTCGAAGTAAAGAGTAAGGACTCTCACGTTTGCAAACTCAATAAAGCCCTATATGGCTTGAAGCAAGCTCCTAGGGCATGGTACGCGAGAATGGATGCATATCTCCGAAGGAATGGGTTCGTGAAGGGTACTATTGATCCAAATATCTACATCAAGGTCGTGAATAATGACCTGTCATTATTCATCACAGGTATGGAGCAAAGAATTGAAGAATGTAAGAATATGTTGGCAGCAAAATTTGAGATGAAGGATCTAGGACTCATGCATTAGTACCTGGGTCTCGAAGTATGGCAGAAACCTGGGGAGATATACTTGAGGCAAGGAAATTACCTCATCAAGATATTGCAGAAATTTGAAATGATGGACTCCAAGCCCATGACTACTCCTATGATCACCGATCTCAAGAAGTTACAAGGTTCTAACTCAAGTCTCATGGATCCTACCTCCTATCGATTGTTGGTGGGCTCCCTAATGTATCTGGCAAACACTAGGCCAAATATATGCTATGTGTGAAAATTCCAAGTCCTAGATATGGAATCCTACTGTAGCTAATTGAATTAACTTCTACTACTTGTTATTAAAATGAACAAGTTATTTGCAAATTTCTTCTGAAAATATTGAAGTAATTACTGGTACAACCTTCAACTAATTAATTTAGATGCGGAAACAAGAAACTGAGCAAAAGAAAAACATCACACAAGACACCGTTATTTTTGGACAAATGTCCCCGAAAAAACCCAATATGGGAAAACTGATGCAGCAAATATGAGGGTTTTATTATTAAGCAACAATAAATTCTGAATACATCTCTGAATGTCACTCCAGACAATTCAGTTACAGAGAATATGACTGACAAAAAGATTAGTGAGGTTACCTCACACTATCCTCGAAATCCTGACTGATCTAGCCACTGAATGATGTGCCTCTGACAGGCTCTACGCTGCCTCTGCACAGTCCCAACGTCACTCCTCCTAGGCACTGCGTCACTCAGTTTCTGGATTGATTTGCGCTACATAAAATTCTATCTTTGCCTCCCCGTCTCACACCCCGGCTCCCGGCTTCTGAAATTAAATCTTCAGCAAACCCTTCGGATTTCCTCTGGCCCTCTGCGTGGTTCTGCGTCAGCCTCTCTGGCTTTGCACTGGAGCTGTTGAATCTCTCTATGCTCTTCTCTGCTGATGATTCTCTGGTTGTGAAAAGATTCTCTTTGGATATTGTCTTTTCCCCTCTTTGCAAAAGATCTCTAGATCGAAGTTTTCCTCTGAGCATGCTCCTTCAAAAAATCCGATCACTTGATCCTCGGTGTATTTTCCAAATGATCCTCAAGCCTTCCTTTATAATCTTCTCGTTGAGACTTCAACGACCGAGATTAGATCTCCAATCAACGGCTAAAATTACATTTTAACTTGATCTGCTTTTTCTAGAAGTTACACCCACAGTTTAGATTAATACCCATTAATTATTTTAATTTCTTAAGTTAGACTAAGGGTTCTCATTAAAAATAATTAATTTATCAAATAAAATTGTTTTTGGGTGGAATTTCCCAAAACAATTTCTGGGTTATCTAGAATGCATGTGTCTAAGCCTCTCCACAAAGTTTGAGACTTAGAGCACATCAGATGCTACCACAAATCAACACTATGCAGTGAACATCCTTAGTCAATTTCAGTTGGAACCTCATCATGAACATTGATAGCTGCCAAACACATATTAAGATATCTTTGTGGTACTATACACCACTGCCTAAAATACAAAAGTAAGGAAGTCAATCTAATTGGCTTCTCAGATTCTGGTTGGGGTGGTGGCAGTGAGTCCGATGGAAGAAGTACTATCAGTGGATGCTTTAGCCTGGGGTCTACTATGGTATCATGGATGCGTAGAAAGCAAGGTCCCGTTGCCGTAAGTAGTGCTGAAGCTAAATATGTAGCTGGATGTGAAGTAGGAAAGGAGGTTGTATCGTATGGTTAAAGAAGCTTCTGATAGACTTGTTCGAGAGTTCTCTAAGTCCTACTATAATCAACTGTGATAATCAAAGCTGCATCAAGATGTCTGGAGATCCCGTGTTTCATTCGAGGACGAAGCACATAAACAATAAGTTCCATTTCATTAGGAACTTGGTACAAGAAGGGGTCATAAAGCTGGAGTATGTTCCGACAGATGAACAAGTAGCAGACATACTGACGAAAGCTCTTCCTAACAAGAAGTTTGAATATTTAAGAGACAAGCTTGGTTTGGTAAATATTGCTAATTGTACTAAAAATAATGGTTTGGAAGATATATGTTGAGGCTTTGATAGTGAAGCATTGCTTGGAAAGACATCAGGCCGACACGTTATGCTGATGTTTGGTAGGGAGGGTGGCATCAGGTGGATTTGCACCTAGTTCCCTGGGTTGGTGGCTAGTAAGTAAGCTTGATGGTACCTATAGAGGCTGAAGCCTTAGTCCACCTTAGGGCTGAAAGCATGTGACAGATGGAAGTATAAAAAAGTATAAGGAGAGATTTGTGGCTAGAGGATTCTCTCAGCTAGAAGGTAACGACTATGAAGAGACATTTGCTCCAACAATAAGATATACAATGATTCGATCATTAGTCTCTCTGGCAGCATCGATGGGATGGAACATCCACCAAATGGATGTCAAGACTGCATTTCTGAATGGCACAATAGATGAAGAAGTCTACATAGAGCAACCCTTGGGATTCAAAGTAAAAAATAGAAACAAATATATTTGCAGGTTGAAGAAAGCAATATATGCCCTCAAGCAAGCACCAAGGGCATTGGTATGCTAGAATGGATGCATACCTACAAAGAATAGGCTTCACAAAAAGTTTTGCTGATCCAAACCTTTATATCAAGGTTGTGGATGAAGAAGTTGTGATCATTCTTCTGTATGTAGATGATCTTCTCTTGACAGTTGTAGAAGGTCGAATTGAAGAATGTAAGAAGCATCTAACAACAAAATTTGATATGAAGGATATTGGGCTAATGCATTACTATTTGGGACTAGAAGTCTGGCAAGGACCTGAAAAAGTTTATTTGGGTCAAGGAAAGTACGTGATCAAGATGCTGAAAAAGTTTGACATTATGGACTACAAACCTATGACCACTCCGATGATCAAAAACCTGAAAAGACTAAGGAGTTCCGAATCAAGACCTGTGGATCCTTCCACAGTTAAGCGCGCTTGAGCCAGAGGAGTTCTGGGATGGGTGACCTCCCGGGAAGTCATGGTTACCGGGTGCAAGCCCCGGAAGTGATGGTTGATGCTATGTGATTGATTTCACTAGTTTCAATCCCACTTCTTCACCCCTGTGAGCATCACCTGATGCAATGAGTGCTAAGTGGACTATTCAAAAATCATGAGAAATTAGTCAGTTCCGACTACCTCTCATGGAAATGGTCATAGATGAATGACTAAATTAACGCAGTTGAATCCCAAAAATGATATCTAATATAGACAACTTATTGGCTCATTGATGTATTAGGTGAATACTCCACTAGACATATGCTTTTTAGTAAATGTTCTTAGTCAATTCCAAGTGGAGCCGAAGCATGATCATTGGATAGCAACAAAACATATTCTAAGATACCTGCAAGGAACCATCCACTATTGTCGAAAGTATGATAGAAGGAATGATGTCCAAATAACTGGATATACAGATTTTGATTGGGGAGGCAGTGAGCAAGATGCAAGGAGCACTACAGGAGTACGTTTTAGTTTGGGATCCTCCATTGTCTCATGGATGAGAAGAAAACAAGACACAATTGCTTTAAGTAGTGCTGAGGCCGAATATTTTGCGGCCTTTGAAGTAAGAAGAGAAGCAATATGGTTGAGGAAACTGATATCTGATCTGTTTAAAGGACAAATAGACCCTATAGTGATACTTTGTGATAACACCAATTGTATACAATTATCTGAAGATCCAATGTTCCATGGAAAATAAAAGCATATAAACAACAAGTATCACTATATTTGAGAGTTTGTACAAAATGGTGTGTTGCAGCTACAATATATCTCAACTGATGAACAGGTAGCTGATGTATTGACAAAGTCACTTCTGAACAAGAAGCTTGTGTACTTGAGGGACAAGCTTGGTTTAGTTGATGTATCCTCCTTAATTGAGAGGGAGAGATAGACACTACATTCTTGTCTTCACTTGGGAAGAAAGAATGGAGGATTGAGTAACCTTTTGACATTCAATACTCTTTGAGAATGTGGTAGGGCATTCAAGACAAGAGTAGTCATGGACTGATATTCTTTGAGGACGAGCTATCCAAGATAAGAATAGTCCAAAGAAGGTCATACTTGGTGAACACTCGGTTGGAGTATGTACCTCGAGAGACAATGATGATGGTGTCTATAAATTATTGGTCTCACCAGTGTTGTGCTCTGATCTTGTGGAGAGATAGAGCTATTAGTCAAGGCCTTGCTATGTAACAATGCTGGTTGATATGATGTTAGACAAATGGGGTACTAATCCGACTCTTTTTATGAGATCTCTTCAGATTGAGAATGAGCATGTACCTCTTATGAATACTTCCCTAGTTAAGAGGGAGTGTTGAAATTTGTGTAACTAGATTCAGTCTTCATAAGTATGAAATGTATTTTGTAAATTATAAAATGTAAAAGAAATTATTATTAGTGCATGGGTTTCATGCTCAAGTTCTTTTATTTTATATGTCAAACACACATTGAGAGCTTCTAGGATTTAAAAGTCATTGTCATATATTGAAGACCCAATGAGCACATTGTATTTTGTAAAGAAAAATTATTTATGTCATTAAAGTGTCAAAATGCCCCTCCAAAGATCATGTTAGCCTAAGGACTGTCAAGTCGGCCTAAATGAAGAGCTATGTCTACCCCTTGAAGAAGCCTATATAAGGAAAGGAACTTGTTCTCCAAAATCGAGCTCACTCACTCACATTCTATGCGAAGAGGAGGACAAAAAGAAGGTCAAAGAAGAAGATAAAGAAGAGGTCGAAGGAAGCCGAGATGTTCTGATTGGTTCTCTCTCTCTCCCACGTGCAAATCAAAGCTAGGGTTTCTGCGCTAGGGCTACATTTGGTTTGATCTTGGAAGAGACGAAGAAAATAAGGAAAGTGAAGGTCTCCTAAGGTATCTTACTAGCCCTACCTCTCAAGAAAAGGAAAGCAAAGGGAAGAAGAGGCTCTTAAAGGAAGATCAAAGTCTTCTAAGGTAGTAGTAGCAGTTGCAGGGCATTCAAAGATTTCAGATCTGCAGTAAGGGTTCGAAGTTCTTGCTGTAGGAGGTCGAGTTGGTGAGTGATTTTGGAGGGCATTTGTTTGAGTCACTAGTTCATGGTATTCGTCGATTGGAGGATCTATAAGAAGAGAAAAAGATTGAAGGGTTTTCCCCTAAAGAGGAGGGGCTTTGGCCTTGGCTTGTAGCCTGTATACTGTCTCATTGTTCTTATGGTTTTGGTAGCCGTTTGATGTATCTCACATTATAATAACAAGGAACAAAGCTAATAAGTAAAAAGGAAACACAAACAGTTCTCAGGTTAAGAGAATTAACATACTTATTACCCTATTGAATTCTCATCAAGTCGGCCTTAAGGAGATCAAGTCGGTCTCAAGGGGAGAAATTCGAACTCATCTCTAGCCTATAAAATCAGGAAGATCGAATTCATTTGCACCATCACTTCTCAAGCAAGTTCGATATTTACTGCATCAAGGGAAAAAGTGCGAACTGGAAGGTAGAGGCAGAAAGAAGTGCGAGCTGGGTGTAGAAGCAAGAGGAAGAGAAAATTGAAATTTTGGTGAAGGAATCTCTGCATTTCATGCCCTCTCTTGGGAGATCAACGACTTCTAAGGTTTGATGTTGCTGCTGCAACTGAATCTGCTGCCTAGTCGAAGCTGCTGGAGGACAAGTTGCTGCTACTGCTGGGTCGAAGATCTGGAAGGCTGACTTGGTGTGGATGGAAAGTTTGGCTCATGTCTAGGGTGAAGAGTCTCAAAAAATACCATTGAAAGGAAGAATTATCTTGTGTCTCATGTTTTTGATCTTCATACACACATAATATGGTAATTTCTTGATGAAAGATAAGATAATAAAGAAGTAAAAGAAGCCAACAAATTCAGAAGTAATTATCAAGATCGAAGAATCAAACCCTAATATAACTGCATTGATTCTTCGACATTGCAACCGTCAACTGGATTGGTATGGCCATGAAATGGGTCACACTGACCTGTTTTGCCAATTCTGATGACTCTGCTGCTAATACGAGACCCACTCTAAATAGAGGATTGACTCCTTTTATTTATGCGGCATCCTTAAAAATGGAACATTAGTTGCTGATTTTTATTTCATCTATCACAGAAAGCCTGAGGATGATAAATCCACAGCAGAAATAAGGCACTTGAATTATTCAAATTATCAGTCTCTGTGTGTGCAGCAAAATCTAGATTATATGGCCAGAGATGTTGTACAAATAAAGCAGCATGTTGGTCTCTTGCTTCATGAATTTTCAAAAGTCAGAACCTTAGTAGCAGACACGAAAGAAAATACGGCAAGATTGGAAGCTGTAAATATCAAATTAGATATTTGATGTCAGACAGAAAGTGACTCCTTCTCCAGAAACTCCCTTTGTATGTAATGCTGAGGAGTTTGGTTATATATGAGCTGTGGCACGTGCTTGGTAACCCGTTCTACCAAAGGCAAAGAATTGCTCTATGAGACAAAAGCCATTATTGAAGATGAAAATGATTTCTTTACTGAACTCACAGATAAAAGAATGATCCAGACTTATCAGACAGTTTTTGAAATGATTGCAGAAAAACTTTACTTAGTCAAAAATAGGATTCCACAGATTACTGATCTGAAAATGGTTTTCTGTGGTTGAACACCCATTCTCTTGTCCTGAAGGGGATTTGTGTCGTGATTTCCCTTCATGTATTACTTCCAGTACTCTTTAGTGGGATACCTGGTATGAACAAAAGAGAAAGTCTTAGTTTTGAAAGAACATGCCGATAGATCCATCTGACAATGTGACTGCACCTACACTAAGATATGTAGGAGAACCTGGACTAATTTCTGATTTTAATTTCTAATTTCTGATTTTAATTATTTCTAATGCTTGGGAAGGTTGGTCTAAAACTCAGAAATCAATCTATAAAGATCAGTTTGGAAGAACTTGCTTTCCACCTTTCACGGGGAATCATAGGATAACTTGCAATCTTGTGGTCTTCTGTCCTAGATGACAGACAGACTGCAATCATGGATGGCAGTTTTCCTGTGAAAGAACCTGGTAAATGCCAATCAGGTACACTTCGAAACAGAAAAACACTGTTTTATAACTTAATTGACTCTACATATTTATCAAATTTGACTTAAAAAGTGGGCTTTGGAAAATTGGGATAGCTCCTAAGGATAGATTCAAGACTGGTTCGTGGTTCCACGTGGACAGTAATAGTTTTGCCATTTGGTTTGAAGAGTGCATCCTCCTAATCCTAGAAGAGAACTGAAGATGTATTCAAACATCTAAATCTCATAGGAGCATATATAGACGATTTTCTAGTCTGCTCTGTAGATTTGAGCTCTCATCTAAGACAGCTTGGAGAGTTTTATGATCTTGTTTATAAATATTACCAGGATTTGGATATGGATGTTGATGCGGATACAGAACCATGGCAGTGAAATGACAAGTACTATATATGTGTGTATTCCAATGTAGGGAAAAGTATACGATACTCATGAGTCATGACTACTGGCCTAACCTCTATTGATACAATTTGAAGATCCCGAATTGTAGCTGTATCATTATGTGTAGAGAAACTTGGCCAGTTCAAATAAGTTAATAACACACTAAGAAAATATAAGGGGTAGACTTCCAATCTCGCCAGATTCCTCTAGGAAAAAAAAATAATCTGTTTCCATACTTTCGATGAAAACAAACTCTTATTAATCAAAATTTTATAATTTGTGAAAATAAAACTAGAATAAAAGTTTTAAAAGTATAAAATTTTAAATTTATCTCTCTCACACACAGACATATATAAAATTTTGTAAATTTATATAAATTTACAAGTTATAAATTATACTTCAATATATTAGTTATAGATTATAATATAAATAATATATTTGCTTGGAAATTTCCATAGTTAGTCATGTTGAAAATATTTTTCTTTTCCGGAAGAGAATTGTGTATAATAGTTAGTCCGTCAAACGTTTCGGGTGGAACTCCCCCATCATCAGGGACTACTACGCTATGTGATCACATAGCTTACTGATTCTTGATGATGGTTGGAGTTCCACCTGAAACATTGGACAGACTAACTGTTATACAAAGTTCTCTTCTGGAAAAGAAAAATATTTTCAATAAATAATATAAATATAAAACTTGACTTTTGTAACATCTAATAAACAAATATATACTTCAATAAACATATTCAATGAGAATTATGTCATGACCCTCTTAAACATTTGCAAATATGGAAGGTGGGTCGGCACTTCATGAAAGCATTTAAAACTTGGCACTGAGATAGAGATACAAACACATAGAGAGTCTAGGACAGAGTATAGAGTTGACTTGGACCGATAGAGTTGAGTCTAGGACTTTATCTCTGTACCCTGCCCTAGCTGAGAAGACTAAGGAATGGAAGTATCTATTTATTTGTAGTACATACATGAACCCTTCGAGATAGATTCTCAAATTGATGTGTCACGGGGGGCATAGATATCTCTAAGTTAGTATTCGTAGCTATGAGGCATTGACTCATACTTGAGTTGTTTGGCAAAACTGCATCAAAGCTCGGTAAGATTTGTAGGTTTCCCAAGCTCTCACAACCCTGAGACAACCCCTAGATCCCAGATCGATTTGTGGAGTGATTTAAACCTAATGGTCGCTTGAGGGAAGAAAATAGGTTCTCATTATACCCACGACCGTCTCCCCTTCTCGCCTCGATTTTCTATTTGATCCTGAAAAAGAAGACATTCGTACCCGTCTTTGACATTCGCCGTCATTGTCTTCCACAATTACCACACAACTTTAATAGATTTGAATTTCGAGGCTTGAATTGAGCTAATCTCTAACTTGCAACGAGTTGTGAGTGACCACGTGGACTGAAATTAGAGAAAATACCAAACATCAGAGGGATCCATTACTCATTTAATTGTTTGTTGTAAAATTCCAAGTAAGTGATGATTCGTATTTTGGACGGGGACTAAACATTTTTTGAAATGTATGCGTGTTCGTTCATATTTATATTAATATATATTATAAATTATAAATTATAATTTATATATCATATATAATACTATATTTTATAAATTAAATTTATAAATTATAAATTTAATGAAATTTAAGACTAAACAAACTCTAAGAAAACGGCTACCATCAGAATTCTTATCAGAATTGCATCAGTCAAACATCTGGGGTGTTTTTCCCACTCAGTGTTCTTAAGCTTGTCATGCCTGCCATGCAGACACAGATTTGGTAACGTTAGAAAACAATCATTCATTAACTGAAAAATGATGCAACAAAAAAATTGCTGCAATATCCACACAAGTTTCCTGCGGCAATAAAAAACAACTGTTTCAAAATCTACACATAAATTTGATGAAGATCCTACCCATAAATTTAATGAGGAATGTGATTTTTGAAATCTACACATACACTTGATGAAGTAGGCCTATTAGTATTGTAATTCAGATACTCAGATGATTGATTTTTGCTAACTATGAAAACTCACGCAGACAGGCTGTTTTGCATGCTGTCTACTGATCAAACTTCCTTTTATTGAAAGTCCCACAAAGGCAAGTAAAATTTTGGATAGGTATATTGTCAGTACATTAAAACAACTCCAAAATCTCAAAGCATGCATTCATGCTCTTGTCCACTACAAATTGTTGGTTGTGGAGTAAGCAGATAACTTTTTTTTGGTAATGAATAATTAAAACCCCTTCTAAAAGCAACTATTTACAAAAGCATCTTATAAAGTGCCAGCATACTGGATTTCAAATAACTTGACAGGATTCAAGCCTCCTAGCATACACGTTGCTTCTTCCATTGTGTAACTGTATCAAGAAGGGTCAAAACACCATATCAGTTTCTTGTTCTTTATACAAAAAAGCAAAGGAAATGCATAGCAAATATGGAAGCATTCAAAATTAATTTGCATGGTTATGGATACAATTTCGCATGTTTGACCGAAACGTGTCGCCAGCCTATATCCAAGAACCCGGATTTTTTTTTGAAGAATCTTGCCGCCCGAGAAGAACCTGTCTGGTTGGTTTTCAGTAGGCCTGAAAGTGAGGACCTGTATTTTGAGGTGAATCAAAAGGGTTCGGAACCTCAATTCTAGTGCGAGAACCCGTGCAACGAGGGCAGAGAAGCTTATGAAATCACCCCGGGTGTAGATGTTTGAATGTACCCGACTTATTCGGATCCGTATTCAACTCCCAGTAGTGACAAATCATGTAACACAGTATATTAGCATGGGTTGGCCTTCTCATAGAAAAAAATGGAAATAGGGAAAACAAAGCTTGAGTTCCTTGGCATTAATAGATACAAGGAGGCAACAACAGATACAACATGTTTATACCAAAGACTGGAAAAGATCCCTATGCCTTGGAATAAAAGATGACCGTAGAAGTCAAGATCATCACTTAATAGTTCCCTGCACTCTCATTTTTCCCATATCTGATAAACCTTTTATAGTGGAAACTGGTGCTTCATATCAGTGTTGCGAACATCTTGATAACATCCCGATTTTATCTCCAAATCACGATTTTTTGGCCTAGCTGATGATTGCCGATTTTTAAAGATATTTTTATGGTATCTTAATTTTGCTAATGTTTGCCGATTTTTTACCGATATTTTCCCGATTTTTACGATTTTTTGGTTTTCCAGACTCTTGCCGATTTTGTCCCGATGCCGATGTTCGCAACATTGCTTCATATACAGTTTGTGCAGGTGCATTGTTACAACAAGATGCCTCAAGAGTGTGTGATGATACTCAAAAAAAATATGTCAAGTCACAAGGAGATTTTGGCACTCAAATTGTCCATTAAAAGATTTAGATTATATTCGAAACTAGTTCATTTTACAGTTAGAATTGACTTCAAGCATATGAAGGGAATGCTGTCATATAAATAATAATAATAATAATAATAATAACAATAATAATAATAATATGATTTTAAGGTTGCAACTGAGCTTGACATCAAATTGATGCATGAGACCCTTATTTTGTGGGACAAGAACACCCTTTCTACAATGATTTGACCACTAAAATCTATGGGGATGTACATACCCTACCCACCTGTTGATTTGAACTTGTTACCTCATAGGAGGAAACACATGTTCTTCACCAATAGGCTTGTTGTTGCCTAAAGTGTACACCTAAGGCACAACACTCAGAACAGGGGCTGTCACTCTAAATCACTATTCACTCTGTTTAGGCTCTCTACTAGCTAAGTCAAGGGGGATAGTCCCTAAGGATGATAATGAAGGAAAACTCATTGGACAACAAGTCTAGGAGATTAAGGGAAAGGAAATTATTATTAGTGTAATTTGATTATTAATTAAAGCAAGTGTGAGAGTTTATGAGCAATGTATATTAAGACAAATGCAATTGGGATCAATAAGGCGAATACAAAATATAAATGTAACAAGCCAATGCCTTTACAATGCTCAATGGAAACTTAGATGCTTGCAAGAAATAGGTACTCAAAGTTACAATAACAATAATGCTGCAAGAAGAGTTAGCACAAAAGTTTAGAGACGAAGATAACTAGGTATATTAGCAATGAGCCTTAAAGGAAGAAAATTTCATGAAAAGATGATATTTCTAGATACAATAAACTTGCAAATTATAGATTTAGCCCACAATTCCAATCATCAATGATCAATAAGAAATGAATGCAAGATCTAAACTAATGTGAAATGCAAAATCTTTGTTGATTTTATTTAGGATGCGTAATCTAGATGAATCCTTCCTCCTCGCTGTTTTGAGGCTAGTCTCTAGAGCAGGTTATGGGGTGGAAGCCAACGGGAAGCAAGCAGAAGCTTGATTAACGATACCTCCCCTTGTGTTCCAACCACCCAATGCCTCCAACGCTGCAGAGATTGTGGCTCTGACGACTGCAAGGCCACTGTGTTAACCACTAAAAAGCTTCTATCTTTCGCAAGCTATAAAGGAAGGTGGTCCTAATTTTTCTTTCAACCAAGCTTAGGCTTGGAGGTAAATTTTAAGGATGCAAATGAAAGATGATGACCAAGTTAAATAACTTCAAAGAGATGAGATAATGACAATTTGCTTCAATGTAAAGATGTAAACTACTTATAACCAAGCTTATTGAGATACCGTCTTAGATGACAAGGCTATAAAACTTATAGCAAATCATTGAAGCAAATTTAAGATCTCTTATTGAAACAATGATAACAATCAAAAGTCTTTAGTTATAGTGTTTATTAAAATGTTCTTCACTTATGGGATTTAGAGATTAGGAGCAAGTGAAACTCACTGATATCAACACAATTAACTAAAAGACAAAGATATTGCTAAGAATGATTTTCAAAATGATGAAATGCAACAGAAGGGATTAAACTATGCAATGCAAATGAAGTTAGAATGCAAATGCAAGTGGGAAAAAATGAGTTAATATGTTAGTTCTCCTTTTGAAATAGGAAGATGGAGGATGCCAAGGGATCCAAGTCCTAAGCTCCCCAAGAGAAAAAAATGTCTTTTACTATCATAATTGCATGGGAAGGAATCCCTTCAAGACAAGAAGGAAAGGCTCCTAAAAACTTAAAGAGAGATTACAATGACTAGGAATTTTAGATGCAATTCTCTCCACAAGCTTATAAAATTGATCCCTTTACAATTGGAATACTTCAAGGAACAATGAATCAGATCCATTTGCAAAATTTTATTAGAGAAATTCCCAAACCAATTTTAGTCCTCCTCTTTAGAACTGCAAGAATTAAACAAACGCCAAATGCTATATACAAAAAAAATGAAAAAATAAATTTACAAAGGTTCGATACAAATTATTTACAAAATTTTTCTACAATATTAACAATGGACTAGATCAAGCGGAACATGAGTCCAACTCCATTCCCTTGTCTAGTGATTAATAACTCTAATCAACAGATCTATCGATTGGAGCACAAAGAGATTCAAATATATAAGAGAATTAATATTTTTTATGGTGAGCAATGACCAAATCTCTGTAAAACAAATTGTTAGATAAGTCTTGAAGTTTAACACAATGGGCTCTTAAGCTTTCTTGCCCTAGGAGTTGGCTGGTCCAATCGAAGACTTCCCCTCACGCCTAAGATCTGAATACCATAAGATTTTCTACACACTTAAGATCAAGTTATTAGATCACTAGAGACTAGATAACACAATAAATTTCAATGTCTAGAGATATCTTCTAGATCAATTAACTTAAAATGCTTCTCTAAGCCCAATAACTAATGCAAGATACCTGTGTAAATAGTTAAGCCAACAACTGGCTAATGAAATAATAACCTATAAAAATTTAATTTTAGTAGAGCAGTAAGAACACGATTCAATTTTTTTTTCTTTTTTTTATCACAAGAAGCAGAAGAGGAACACCAGCATGAATAAACCTCAAAGACGTTTTTATTATTTCCAAAAAAATATTACAATGATAGAGCTCGACTCAAAGCTTCTTTACAAAATTTTTGGTAACAAATGAGCAAATAACTTCCTTATATAGAAGATAGAGAGATCTATATTGCCCTCCAAGTGAAAAATGACTAGGTCCAAGAAGTTGTAGTTTTTTACTAGATCTGGACAATAACAACCACTTGGTGCTTGATCCAAGGCAAAAATAAATCTCGTCCCTTTATCTTGATGAAGAAATTCGAATTCCATAATAATTCCTTTTTTTTCTGGTCCAAAAAATGGTTGAAATTTGGTTACCGCAGGACAGGTGGTTCCCCAAGGCTTTGATCCTTGGCCTAGGGAAAAGTGTCCAAATGAATTTCACTTTTTCACCTAAAGTGACTTTATAAGTGGGCTATCTTTGTATCTTTGTGGGCTACATTGATACCTCAAATGCCTTTTCGGATTTATATTCCAGCACGGAGGAGAGTTGTTTTCAGGCGGGATGTGAAGTTCGAGGAGGATAGGGCTTTTAGGAGATCACGGGAGTTAGAGTATCTGGATCGGCCAGACCCTCAGGAGTAGCTGAGTCAGGCACATGGATCCAGTGGGCAGGGATCAGGAGGTAAATCGATTACGGTGTCAGGTCCATCAGTGAGCAGTGGCTCACAGAGTCAGAGGGGTGGTGCTTCGGGCAACATGCAGAGTAGTCCACAAAGCAGTTCACTAGGTAGTCCATGGATGGACAATTCACACGGTACTTTAGCATCTACAGGTTTAGGTTCAGACAGGAGGACAACAGACAAACATTCAGGAGTTCAGGCTTCTAATGAGGATGAGGAGTTTCATTCTCTGGTGGGAGAAGTGTACTCAGGGAAGAGGAAGCCCAAGTGGCTTTAGGATACCTTGAGAGAGGCCACATCTGTTGCTAGGTTGAAGAGACCAGTCAGAGACAGAAGACCACCTGAGTGTTTCTGTAGCTATATGGCAATGGTTGCCAACATCATTGACTCTAAGCCTTCTAGCTATGAGGAGGCAACTAGCCAATAGGTCTGGAGAGAGGCCATGCAGGAGGAGTATTCTTCTATAATGAATAATGATGTTTGGGAGGTGGTGCCGAGGCCTGAGGGAAAATCTGTGATTACTTCGAGATGGCTTTACAAGGTAAAGCATGCTGCAGATGGCAGCATTGAGAAATTCAAGGCAAGGTTTGTGGCTAGAGGGTTCTCCTAGGTAGAGGGAGTTCATTATGAGGAGACCTTCGCTCCCGTGGCTCGATATACTTCCATTCGCTCCATTATATCGATAGTAGCAAAGATGGGTTGGAAGATCCACCAGATGGATGTGAAGACCGCATTTCTCAATGGCTTCATACAGGAGGAGGTGTACATTGAGCAGCCACAGGGCTTTGAGGTGCATGGGAAGGAGTCCCATGTGTGCAGACTGAAGAAGGCCCTTTATGGCCTGAAACAAGCTCCCAGAGCTTGGTACTCCAGGATAGATACATACTTGCAGGAGATGGGTTTCACAAAGAGTGAGGCAGATCCGAACTTTTACTTTGTCAGGATAGGTGGAGAGCCTCTCATTCGGTGTTATATGGGATGAGACTTGGTCATTACGGTGCGTAGAGATTCATAGAGGGCCGCAGAGACTTTGCGTCAGTAGTTCGAGATGAAGGACATTGCCTTCGATGCATTATTTTATGGTTTGAAGGTGTGGTAAGGAGGGGCATTTCTTCCTAGGGCAGGGGAAGTATATTGTGGACATCCTTGGCAGATTCCACATGGAGGATTATAGACCCATGTCGACACCGATGATCACCAACTGCAAGAAGCTTCATGCTTCGTATTTCGAGTTGGTGGATCCCACATTGTACAGACAACTAATTGATTCCTTAATGTATTTGGTCAACACTAGACCAGATATATGTTTTGAAGTCAACACGATGAGTCAGTTTATGTGTGAGCCTAGGAAGGTTCACTAGATTGCTGCAAAACACATTTTGCGATACTTGCAAGGGACAGTGGAGTATGGTCTGGATTATAGGCAGGGGGATGTATATATTTCGTGCAGAAGTTAACGATTCTCGATTAAAGGTGTTGTACTTCCTCGATAGGAAGAGTATTTGTTTCTTGAAGGTTCGTAGTGGTGCTGCATCCGGCCACAAAATAGCCGTATACTGAAGCTCCGGGCAGCGTAGCATACAGGCGCGGGCCTAGCTAGTTGTGAGGCCATCTGGCTTCGCAAGATGTTGTTTGGCTTATTTGGTTAGCCGTTGAGACCTTCAGTGATTTACTGTGATAATCAGAGTTGCATTAAACTCACGGAGAATCCAGTATTTCATGACAGGTCAAAGCATATCGGCATCAAATATCATTTCATCAGAGACTATGTTCAGAAAGGAGCTGTGAAGCTTGAGTATATTCCCACTGATGAGCAGGTTGCAGATATTCTTACCAAAGCCTTACCACGGGCAAGCATGTCTACTTCAGAGACAAGATGGGTGTGGTGAGGAACACCTTCCTCGGTAAGAGGGAGTGTTGAAATTTGGTTACCGGAGGACAGGTGGTTCCCTAAGGCTTTGATCTTTAGCCTAGGGAAAAGTGTCCAAATGTATTTCACTTTTTCTCCTAAAGTGACTTTATAAGTTGTAAAGTTAAATCTAATTTAAAGGTGACTTTAAGTGATAAAGTTACTAAGTCTAATTTTAAAGTGACTTTAATAAAGTCAATGTGAAATTAGAAAGTGAAAAGTGACTTTGGAAATAAATGACTAAGAGGGTACTTCCCAATCCAAATCCAATGTGTAACCGAAGGTCCAACTCGTCAAGTTAGGTCAGCTCTCAAGTCTGAGATGCCCCTCAGGAGGTCTCCATCATACTATAGCCACCTGATGCCCTCAAGTCAGGTCACTGGTCTCCACGGCCCCAAAAGAGAGGAACTTGAAGAACAATAGGCCGTCATCGACGTGCAAGGAAGGACCTGGTAGGGGGCTCACGATTCCTATGGTGAGGACCTAGTAGGGGGCTCGACTATCCACTATATCCACCCCTGCCCACAAGCAAAAATCCTCGGCGTGGAAGATAATCCCAAAGTACTCCAAAGACTCACACATAGTAAATAAAGAAGGTGGTAAGACCCTTGCTGAGTTCCCCAACAACATAGAGCTTCTTTATTAAAGTGGGGTGAATTAAAAAATAGAAAGTGAGATTTAAATGCACATTTAATTTCAGCCCTAGATTTAAAACTCTCTCAGCCATTGGATTTAGGGATTCCCCAAAATTCACTTAGGGTTAGGTTAAGGGATGAAAATGAAGGAAAAGGTCATTCAGTCTTTCATGAGCAGATTGAGAGGAGGAGAAGAGAACAAAGGAGATTTCTGAGCAGCGAGGTGAAGGAGAGCAGAACCTTGGCACGCATACTGATGCAACATTTTAGCAAATCCGTACAGCAAGGTTGGCACACAGTTCAAGGCAGTTTGGGCATGTTTTTCAAGGCAATTTTCGTACAACAACTTTGGGTATGCATTCCTAGGCAACCATACAGCTTTCGAGAGGAATTTGCTTTTTTTGTGGCCTGGATTTCGAGGTAGATCGTACATTCTGTTGCTGTTCCTATGCACATAAATTGAGGTAGATTTTGTACAACATTTATTGTTGTTCCTTTGCACGCATTTTGAGGATGCTGTACAACAACATTTATTGTTGTTTTGCACGCAAAACGAGGAGGCCGTACAACATTTATTGTTGTGTTTCTGGGCACAAAAATCAAGGAAGTCTGTACAACATTTATTGCTGTTCCTGTTTTGCTGTTTGCACATTTTCCGAGGCGGTGGTTAAGCATGGAAAACCAGATAAGTTGTATTTGTTTGGTTGCTGAAATTTTCTGAGTATTTCTTTCTCACTGTAAAAGCTATTTATCAGAAATAAAGAAGAGCTTTCGAACTAGTTTTCCCCAAGAGTTGTAGGGGGGTTTTCCAAGGTCATATTGACCAAAAATCAACGTGTCAAATTTCTGTATGGCTGAAAATATTTCTGTGTTTTTATTTCTGTAATTTCCATTATTTTGAAATTTCCAGAATTTGTGTTTTCAGAAAATATTTATTTTTCCAGCTTGTTGAATGTATGGTTATGGGAATGGGCATTTAACTATATGGGAGAAATAAGGAGAAACTGAAAACTGGAGTGGTTCACAAAATTTCTACATGGTATCAGTGCTAGTTTGCTGAAAAGTGTAGTTTGGGACAACAAAGAGAAAAATTACAGCAAGCTGATTTTACACACAAAAAACTAAAGTTTTACTGCAGTAGTGTAATTTTCAGTTTATAAGGACCATAGTTTTAAAACCAGGCCGAACCGAATCGGAACCGGTCGAGTCGACCGAGCCGAAGGGTAGGCCGGTCCGACTCGGCGGTTGAACCGGTCAGGCGGCCGGTTTGTTATCGAGCCGGCCGGTTTTTTGACCGATTCGGCCGGCTCGGTAACAAACCGATCGGCTCGGCCTGGTCTGAGTTAAACCGGCCGGTTTGTTCCAGCTCGCCGAGGGCCCAAAAATAATAAAAATCGAACTTGAAAATAAAATTGTTTTTGCTGTTAGGTTTTGTTTAGGCTATCTAACCCCTCCCCATCCTATTTAACTTACCCAACCCCTCTCAATACCTCACATCTATCTCATTGAATTTGCTTGAGCATTTGTGAGGGTTTTCTGAAGAGTTGTGGAGTTGGTTTTTGAAGCAGCTTCATGGTAATGTTAAATTCTTAAAGTAAAAGAGACATTCTCCTTAATCTTCATTTTCATCCTTTTACTTAAATTTTTAACATTACCATGAAATGACTCAGGATGTTTGAGAATGGTTCCGACCTCATTGGATTTCATATGGAGAAAGTAGAATTTTAGATCTCATTCAAAATCCAGCAGACTTATCAGTTTTTCAGGATTTCAGGATTGGGTTATTGCAATGTTTCCATCGAATTTTGTCATGTATTAGGGTATGGAACTCATATTTAATCAAGAGCACCAATCCCTCTATGTACCTTGATGTTAGTGAGATTGGTTATGTTTTTTGTTTTGATCTCCATATCATCATCCTGTATTGGACAGTGCACTGGGTGTAATTTTGATATAATGGATATATTCATGAGCCTACTTTGATCATATGTTGTCTTTTGTGACTTGTCTATATTATAATGCTTTGTGTTTGAGAACATGAATAAAAATCTTTAAATTTATGTTTTTGTACAAAAAAATTAATATTTAATGTATTTTTTACAAAAACCGAGTCATTGAAACCGAGTCGACCGAGTCATTACCGATTCGGAGTTAGAGTCCGAGCTGACCCTCGGCTTGGTCGAAACCCGATTTCGTTTTTTAAAACACTGATAAGGACAACAAGCATGTCTTTGGGCTTGACGGTGGAGGACAAGTTTGATGGGCATAGAAACTATAAAACATGGAAAGAAAGAATGCAGAGCATCTTTGAGGAGGCAGAAGTCTGGGGTATAATGGTGCATACCCAATAACACCCTGTGAATGTGCCTACTGATGTTGTTCAGTTGGCAGACTTTAACAAGAAGAATAACAAGGGTAAGAGACTGATTCTAGATGGTATTAAAGACCATTGCATTCCTCATGTGAGAGGAAAGAGACTTGCTCATGAGATGTGGACAACCTTGACCAATCTCTACTAGAGTACCAATGAGAATAGAAAAATGGTCCTAAGGGAGAAGCTGAAGGCCATTAAGATGGCAAACACTGATAGTGCTACTACACACCTCACAAAGATCACTAATGTGAGAGATGAGTTGGCAGCAGTTGGAGAGGTCATTCCACCCATTGAGTTGGCGCGGATTGCAGTGAATGGCTTTCCCAGTTCATGGCTGAACTTTGCTGATGTGATTGTTGCACAAGAGACCCTTCCCACTTGGGAGAGGTTGTGGGATGATTGAATACAGAATGAAATCAGAAAGAAGCAACTTGGGGCAGCCAAACCAGTTGAGGAGGATGAGGATGTAGCATTGTTAGCAAGGGGCAAGAAGGGCAAAGGAAAGAAGCAAGCTTCCACAAGTGGTGGCGGGGGCAAATGCAAAGGTAAAGGTAAACAGGTGAACAAGGACAAGGACTATTCCCAGGTGAAGTGTTGGAATTGTCAGAGGATGGGACACTATGCAGTTGTGTGTTCGAAGAAGAAGAAGGGGAAGAACAAGACCATGGCAGCATCAGAAGAGATAGAGGGCTTTTCAGAGAGCTTTGACTGGGAGTTTGGGTTCATTGCTTGTGAGTCCACTAGTGCAGGATCACCTGCCACAGAGGTTGAGAGGGAGTGTGCATTTTCCTCCACTAGCGGAGCATCTTCAGGTGTTTGGTATGTTGACAGTGGGGCTTCACGTCATATGATAGGAGTTCGTGAGTACTTCTTAGAGCTTTCAGAGAGTGGCACTGATATAGAGGTAGTACTCGGAGATGACATCATTGTTAGAGCAGTCAGTGTGGGGACATTGACATTTGATAGGGAACCCAAACCTCCCTTGAAAGTGTCGGATGTTCTATATGTGCCAGGGATGAGGAAGAACCTTATATCTGTCTCAACATTAGAGGACAGAGGGTATGGGGTATTGTTCAAGAGAGGACAGGTGCTTATATATCCCAGGGGCGCTCCAGCTGATTCAACTAGAGTGATTGGTGTACGCCATGCAAAGGTGTACAAGTTTGCGTTTCAACCCCTTTCGACATCGAGCAGTAGTACCGGCAACAAAGCTTGCTGTTCAGAGCTTTGCGAGATTTGGCATTGCAGGATGGGGCACATGTATCATGGGCGGCCTTGAGGACATTGCAGGAGATCACTACAGGTGTGCTAGATTTTAATTTTGATCACATTGATACATGCAAAGGATGTGCTATGGGGAAGTTTGCCAAATCCCCTTTTCCCAACAATCACAGCAGATCGACTGGTATACTTGATTTGATTCATAACAATGTGAGCGGTCAGATGTCTCATGTTTCCTTGAGTGGATATGAGTACTATGTTTTATTCATTGATGATCACTCCTGGGAGACCTGGATTTATTTCTTGAAGACCAAGAGTGAGGTCTTCAAGCGGTTTCAGGAGGTCAGAGCTCTTGTGGAGACTCAGACAAGTCGGAAGATCACGTCCGTCAGGTCAGACAATGGAGGGGAGTACACCCTTGGTGAGTTTGTTGATTATTGTGCGGAGGCAAGCATCAGGAGGGAGTTCACAGTTCTTTACATCCCCCAGCAGAACGGGGTTGCGGAGAGGAAGAACAGATCCATTGTTGGGGCTGCCAAAGCCATGCTACATGATCAAAGGGTTACCATTGTTTTTGTGGGCAGAGGCCTGCAACACTGCTGTGTATTTGTAGAACAAGAGTCCACATCGTGCCTTGGGGCATGTGACTCCGGAGGATGCTTTTTCTGGGAAGAAGCCTGATGTTGGTCACTTCTGTATCTTTGGGTGTATTGCATACTCCTACGTACCCAAGGAGAAGAGGACCAAACTAGAGCCCACAGCAGAGAAGGGTATCTTTGTGGGCTACAGTGATACCTCGAAAGCGTTTTGGATTTATATTCTTGCATGGAGGAGAGTTGTTGTCAGGTGGGATGTGAAGTTCGAGGAGGATAGGGCTTTCAAGAGATCGCAGGAGTTCGAGCATCTAGATTGGCCAGACCCTCAAGAGCAGGTGAGTCAGGCACATGGATCCAGTGGGTAGGGATTAAGAGGTACATCGATTATGGTGTCAGGTCCATCATTGAGCAGTGGCTCACAGAGTCAGAGGGGTGGTGCTTTGGGCAGCATGCAAAGCAGTCCGCAGAGCAGTTCACTAGGTTGTCCACTGTTGGAGAGTTCACACGGTACTTCAACATCTACAGGTTCAGGTTCAGGAAAGAGGACAATTGACAAACATTCAAGAGTTCAGGCTTCTGATGAGGATGAGGAGTTTCATTCTCCGGTGGGAGAAGTGTGCTCAGGGAAGAGGAAGCCCAAGTGGCTTTAGGATACCTTGAGAGAGGCCACATTTGTTGCTGGGCTGAAGAGACTGGTCAGAGAGAGAAGACCACCTGAGCGGTTCTGTAGCTATATGGAAATGGTTGCCAACATTGTTGGCTCTGAGCCTTTTAGCTATATGAGGAGGCAGCTAGCCAGCAGGTCTGGAGAGGGGCCATGCATGAGGAGTATTCTTCTATCATGAAGAATGATGTTTGGGAGGTGGTGCCGAGGCCTGAGGGAAAATCTGTGGTTACTTCGAGATGGATGTACAAGGTAAAGCACGGTACAGATGGCAGTATTGAGAAATTGAAGGCAAGGTTTGTGGCTAGAGGGTTCACCCAGGTAGAGGAGGTTGATTATGAGGAGACCTTCTCTCTCGTGGCTCGATATACTTCCATTCGCTCCGTGATATCGATAGCAGCAGAGATGGGTTGGAAGATCCACCAAATGGATGTGAAGACCGCATTTCTCAATGGCTTCATACAGGTGGATGTGTACATTGAGCAGTCGCAGGGCTTTGAGGTGCATGGGAAGGAGTCCCATGTATGCCGATTGAAGAAGGCCCTTTATGGCCTGAAACAAGCTCCTAGAGTTTGGTACTCCAAGATTGATATGTACTTGTAGGAGATGGGTTTCACAAAGAGTGATGCCGATCCAAACCTATACTTTATTGTGATAGGTGAGGAGCCTCTCATTCTGGTGTTGTATGTGGATGACTTGTTCATTACGGGTGTAGAGAGACTCATAGAGGGCTACAAGAGAGGTCTTGCGTCGGAGTTCGAGATGAAGGACATTGGCTTGATGCATTACTTTTTGGGTTTGGAGGTGTGGCAGGAGGAGGGGCATTTCTTCCTGGGACAGGGGAAGTATATTGTGGACATCCTTTGTAGATTCCACATGGAGGATTGTAGACCAATGTCGACACCTATGATCACTAACTGGAAGAAGCTTCATGCTTCAAATTCTGAGTTGGTGGATCCCACATTGTATAGACAGTTGATTGGTTCCTTGATATATTTGGTCAACACTAGACCAGATATATGTTTTGCAGTCAACACGATGAGCCAGTCCATGTGTGAGCCCAGGAGTGTGCACTGGGTTGCTGCAAAACACATTCTGCGGTACTTGCAAGGGATTGTGGAGTATGGTCTGGATTATAGGCAGGGAGATGGAGT
This sequence comes from Pinus albicaulis, assembly GCA_034641835.2. Taxonomy (NCBI): domain Eukaryota; kingdom Viridiplantae; phylum Streptophyta; class Pinopsida; order Pinales; family Pinaceae; genus Pinus; species Pinus albicaulis. The sequence goes on along the minus strand of CM076578.1, from coordinate 1,461,032,040 downwards.
GAGATTGGCATGGTACACTGATTCTGATTGGGCAGGTTGTGCTTCTTGATAGGAAGAGCACTTCAAGGTGTTGTTTTGGGTTGGGTTCGGTAGTGGTGTCGTGGGTCAGCCGAAAGCAGCAGTCAATAGCTTTGAGTTCAGCGGGAGTAGAGTACATGGCAGCCAGTCTAGCTAGTTGTGAGGCAATATGGCTTTGCAAGACGTTGTTTGGCTTATTTGTTCAGCGGTTGAGACCTTCAGTGATTTACTTTGATAATCAAAGTTGTATTAAACTCACGAAGAATCCATTATTTCATGACAGGTCAAAGCATATCGGCATCAGATATCATTTCATCGGAGACTATGTTCAGAAGGGAGCTGTGAAGCTTGAGTATATTGCCGTATGAGCAAGCAGATATATTTACCAAAACCTTACCATGGGCAAGCATGTCTACCTCGTAGAGACAAGATGGGTGTGGTGAGGAACACCCCTCGTAAGAGGAGTGTTGAAATTTGCTACCGTAGGACAAGTGGTTCCCAAGGCTTTGATCTTTGCCCAGTGTCCAAATGTATTTCACTTTTTCTCCTAAAGTGACTTTATAAGTTGTAAAGTCAAATCTAATTTAAAAGTGACTTTAAGTGATAAAGTTACTAAGTCTAATTTTAAAGTGGCTTTAATAAAGTCAATGTGAAGTTAGAAAGGGAAAAGTGACTTTGGAAATAATTGACTAAGAGGGTCTTTCTTAAAGTGGGGTGAATTAAAAAATAGAAAGTGAGATTTAAATGCACATTTAATCTCAACCCTAGATCTAAAGCTTTCTCAGCCATTGGATTTAGGAATTCCCCAAAAGTCACTTAGGGTTATGTTAGAGGAGGAAAAGGAAGGAAAAGGTCATTTAGTCTTTCATGAGTAGATCGAGAGGAGGAGAAGAGAGCAAAGGAGATTTCTGAGCAGTGGGGTGAAGGAGAGCAGAACCTTGGCATGCATATTGAGGCAACTTTTCAGCAAATCCGTATAGCAAGGTTGGCACACAGTTCAAGATAGTTTAGGCATGTTTTTCAAGGCAGTTTTCGTACAACAGCTTTGGGTACGCATTCCTAAGCAGTCGTACAGTTTTTGGCACAGATTTCGAGGAGAGGAAGTCTTTGTTTTTTGTGGCACAAATTTTGAGGTAGACCGTACAGTTTGTTGCTGTCACTGTGCACAGAAATTGAGGCAAATTTCGTACAACATTTATTGCTGTTCCTCTGCATGCATTTTGAGGAGGTCGTACAACAACATTTATTGCTGTTTTGCACACAAAACGAGGATTTTAAGTTGGAGCCTATGATCTGATCGATTCTCTTTCGATGTACAATACAAAGCTTGAAAAGATGATCACTTACCTAATGTTTTAATTGTTGTAGAATGTAACTAGTGTAGGTCTTCATAACCGTACTTGAGTCATAATGGAATGTATTTATCAAAAGAAAGAAAATAAATTTTATTATTAAAGAAACTGACTTATTGAAGCATGAGTTTAATGCTTGGGTCAATTGTGTTTAGGTCAAAGTCTCGATTGAAGATTTCTAGGGTTTATGTCAAGTGTCCTTGCCCATGTCACAATGTAAAGAACCCTTCGTGGGAATTAATTGTCAAGAGAGAAAATTATTTTAATTTAAATTAGGTCAATTAGGCCTCCTCCACCAAGTCGGCCTCAAGGAAGGACAAGTCGTCCTCAAGGGAAGAATTCGATCACCTAGGAATATATATAAGCAACAACTTGACTCATTTGGAAGAGAAGACACACAAGTTTGAATTGTAGTTGCTGGAAGCAGTAAAAGTGTGAAATTCAAAAGGAAGAAGGAAAGGGCTTGGGAAGGAGAAGGAGGTTGTTATTTTCCTAAGGAAGTCGAAATTCTCTCTCTCTTGTCTCACACGTGCGAAGGAACTGAAGTTGCTGGAGGGCCAAAATTGTAGTCTTGAAGCTGGGACAAAATTCTGCTGCAGTGGGGTCGAAAATTTGTCCTTGATGCAGTATTGAAGCAGGGGTGATGCAATGTCGTTTCAGTTAAGATTTAAAGATTGGAAGAACAATTCAAGGTCTGTCTTGGTGGAGGAGGAAGGTCTATTGGTCTAGGGTCTTGGTCTATCTAATTTGAATTACTGAAGGAAGAATTATTGACTAAGTTTTCCCCTATATAAGGGTTTTGCCCTGGTTGTGCACCTACATCTGGTGTCCTTGATGTTTGTTTTTTGGTTTTGGTAATTGCTTGATGAACTAAGATAAAAAAGAAACATAAGAAAGTTAATAATAACTCAAGGAAATCACAAGTAATTATCAACAAGAGAAAATATTTTTGCCTTTCCGATTTTCCAACATGGTATCAAAGCTAAGTTGAAGAAGGAAGAAAAATGCAGGCTGAAGATCTATTGAAAAAAAGGAGATTGAAGGAAGGTTATTAAAAGGAATCATATAAGGAGATAAGCCTACTATCTACAACAACTATGTCAAGCTCAATGAAGGGAGAAAACAAATTAGAAGGAGCCTCCAACTACAGAGCCTGGAAAAAGAGAATAGATCTCATCCTTGAAAAGAGCAAAGTTTTGGACTTAGTTCTAGAAAAAGTCAAGAAGCCTACAAATGAAGCAGAGAAAGCAAAGTTCAGATAGATCGAAATATTGGCCATGAACCAAATAGTGGATGGAGTAAAGGACAACCTCATTCCATATATATCCAACATAGATTCTGCTCAAGAAATGTATGAGTCTCTATCCAAATTATTCACAATTAAGAACATTGGTCAAATTGGAAGCCTCAATAATGAATTAAGAACTATTAAAAAGGATGATACTATGGCATCCTTCTTTATAAGGATATCTAGAATCAGAGATGAACTTCAAGCAATAGATGAAATTGTACCAGAAAAATAGCTCGTGAGTCTTGCCCTTCTAGGACTACCAACATCTTGGAGTGCCTTTGCATCAGGAATCAATAATTGGAAGGATACTCCAACATTCGATCAAATGTGGAATGCATGCAGTCAAGAAGAAGCCATAATATCGTTAGTAAGCAACAAGGACGATGAAGAGGAGAACATCTCAAATGCCTATTTCGCTCATCACAAGAAAAAGGGAACCTTCAAGGAGTACAAAGGACTAAAGATGAAAGTAGACCTATCAAAGATTGAATGTTCCAATTGACACATAATGGGTTACTACAAAAGTCATTGTTGAGAGAATCCAAGGAACAAGAAGAGAGAAAGAGAACATGCAAATGTTGTTGATGAAGGTCCACTAAAGAAGAACAAGGCAGAGGAATCCGAAGTCAAAGACTTATTTTCTAGAGACTCTTAGAACACTATCCCTTACATACCCTTCTATTTTAAGTTTTGTAATGTTCTTCTTTATGTTTTGATTTCTAGAATTTGTATGTCTAACATGTCGTGTTAAGAACATTTTTGAATTATTTTGATAAGCTGTAGGTATCCCTCAAGGTTGGATTAAGAGGGAGCCTCCACCAATTTACCAAAAGATACGTAATTTGTTCTTTGTTGTTCATAGTTTCATATTTTAGTTTCCATCTCACATCAAGATTTTGTTTGTATTATGTGCTAATGACCTTTAGATTTTCTTTTGTTAGGAAAGCTTGCTAAATACTCTAAGGTTATGGAGGATACTTCGAAGGATAGACTTTCGGTTGCAAAGGAAGGCCTTACAAGGTTTGTAATGAACAACTCGTGGTATGTCTTAGACTATAAGATTTGTTCTCTTCATAATAAAGGTATGCTCATTCTCTTCTAAAATTTGTTTTACATTACTAACATTGTTATGTTTAGGGTTTTGAATCACAAAGATTCTTGTTAGGGCGATTAATCATTGGATTTAATCTACCCTCATTATATTATCCTTCTTGTGGAACCCTAAAAGGTCCACTGTAAAACCCTAACCTAAGGGTATATCAATATTTATGAAACCCTAGTCTACTTAGGGTTATTGATGAAGTCTAAAAATCTTATTCTTTTTATGTTTAGGGTTTTGGTATTGTTATGGTAAAATCCCTAGTCCTTTAGGGTTTGTGGTTTTTTCATCTAAAGTTATGTATTGAATCCCTAGACCTTTAGGGTTTGGTGAATTAGGGTTTATGAGAAAAACCCTTATAATATCTATAGTAAGCTCTTAGGAATGAAACCTTAGGTGTATGTTCATATGTTTGATCGAAACCCTAGCCCAGGGAAAATTCTTTATATTTCTAACTTTGATGTTTATGTCTTGGGCTTATTGATGAGAAATGTTAATGCATGAAATCCTATATATGTGTGTGTGTGAGTATACTAACCTAATTGTTGATGCTCATAATTTGTGAATTCTAGGGTTTGTAACAAAGCCCTAATAGAAGATTGATATTCTAGGATATGATGATATTGTTTTTGATATAATTTAGCTTTGACGTTAAAAGTCTAGGGTTTGCAACAAACCCTAGTAGAAGTATGCCATGTAGAAGAATATTGTTGAAATTTTAGAAAGTACAGTGATTGGATTGAATTGTTGATATCTAAGGCTTTGTGTCTCGAACATCAAATCTAGGGTCTGCAATAAATTATAGTAGAGTCTGTCATATATATCTAAAAATAATATTGAGGTCCTAGATATAATGAGGTTGATATCTTGACTGAGTTGCTGATATAGTCTAGGGTTTGTGACAAAACCCTAGCAAGAAGTTGAGTATGTATCTCTTACTGATTATGAACCTAACTAGGTTTGGGTATTGGATGTTTGAAAGTTTGAATGCTTCCATTGTATTGACATGATTTTAATATAGTTACTTCATGTTTCGATTTGTATCTGGTTGTACTTGCTATTAAAGCTTTGCAGGTACATAATCTTCAAGACAATGGTGTTCAATGAAGGAAGTTATATGAATGATGATGATCAAGATAACCTTGATGCCATATGAAGGAATGAAGTCGTGAGAGGTTTTTTGATGTGATAGAAAAAAGGGTACATCCCTCTAGTTGAGAGGGAGGGCATATTATGATAGTCATGATGGATACCTTGAAGAAGAAATCAGAGAATGAATGAATGCACTACAAAGTATTGAGTATGTCTTGGATCTTGGTGCTGTTGAAGAAATGAAAGAAGAAAAGTTTCCGACTAGTTGCATATGAATAGCTTGATATAAGTTGCATCAGGATGCTTAAAGACCTTGAAGGTTTGTGTTTACTTATATGTATTTGAAAGTTTGTTAATGATTGGGGTTATGTTTGAATAGGTAAATCTCTCCATAAAGAAGGACGAACACTTGGGAAACATGCTTGGACAAATGGATATATCTAATTTATTAGCGACAGATGAAGCATCCAATGGCAGATGCTTGGGAGGACATTTGGCTGACCTATCTGTTGATATCTAGATCCCGAAGAGGGAGGGTGGCATTGGTCTTGGAGCTCTGACCTTGGATACACACCTAGATTCATGGGTTGATGGTTAGTTAGTAAGCCTAATGGTACCTAGACTGGCTGAAAGCTTCAATCCATCTTATTCCCCCCCGGATAGATTACCTTGGTGAGGAATCTAGTCCGTAGCACTAAGTGGGTTGAACTCTTCGTAGTTCATTTTGAGATCTTCCATGTACCTCTATAGATATAGGTAATTATGAATACCTCCGTAGTCAAGAGGGAGTATTGAAGAATGTAACTAGTGTCTGTCTTCATAATTGTACTTGAGTCATAATGAAATGTATTTATCAAAAGAAAGAAAAATAAATTTTATTATTAAAGAAATTGACTTATTAAAGCATGGGTTTGATGCTTCGGTCAATTGTTTTTAGGTCAAAGTTTCCATTGAAGACTTCTAGGGTTTATGTCAAGTGTCCTTCTCCATGTCACAATGTAAATAACCCTCCTTGGGAATTATTTGTCAACAAAGAAAATTATTGTAATGTAAAGTAGGTCAATTAGGCCTCCTCCACCAAGTTGGCCTCAAGGAAAGAATTCGATGACCTAGAAGGACTATATATAAGCAAAAACTCGACTCATTTGGAAGAGAAGACACACAAGTTGGAATTGCAGTAGCTGGAAGCAGTAAAATTTCAATATTCAAGAAGGAAGAAGGAAAGGGCTAGCGAAGAAGGAGGTCATTATTTTGCTAAGGAAGTCAAAATTCTCTCTCTCTGGTCTCACATGTGCGAAGGAACTGAAGCTGTTGGAGGGCTGAAATTACATTCTTGAAGCTGGGCCAAAATTTTGCTGCAGTGGGGTCGAAAATATGTCCTTGATGCATTATTGAAGCAGGGTTGATGCAGTATCGTTGCAGTTGAGCTTTGAATATTGGAAGAACAGTTTAAGGGCTGAGTTGGTGGAGGAGGAAGGTCTGTTGGTCTAGGGTCTTGGTCTATCTAATTTGAATTACTAAGAAGAGAAGAGATTTACCTCAAATGTCATCATGAATTTCTGCAACATTCTTCCAGACAACAATAATAATATGTTAACCACATAACTAACAATCATAAAACATACTTACCTCATGATGACCTTCTCGTCCCATTAACATCCTCTTGGTCCATCTCCATATGAATCTTCCTTCATGCATCCGAGTGCCCAAGGGTCGAACTTGATTACCAAGTTACAACTTCTTCTGGAGACTATATTGGATGTTAATTATATATTCTAGAGAAAGCCTTAAATTCTTTTATACACCCTTAAGTAAGTCAAATCCTATTCCTTTGCCAGCATCATATATCCATATAATTAAGCATATTTCGTGACCAACTTTCTTTCACAAGATTCTATACACATTAATCTCATCCAAAGTTTTATATCCAGCATGCATTCTTATGCTTTCATTTGATCATCGCGCTATTTATATATCTCACAAAGAGCTTGCATCTTGATGCATTGCATTCTTTCATCCCTTTATCAGTATTGATTCCACATTACATGGAATGTCTACTAGCCTTGTCATGACGCTTTTTCCAAAGACCTTCCAAAATAGTGGTGTTTTCTGAATCATGATGATTCAACTAAGCATGATGACAACCTCTAACATAATGTTAGACAATATATGGATGATCAATATGCAAAATGGTTTATCTATCCATCTATCTAGATGATCTCTACAAAGGGATTTAATCATGTAAATTCTTGACACGCTACTATCATATGCTTCTTTCTATGATGCGATGCAAACCATACTATCCTAAAAGAAAGATTAACCATCTCATAGAACCTGACTGTCAGTGAACCTTCTTTAGTAGTAAATATCCATCATTTCTTCCTTCTTTTCCTTTTTCTTAGGTTCTCCCACGACTCTGGCTACATGAGCTTCACTCCTTTCCTTTCTCTTATTGTTTTGCTTGTTTGGACAATCCCTCTTAAAATGTCCAAATTAATTGCATCTAAAACATTGAACTTTGGACATGCCTTTCTTCTTGGACTTACCAAATTTTCCTTTCTTCAAATCCTTGACTCGGGCTAGAAAGAATTGAGATTTCTCATCAGATCCAACATCATGTTTGACCTTGATCCTTGATTCTTCTAATATGCATTACACCCACATCTCATCAAAGGGAGTTGAATCATTCTTGGAGTATATTCTTATTGGAGAGTTGCTTCATTTTGGTGGCAATGCACTTAGTACACAGATGGTTACTTCTGAAACAATATTAGGTTCCCCAAGTCCTTGCAGATGGTGTCTTAATTGAGAGACTTTCATGAGGAACGATGCCACATCCTCATCCTTGGACTTCTTCATTCTGTACAACTTGTTTCTTAACGACATCTTTTGACCTATTGTACTTATCGAATACAAATTCACTAGCTTGTCATACATTGCCTTGGAAGTCTTCAAAATTGCAACAAATGTAACAAGAGGATCCTTAATTGATTCAACAATGATCCTTTGAGCTCTTACTTTCCCTTTCTTGTACTTTGCTAGTTCTTGTGTCTTATCTTTCTCAGGTTCAGTAATTTCTCCAATAATATATCCCATTACTTCTTGCTTTGAGAGTATCAAGTTAATTCTTTTCTTCCATGCTAGATAGTTGGAAACCCCAACTAGTTTATTACTCTCCTTGCAAAAAGAACCCATAGGACTTGAAGATTCAGACATAGTAATAATATGTTACTTACTTGAGATGACGATTTTCCTCGATGATGTCTTCAACCTTCTTGATGTCTTCAAGACCTTTCTTGATGATGTCCTTGAAAGACGTTTCCCTAGGATTCCTCCACCAACAACTTCCAGGATTGATACCTTGCAAATAGACTTCTTGATGATGCCCTTGAAAGATGTTTCCCTAGGATTTGTCCACCAACAACTTCCAGGATTGATACCTTGCAAATAGACTTCCTTTTTGCGAGATCGACACCCTCCTTGCAAGATTGATGTAGTCTTCATCTTCTTCAATGTAGAAACCCTAGATTAGAAGGGTCTTTTGCCAACAAGCTTTTAACTAGATCCCCTCAAGAAACTATTTTCTTTGTAGTCTTCTTCTTTCAGTCTTTGAGAGTTTTCCTATCCCTTGATCAACAATCCTTTCTGGTGTCCTTTCAGCCGCCTTTCCTTGTTCACCTCAGCTTTGCTTCCATGTTAGAAAATGGATAATGGCAACTTATTGTACTTATTTTCTTTAACCTTGATACCTTCTTGTGAATCTTAATTATCTTCTTTGAGTTCTTTGGTTAGATAGAGCCCAAAAACCAAGAAATTTCGTCCTTCTTCTACTTGACTTTCACTGTCCTTGCAACTACCCAACTATAGATTGAACTCTTTCTTGTAGATTGAACTTGTGAGTGAGTGTATCTCAAATGAAGTCGAATAGCTCCTTTATATAGCCTTCTCAAGGGGCCGAATTCCCTCCTTTTGGATGACTTGACGATCCCAGGCCGACTTGTACTCTTCGAGCTTCCAAGACTTTCTAGACTCAAAAAAATATTTTTTTTTACAATCACAAACTGCCCGAAAGGGTCTTATAAACATGAAGTTGACTCCATCGACTCATGACAATAAATCCTAAGACCTAACAAATCCTAGAAGCACGAAGAACATGCTTTTACCTAGAAGACCATCAATAATGAGCATGAAACCCATGCTATAATAATAATAACTTTCTTTCTTCTTTTCTTGTTTTTTTTATAGGATACATATTGAAATGAATACAACAATTATGAAGACTGAAACTAGTTACATTTTTCAACAACACCAACCTACTATTACATCAATTTATAGGCACCAACCTACATGAGACACCAATTCCCTCTGTTGCATTTTATGTAGTAACCTACAGGAGACACTGATCCCCTCTAGTTCCTTGTAAGCACTAACCTACAAGAGACACCAATCCCCTTTGCTTCTTTGTAGGTACCAACCTACAGGAGACACCAATCCTTGCTGCTAGAAATATTAGTAGGCAGTAACCTACTTCACATAGTTTTCTTTCCTCTTCACAATGCTCATCCAAGAAATTATAACAAAACCCAAGCTGAAGCAATATCTTGATGAACTCTTTCGTCTTCTGCACTCTCCACCCAATCGAATTCTGTAGTTTTACTTTACATAGCCATGACTAACTATACCATGTTGATACTTCAATTCATGTTTTATCAGCATGCCTTAGCTCATAAAATTGGTCAACTTCTTTTCACCAAGTGCAAAACCACAACTACTTTCCTGCCCTCCCTAACTAGGTGCTCCCTCTTACTCTAAAATATATCTGGCTGTGGAAATTTAGTCTGCTCCATCCACCACTGATGCCATCAAAATCCTTTATTTTGAATCTAGAGGTCAACTTCCTCTGAAGCTAAAACAAGGGTTCCTGGAGAAGCCTTGATTTCTCCTTCTAAAGAAAATCTTCCAGTCAATGCAACTACCTCTAACACTAGAGGTCTCTACTTTCGTCAGTAAACAAATCATATAGGATCAAACTTGTTCCACCTGTCCAAGTGTATCAAATCTAAGGACCCTGTACAAAGCCTTCTTTCTGTTTGCAAGTATAAGACTTCTTCTTGTATCTGACAAGCTTGAGGTAGCTCTTATTTACACTTCTTCAGTCATCAAGGAAGATGATTTTTGCATCCAACACAAATCATAGAAATAAATTTTAACAAAAGTGTACCTGACTTCATAATCTTCTCCCTCTTACTAAGATAATCCTTTTCTTTGTACTTCTTGCCATCTATTCATACTTTTTTTTGCTTCGATTGGCTTTCTTAGTAGGATTTTCTTGATTTTGTTTAAAATCTGCTTTTAAGATGGGTATTCCATTGGTCATAGGGTTGGGATGTTTCCTTTAAGTCCCTTTTATTTTGATAGGCATGATATGCATGGGACTAGGGTGATGGCCTCACGTGGGGGGGGTAGAGCTTAAGTTAACTTGGCATTTATTCATCATTCATCCCTTGCCAGTGTTTTGCAGTTTAAAAGTTGGCACATGCTTTTAATTTATTTTCATTTGCATCTAGATTGACCTATGGGCATTTGAAAGACCCTCTTCCCATAGGATGAGGTAAATAAGGAACCAGTATGAGCAATTTAGAACCAAATGAAGGAAACGAAAACAGACCAATGATAAAGGACAAGTGTTAGGCATGGAAAGATGTGGACACGCTACCTTTGTCAAGGTCTCCTATTCATGCCCCTCCTAGACTGTGAAAGAAAAGCCCCAAGATGCTTGCACTTTAATAGAAGAAAAAGATGACTAGCAAGTTGAAATAAGGCAACAAGTTTAGATTCCATGCATTGTAATCCATAATCTGATTTCAACTTGTGATCCTTGCTTAGATGCCTAAAACTTAAATGTAAACACTACATATGAAACAATGGCCAATGTACCTCATGGTTGTTGCCCTACCTTCGTTGGAAGAGCATGGTAATCATGTGGATGAGCTGACCAATGAGTGGAGGAGAGGCATTTGAAACACGACTATCTGAGAATCACGTGACAATGTTGGCTGGAATATACATCGTGGGAGAACAAATTTCTCCTATGGTTACCCTTTTATATTCAGGGGTAATGGGACCAATAGGTGAAAAACCTTTGTAACCCTAGGCGGGGAGTTTTTGGCATTGAAGAAGGGTGAAAAGGCATTAGGAATGCTTGAGGAAACCCAAGAAGAGAGGCACTAACTTTTAGGTTTATTTTAATCTTTTAAAACCCTAGAAAACCCAAAGCAGGGAATGATCCAAGAAAATGCTAGTTCCATAGTTGCAAAAGAAGTTCAGTGATCCCACTAGCAAATTGTTTTTGGATCAGCTATAGATCTTATTTGAGTAAGGTTCACTCCTGCTTTGATAGCACATTGAGATTCACAAGTGAAAGTAAGGTTTCAAATGGAAGACAATCAAACCCGATTTCTGCAGTAAGTCAGTCACAAGTGTGCTAGAAAGAGAAATGTAGCCAAGAAGAGATGGGCTATAGAAGTCGAGCATAAGTGTGCTTAAAAGATATAAGAGAAAAAGCCAATCACAGTAAGTGCACCAATGTATGAATTGCCCCTAGGCTTAAATACTCTACCAAAGGGGTCAAGAAGATACACAAGATGAGATGATAGAAAATGAGAGTGTGTTGTATTTATAAACAACTCAAGTAGGGGCTATCCCATATGGGTTAGTGAGCCTATGCATTTGAGTTTCACTAGGTTGGCCTTAGTATTACAATAGTTGATAAAAAATTATCAAAGGCCTTGGCCATGATTACAAATACATTAATAAGGCATATGAGTGTGTCATAGTCACATGTGAGGATAACACCCATAATTCCAACATCTTTTGTATATCTGAATAATAAGATATAAGATACATTCGGTAATGGACTATGTAAATCAATAATACGTATAGTATATTCATTGTTATATTTGTATATAGTAATGTTCTAAAGTCTAATATCAATATTTTTATGCCATACAAATTTAATACATAGATACATAATATGTAAATCAGTTCCAGATAAAGTAAAACCCTTTGGGATTCTTAATAGTTGCCAATGGAAATATGGGTATGTTAGGAATAGGAGGGGTTGCTGGAGATTGTAATGGCTCCTTTGTAGCTGTCTACACCCGTTTGTGTGCATGGGAATCAATAATCCAACAGAAGTGGAAGGGCTAATTGGAGTAGTAAATTTTGATTGAGCCTGGGATTCAAAAAGGTAATCTCTGAAGGAAATTCTGACCTTATTTTTGAGTTTTTTAAAGAAGAAATGCAAAGACCACTCATGGGAACTTGAGGGTCAGCTGTATGGATTGAAGAAGCATTCCCAAACCTTAGATGGAGGTAGCTTGGAGCATGTTAAGAGATCTGCAAACCAGGTGGCATATTTTGTAGCAAATATACCCGTTGGAGAATAATCATGGACTCGGAGTATCATCTTCCTTCTCAGATCAGAGAAGTGGTGGAACAACAGGATGATGCTGAAGCAATATTATATACAGGTGCGAAGTTTCCACAACCTCTTTAAAAGAAAAATTGGTAGTTCCGTAATGTCAGACAAATGTGAGTTCACTGTAACTATTGGATACTCAAGGGTAAAGCCAAGGAAAACATACTATTTGTTGGTGCAGGTTATTTCTTGTGGTAAGCTTGTAAATTTAGCTATGTTGCACTGGCTGTGGGGACGGGGGGGACGAGGGGGACGGGGGGATGAGTTTTTGGGACGGCTAGAGTGCACCGCCAAATTTTCAGGGGACGGTGGGTTGGGGATGGCAAGTGTGGCAACTATTTATTATATTTATTATTTATTAAAAAATTAAAATAAATAAAATACTAAAATGATAAATCTAAAGACTAATACTAATAGTGTAATAGTATCTAATCGTCATTGAGAATTGTGCATCACAAAAACAAATTTCGTCATCATTGCATAACTTAAGAAGTACTATTAGTTTCATAAAACTTACAACCTACAATCTACTACTGTCTAATATCTACATAATCATTCTATGATCATTGATGCCTGATGAATCATTTCAAAATTTAAATAGCAGCTAAAGTGTAAAAGTAAATAGTACTAAAATTTAATAAAGATGTAAACATGAACAATTCATTAAAATTTAAATATAAATCTCAAATTAAGAGTCTAGAAGTAGAAAACCATGGATTATAAATTTATAAATTATAGTCATAGACTATAGTCCAAGAACCAAAATGACAAAGAATAAAATTTAAAAATAATATAGTCACTAGTGTAACTGCCAAATGGTAAAATGGTAAACCGTAAATGTTTTAAGTTTGATAGGTATATGCGTTAGCCTTTAGGTTAGGGTAAATGTAATTTAGGAATTTACATTTTTTTAATTTAAAATTTTGAAATTTATTAAAATTTTGTTTTAATTTTTTTTTTTTCTATATAAAAACGAAATATTTTAATATTTTTTTAACTTATGATTTGAAATTTTATTGGGGACGTCCAGAAGTCCCCGATTTATCAAGGGACGTTTTCGAAGTCCCCAAGAAGTCCCTGAATTTTCGAGGGATGGCTAGGGGACAGCCTTGAAGTCCCCAAGTCCTCAATGGAGCCTTGACAAATATGAAACGTTTCCGACGAGTTTCAAAGTCCCCGAGACACCGGAATGGAGGGAACGGCATGAATTATGGCTGGGACGGGTCCCCGTGCAACATAGAAATTTAGTTTTATGAATGGTATTAGTGTCATTTTGATGTGATTTGATTTAGGACTGTGTTGCATGGACTAGGTATTTACTAGTACTTATAACGTTTGGAAATATGAATGGCTTGTTTTTCTTTAGCAATGGTATCTTTTTCTGACAGATCCATCAGGATCGGTTACGCTACATAATGGAAAATGGCAGCTTATTAGGAAGCCTGCAGAATATTGTGCAATGCATAATTTGACTACAATGCAAGTACCTCAGTGGAAGTATATATTATATATCACCTGGATTCTGCAAGTTGAAAATTCATTTAGATCAAAATCGGATTTACTATTTAAGGAAACAAATGTCAGAATTTCATGGTAAAGGTTAATGCAATTTCACAGTAGTAAATATATTAAGATATTGTCAGCAGAGGACAGAATAGGATGAAGAGGATACCTACTATGCCAAAGCTTTTATCAATATGGTAACTATATTGTTTATGGAGATTTGGTTTTGTTATCACTGATGTATGTTATCATTTATATATTCTCACTCTTAAGATACTCATGGGAATGGGTTATGCTATGCAGGCTATCTTACCTTTGCGTGGTAAGATATTGAATGTTGAGCGCAAGGATGAAGCAGCTATGTATAAGAATGAAGAAATTCAAAATCTTATCCTTGGATTAGGACTTGGACTGAAGGTATGTCGTAAATAATATAGTATGTCTCTTGATGTTTACAACCTATTATCCATCATGGTTCTTTTGTTTTTGACTGTTTCTGGTATATATTTGACTTTCCATGTATTAGGGTGAGGATTTCAAGAAAGATTCTTTACGATATCACAAGATCATCATACTTACAGATGCTGATGTAGATGGTGCTCATATTCGCACTCTTCTATTAACATTCTTTTTCAGATATCAGGTAACCAGACACCCAAGCACACACACCTATATATATATATCTGTGTGTGTGTGTGTGTACACCTGTATGTGGCTAGGCTAAGAATAGACTATGTTGAAGTCAAGATCTGGCAGCAATATTGCATAGTCCCAAGTATAAACCTAAATTTCAACACTGTAAAGAATTTAGTTGGCAATTGCACTCTTGTATATGATACTTTGTTTACAATAAAATACTGTGTTTAGTTTCATGTACTTACTGGTATTTTTGTAAACCTTGGTTTTATAGAGAGCTCTTTTCGAGCAAGGTTACATATATGTAGGAGTTCCACCACTTTACAAGGTATTTTCTACAAATTATTTCAGATGCTTTATTTATGTTCTAGACTTATAGTACCTCTGATATTAGGTCGGTAACTTACAATAAGTTATGATAATAAGCTTGTGTGTCCTGTAGGTTGAGAGGGGTAAGCAAGCTCATTATTGTTTCGATGACAATGAGTTAAAGAAATTGCAAAGTTCTTATCCATCAAATGCATCCTATAACATTCAGCGTTTCAAAGGTGTGTCGAATCATGCTAATTTTGCAAGTTTACTTTTGTTATCCATGTTATGTTCCGGAGTTGGAAGGAAAGCAGTTTAAATTCTGGCATTTTTGACATCAATGCTAGTCTGTTCAGTAAGGTAAGGGTTTGCATGAAACTGTAAGTTTCTTTTGATTGTTGGTATGCACAGGCTTAGGAGAGATGATGCCTTTACAATTGTGGGAAACAACCTTGGATCCAGCAACAAGGATGCTGAAACAACTAACAGTGGAAGATGCCGCAGAAGCAAATATGGTTTTCTCTTTACTAATGGGAAATCGGGTACGTGATTTTGTTTACACATACTTTATTTCTCATTTTTGCTGTGGGACCCTCAAAAACAATGTTTGTGGCGCACTTTGAAAGGGGTGTGGATGGCTTGCAAAAAGTAAAAATGCTAACTTTTAAGCCTTTTCCAGGTGGAGCCACGGAAGGAACTAATTGAAAATTCTGCATCTAAAATCAGCATGGAGAAGCTTGATATTTAATTGGAATTTCAAGAGTGATCTTGTAAAGTATTTTGTTAACCATTTTACACATGAGAAGTCATTTATTTGGAGAGAAAAAAATTGTTTTAGAAGCCTTATGTGCTGTTAATTTTTCTTCAAATATTGAGACTCATAATAGGTTTCTTCGGCAATGTTCCTTTTATGTTTATATCATCACAAAGTAAGTTCAAATGTTAGCATTGGAGGATTTTTTGACGGAAAGTGATAGGCAAGCATACTGTACCTCCAGCAGCATTGACAAAACATTGTTAGAGTTTGCAAATGTATGATTACTATTTGTGGTCAGGCCATGAGATGGAAATGCCTTGATAAGTTAATTGTTTTATCCAGAGACGGAGCAAATATTTATCAACACAGTTGTAGTCAACATTGATTGAATCAGTATATTTATCAACACAAATGTAGTCAACATTGATTGAATCAGTATATTAATCAACACAAATGTAATCAAAATTGATTGAATCGGTATATCTGATATTTGAAGCTGGATGTGTTGCAATTTGTTATTTCTTTTACTTCGAATATGATGGCTGGTTTTCACTTAGGCATTTTAATAAAATAGCTGACAGAACACCAAAAAAATTGTCTGTTACCAAAATACATTAGTGCAAATGCAAGTTGCATTTCCTCAAGTATAAGATTACAACTTAAATCTTGGCTTGGAGATAGCTAGAGCAGTTAGTAATAGCAATGAGGGACTGTGATTTCTGATATATTCTGGAAACTTTTGTCATATAGACACTACCACTTTCTTTTCTACTTAGCCACAAGAAGTTGGGCCTACCCTCATGAACGTCATGAATGTTTTTTTTTATCACAATTACCTTTGGAAGTCTATAGAGGGACTACCTACTGACATGAATATTGTTAGGGAGGGTTTGTAAAAAGTGTAGCTGCTCCCCATAATCATATATTAATATAAATGCAGAAAGCTACTTTGAATTTTGCAAGGTAAATTCTAGGATATCCGAAATTGTAGTGGGGGTGGCATCGGAAATTTCATCTGGTTTGGGAGATATTTAATTAGTTAATTATTTTAATGTATTCTCCAAGTCTAAACTTAGGAAAATTAAATAATTAAAGTTAATTAAATTAAACATGTGATGGAATTGTCTTAAGTCACATGGATAAAACTTTCTCATAATCTTAGCCATTGATTCAAGAACTAATCATGGTTGTTGGTTTCCCAACGAGAAAATGATAAATGAAAGGCTTGGGGTCATTTGTTAAGACAGACAAAGGTAGAGCACTGAAGCTAAGCTGATATTCTAAGGCATAGTTTGCTAAGAATTCTCAGAAGTGTTTCAGCTGCAGAGAGGAGAGTTTAGGCAAAGGGGATGGTCTGTTCCCAGTAACTAGAATCAACAAGAGGCAGAGAGAAACTTCTAGAGGCATCGAAGAGAAGCAGGAGCAGTAGCTGCTCAACGCAGAGGCAGCTTTAGCTATGCAGTCTCTCTCAGGGCAGCTCCCAGGGCAACGTTAGGTAACAGGAGACCCTCAGGGGTTACGCAGAGACCCTCAGGGGTAGCGTAGGGACTTCAGGGGCAACACTGGGGTTTCTAGGGCCAAGATCTGGGTGAGTCCTGTAAATCCCATTTGAGGGTGTGGATCAGTCAATATTTTGGTTTCAGAACAACAAGTGAGCTACAGATTTATATTTTCTCTGTTGGGTTTTCCAGATCTGGAACTCAAATTTGCTGTATTTAGAAATACTCTTAATAATAAAACCCTCTAGCAGCGAACAGATCGGTTTTCACGCATTGGGTTTTTTCTGTGGATTATTGTCCAGAAAATCGTTGTGTGGATTTGTTTATGTGTGCATATATTTTTTCTAGATCTAATTGGTGAAAGTCTGTTATGTGTTTTGCTTTGATATTAATCTAAATTTTCAGATTAATAACTTAATTAAGCAGGGGGAGCATAACCAGATCTAACAATTGATTTCTACATAAGTAACATTTAGAAATTTTCACATGGTATCAGAGAAATTGCAGATCTAAGAGGGTCACCAACAAAAGACTGAAGGATCTTGCTGTAGAAAGCAACAAGAAGTGTAGTAGTGACATCAGAAAGGTAGAACTAAAGAGACAACATAGTTTCAGAGAGAGCAGAGTTACGTAGAGGACATGGTGACACAGTCTTACGCTGTCTCCCAGCAGGCCCACACTCTTACTGGGCAGAAGCAACGCTGAGATTGTCTGAAGCCAGCCATAGTTACGCAGATCTGAAGTTGTCAGATCTAGAAGTGTACGAAGAAGAGCTGCAGAACTTCAGAAGGTGTTGGTGGGGTTGAATTTTTGATGTTTTTAGAATTTTAGCCTAAGCACTAGTGACAAAGAGCGGGAGGAGATCAACTTTTCAGAGTTTCTAGCCAAAGAAACTTGCAGATCGAAGAGTGCTGAATCATTGTCTGATTTGGCAGATTTCTAAGAAGGTAAATCAGTTGGCAAAGGGAGCATAAGGTGCTTGTTTCGCCAAGGACCTTAGATCCAGATCTTTAGCACAGAGAAAAGGAGCTTCGACAGATTTCTGAGTACATGGATCCTCATGGACTTCGTGATCAGGACAGATTGGATGGCCTATCCAACTTTTCAGTTTGGAAGGCTAGAATCCTGATAGTCCTAGAGGCTTATCATCTAAAAGACCATGTTGAAAAAGTCTTGGCCACACTGACTGATGCAGATCTCCTGAGGAAGCATAATGAAGGTGTGGGACATGCCAAGCGACTGATAAGGATGGAATTAAAGACCATATTGTCCCACATATAGCTGAAAAGAAAACAACTAATGAGATGTGGAAGGCCTTAACATATCCCTATATGAGGGGAAGTCTGTCCAGAGGAAGATGCTTTTGGAGACTCAGTTGCGGTCATTCATAATGACCAAGGGGGAAGACATGGAACATTTTCTCTTCAGATTACAGTCAATCAGAGACCAGTTCACTGCCATAGGTGCAAATGTGGAGGATGATGTGATGGTTAGGACTGGTCTCAATGTGGTCACAGATGAGTGGGAAACCTTTGTCCAAAGTATCTTGGGCAGAGCGGAACTCCCAAACTAGGACAACTTGTGGGCAATCATGCGCCAAGAAGAACTCCGCAAAATCACCTAGTACAACAGGGGATCGAGTAAGGTGAAGAAGGAAGATGAAGAAGATGCAGCCTTGGCATCAAAGAGGTAGCAGGGAAAGAAGAAGAAGGATCTATCAAAGATCAAGTGCTTCCAGTGTGGCGAACTAGGACATTTTGTAAGCGATTGTCCTTAGAAGAAAAAGGACAAGGAAGCTTCTTCTTCCAAGGTTGTTGTGGTGGATGATGGGTTAGAAGATGATGCAGCCATGAGCGCTCATGAACCACGAAAGTGGGGCGACATGGATCTATAGAGGAGCTACAAAATGATGGTTGGATCCTTGAGCAACTCATCTCTTGGATCACATCTGAGCTAAGGGAGCCCTAAGACAATAACGAGACAAGGGGAGCAGTGGGTGCATAGATCACGGATGAAGCAAAGGCAGATCTGAAAGCTGGAAGGAGCAACACATTGCAGATGCAACATGAGCGTAGAGGCAACAACAACGTAGGGGCTGATGTGACTTCAACATCACAGAGCAAAGCTACTTACATAGAGCACAATTACAACAGTGTGGAGGCTTCAGGAGGACAACGCAGTGCAGTAGCAGCAGCGTGGAGGCTTCATGAGGACAACACAGTGTAGTAGCAGCGTGAGAGATTTCAACACAAGGGGCTGATGTGACTTCAACAATGCAGAGTGAGTCTGTTTTCGCAGTGCAGAGCTGTAGCTGTGCATCATCCTTCAGATGCTGTTAATTTTTGTAGATGTTCTATGCTTGATGCAACTTTACTTTTATTACAGCAATCACCCAAACAGTTAAGTAAAATACTGATAGAACATATCAGTGGATCTATAGAAGACAAACCAGAAACAGAAGAATGTGATGGTGCGTTACGACGGTCAACAGGATGCTTCAACCAACAAAGTCTCCATGATCAGCCAACCCAGAATGTGTCACAACAATCCTCAAATCAGTCACCGAGTCAACACAAGTCAACTCCAGAAAAGTCAATGCTGTCCAGAAAGTCAACGCAGGGCAGCGACATAAAAGTCAACGCAGCTCCAAGTTCGGTCAACCTTTTGACCTCGGTTTTTGTGCCAATGTGTACGACCTCCTAAAATCGAATTCTCCAACAAATTTCAGCCCTTTTGGACCATGCGTTGACCAAAGTCAATGCTGGTCAAACTTCCTTGGAAACCCTAGCTGCAGCAATTTCGTCCTTCCTCTTGGCTGTACATTTTCGTCCTTCCTCCCACGTGTGAGCTGAAATCGTCCTCCAAGGAGCTCGTACTAAATCAGAGAAGAGAAGAAGATGTGTGATGAGTTGTTGTGAAATGCTCTCCAAGTTTGACTGTATTTATATACATCATTGAGGTGTGTGACACATCTGCTGGGGGTGCAAAACATTAAGGCCGACCTGCACATATAATTTATTATAAATAATAAATTCAAAATAAACACCTCGCTATCGCATTAATATATATTTTATATGGATTTTACACCCTCCGAAAGAGGAATCCAACAAAGTATCGCATTCAACCGAGCATCACAATGCTTAGAGTTTGGACCAGTTGTCTCAATTTACCACTCCCCTCACCCAGGGAGAACTCCAGACCATCGCCACCAAACATCGTGCGTCATCCCGCCGCAGAATTTCAGCCTGTCGTCTTTATTTCGGCACGTGGCGGGTTAGCCACAAAGACATCATCCCCCTATCGACAGATTCAAATGCAGGTCCGAAACCTCTATCGACTCACAAAGAGTCCCAAACCAACCCATAGTTGGTTCATCCTACCCGAAGTCAAAGTGAGGTCCGAAATCTTCACTATACTTGGGATCCCGTACGAAGTGGTTGGACCCTGCCATCCTAGATAGAGAGTACGGCAATCTCTGATGCGTCCATCAGTCTTTGCTAATAGTCTCTAACTTTTCCACACCTCATTGGCCAAATGAGAGGTACTTCCCATGAGCCCTGAACTCAATGGGTAGGATGCATACGGGGCACAGAAAATGAGAGGAGAACCAACTCAAAATCACAACAGTGGGGTCCAAGCACACCAACAAGGTTTGGCAAGCCTAGCCTTGTGGTTGCCCATAGCTCCGAGAAGCTCTCCCCAAAGCCCCCCCAGAGCTCCTAGAGCTCATCGTCCAACAGGACCCACATCATAGGGTCATTCCACGATACCAAGATTCTCACGGAAGGTTAGGAACATGACCTTCCCCAAGGGCATAGTGAGAATATCCGCGACCTACTCATCAGTTCCTATATGATCGAGCCTTATGGCGCCTCGCTGTACCATATCCCGGATAGTGGTACCAGCCATCAACATGCTTGGATCGTTAGTGGAACACGGGATTCTATGACAAACGAATCCCCCTCTAGTTATCACAAAGGATAACGGTGGCATCTAGCACATGCTCGAACAACTCACTAAAGAGTTTTCGCAACCAAGTGACTTCACAACAGGCCATACATGTTACAATGTATTCGGCCTCAACGGTGCTCAAAGCTACCGACTTCAGTTTCCTGCTCGAAGCAGATCTACATGTGAAGTAGCATCCAAATGTGCTCTTGCGATCCACCACACTGCCAGCCCAATCGACATCAGTATATCCATGGAGTGTCACACTCCCGACAGTGTATCTCAGCCCATGGTCTATCGTGCCTCAGAGATATCTCAAGAGTTTCTAGGCACCAACCTAGTGAATGTTATGATCAACCATGTGTTGACTCAAAGTTTTCACTGCACAACATATGTTCGGACGGATGTTCCCTAAGAACATCAGGGCCCCCCACGAGTTGACGATACTCAGTAAGATTTTCTAATACGTGCCCAGCAGCGCTGCCACTCAACTTCTTAAAGTTGAGTTCCATCAGTACGGACTTACAGTCCATCATACCAGAAGCTTCATAATGTATTTTCCTTGAGAAAGGAAAATCTCGCCAGGTCTCTGCTAGACCTCTAGGCCTAGGAAGTAGTGCATCACTCCTAGGTCCTTCATCTCGAACTCAGCAGCGAGCTCCCTCTTACATTGATGAATGAGAGGGTCAGCACCTGTCAGGAAGAGGTCATCCACATACATCACTAGAATGAGAGGCTTCCCCTGCACAACCTTGAAGTAAAGGTTCGGATCAACATTACTTTGAGTGAAGCCTACCAACAAGGTTATCCATTCTCTCAGCACCAAGCTCTGGGTGCTTGCTTTAACCCATAGAGGGCTTTCTTCAACCTACAGACATGAGTGTCTCGATCCTGAACTTCAAATCCCAGAGGTTGTTCCACATACACCTCTTCCTTTATTGCACCATGCAGAAAAGCGGTCTTGACATCCATCTGATGAAGACTCCATCCTTGCGTAGCAGCAAGGGCTATGATTGATCGAATGTTGGTATATCGTGCCACAGGTGCAAATATGTCATCATAATCTATTCCTTCCTTTTGAGAGAAGCCACGGGTAACAAATCTTGCCTTGAACTTTTCAGCACTTCCATCAGATCCATGCTTGATCTTGTAGAGCCATTTCGCGGTGACAACTGATTTGTCCTTCGGTCTTGGAACCACATCCCAGACATCATTCTTCATTATGGACTCATATTCTTCGTGCATAGCATCCTTCCAGACTTGATGCTTTACGGCTTCTTCAAAAGATCCAGGTTCAGATTGTACAATGGTACTCATGGCAGTCAGATACCCTTGGTATCTACACGGCTTCTTGCTTTCTCGGAATGTCCCCCTTGGGGCAGCATGTCCCTCAGCATCTTCGAGGGTATCCCTGAACCATGATGGTTTCTTTCCCAGTGAAGTAGATGAATCAATTGCGTCCATTGGTCCTTCAATATCAGGCATTGTCTCATCCTACGGTTCTTCTTGATTTCCAGGCCTTTCTTCATGATTTTCTTCAGATCTTGGAAGATCTACTACTTTCTTCAGGGAAGCATCTTCGTCAAAAGTGACATCATGGCATATCTCTACTTCCCTTTGATTAGGTACATAGACTCTATAGACCTTAGAAGTTTCGTTGTAGCCCACAAACATTGTGGTCTCCCTCTTGATGCTAGCTCCTCTGCAAAAGTTCTCGTTCGTCTCATATTAAGTGCCATTATCGGTCTGTCGGATATCATCTCATGTCATTGCTCCTAATGGAATTCCTTTAACCTGGTAGAGTGTTCCAACTCTAAAACCAATCACGATAGCTTCCTTGAGATTCTTCTTCCACATGCGTACCTTTCCTTCAATGAATGCCACATTGAAGCCTTTGTCTTCAATCGCTGATATAGACACAAGGTTCTTCTTCAATTTCGGTACATAGAGTACATCCTGCAGATGTAGGACTTGTCCTTGAGACAAGTGGAGGGTCACAGTCCCTCTCCCTCTCACGGGATATGTGGCATTATCTCCAAGGATAATTTCCAGATTGGTATCCTTCTCAACCATGTCAGAGAGTGCTTCCTTGAATCCAGTGATGTCTCTTGAGGCACCACTATCTATCAGCGAGACATCCATAGTGTCGGGCAGGGATGCAGCAGAGAGAGCAGATACAAGAATGTATTCATCTCTTTTATCAACAGCATTAGACTCCTCATACCTGGAGTTTCTAGACCTCTTGAAAGGTTGATTGTTTCCATTAGAGGGAGCCTTCCTCTTTCCTTTTCTTTGATTTCCATTCCTCCGGTTGTTGTTGTTGTCATCACTATCGGGAGAATCCTTCTTGAAGGGACATTCTCTAGCATAGTGTCCAGGCCTATGACAAGAGAAACACTTTCCCTTCTTTCCTTTGTTCTTAGGACCACCAGAGTTCTTCTTTCTAGAGTGGGCAGCATAGGCATCATTTTTGTCATTTTCATATTCCTTCATTCTTGTCTCCTCTTGCATGCATCTGGACAGTAGCTTGTCAAAGTTAGGAATTGTACTATTATTGAGAATGGTAGTGTTGAATACATGCCATTCATATGGGAGTCCTCCAAGTGCGGTGAGTACCATCTCACGATCGACAATTGTCTCCCCAATAGCCAACAGATTATTCCTGATCTCGGTCAATTTCAGAAAGTATGTTTGAACAGACTCATCCCGGCCCTTCTTCAGATTCTTCAATTTATTCTTGAGGAATAGCACTTGGTTTACATTGTTTACCTTGAACATAAGAATCAATTTATCATACATCTCTTTGGATGTGCCCAGCTCAGAGATGTAGGCCACCAGGCTTTTATGAATGGATTCCCTGATCATCAGCTTTGCTTTGATCTCCCCCTTCTTATACTTGTTTTTAGCAGTAGCAGTAGCATTGGATGGAGGTTCTTGTATCTTACCCAGTACATGGTCCATGAGATCATGGTCTTCCAATTTGAGATCTAATATCATCTTCCAGGCATGGAAGTCATCCCTTCCAGTCAGCTTGTCATTCTCCTTGAATTCATAACTTGTGGAACCCATTTTCTCCGATGATGATTGCTAAAGGTAGGGCTTGTCTTCACCTCAGCTCTGATTCCATGTAAATTTTTGTAGATGTTCTATGCTTGATGCAACTTTACTTTTATTACAGCAATCACCCAAATAGTTAAGTAAAACGCTGATAGAACATATCAGTGGATCTATAGAAGACAAACCAGAAACAGAAAGTGATGGTGTGTTACGGCGGTCAACAGGATGCTTCAACCAACAAAGTCTCCTTGATCAGCCAACCCAGAATGTGTCACAACAATCCTCAAATCAGTCACCGAGTCAACACAAGTCAACTCCAGAAAAGTCAACGCTGTCCAGAAAAGTCAATGCAGGGCAGCAACATAAAAGTCAACGCAGCGCCAAGTTCGGTCAACCTTTTGACCTCGGTTTTTGTGCCAATGTGTACGGCCTCCTAAAATCGAATTGTCCAACAAATTTCAGCCCTTTTGGACCATGCGTTGACCAAAGTCAACGCTGGTCAAACTTCCTTGGAAACCTTAGCTGCAGCAATTTCATCCTTCCTCTTGGCTGTACATTTTCGTCCTTCCTCCCACGTGTGAGCGGAAATCGTCTTCCAAGGAGCTCGTACTAAATCAGAGAAGAGAAGAAGATGTGTGATGAGTTGTTGTGAAATGCTCTCCAAGTTTCACTGTATTTATATACATCATTGAGGTGTGTGACACACCTGCTGGGGGTGCAAAACATTAAGGCCGACCTGCACATATAATTTATTATAAATAATAAATTCAAAATAAATGTTGTGCTCATCGGATTAAGATATATTTTATATGGATCTTACACCTCTCCGAAAGAGGAATCCAACAAAAATATCAGTATCTCAATCTGAGCATCACAACATGGAGTTTGGACCTAGTTGTCCAATTTTAACAGATGCAGCTCAGATCAACAGCTGTTGGAGCTTCAGTGACGAGGTTGCAACCCAACTGACTTGTTTGTTAAAGATTGGGCAGGAGATTCAGTTGTTTCTCTCAGCAATTGAAGATGTAGTGCAGGAGAGGGCAACACAGATGCAACATATTGAGAGGGAGTTGCAGTACGGATGTGGTAGTGGCGGTGACAACGTCATGGGCATCAGTACAGAATGGCAACAACAATGTAGAGTTGAGTGGCAGCAGGCTAAGCAGCAACGACACATAAACCAATGTTCAAAATCTTGTGATACATGGTGTGATGTATTGCTAGATCACACTCCATTCTAAGAGGGAGTGTTGAGATTTTGTGTAGTGGGGGTAGCATTGGATGTGCTACAACTCCCAAAATTTGTGGAGGGACTAGGGTACACATGATCTGCAAGACCCAGAAAGAGATTTGGGAAATTTCATCTGGTTTGGGAGATATTTATTTAATTAATTATTTTAATGTATTTCCCAAGTCTAAACTTAAGAAAATTATATAATTAAAGTTAATTAAATTAAACATGTGATGAAATTGACTGAAGTCACATGGATAAAGCTTTCTTTTACTCTTAGCCATAGATTCAAGCTCTGATCATGGTCGTTGGTTTTTTAACGAGAAAAGTATAAAGGAAAGGGTTGGGGTCATTTGTAAAGACACAAAGAGGCAGAGCACTGAAGCTAAGCTTAGATTCTACAACGTGGTTTGCTAAGAATTCTCAGAAGTGTTTCAACTGTTGAGAAGGGAGTTTAGGCAAAGGGGATGGTCTGATCCCAGTGCCTAGAATCAACAAGAGGCAAAGAGCAGCGGAAAGAAGCAGGAGTAGTAGCAGCAGAGAGGGCAGCAGCTGCGCAATGCAGAGGCAACTTCAGCTATGCAAGTGCTACACAGTCCCTCCCATGGCAGCATTAGGCAGTAGGAGACCCTCAAGGGTTATGTAGAGACCCTCAGGGGCAGCGTAGGGATTGCGACACCCTGCTTAGGGTTACCCAGCACTTTCCAGGCCAGCGCAGAGGGATGTAAAGGCTGGCATAGGGGCTTCAGGGGTAGCGCTGGGGTTTCGAGGGCCAAAATTTGGCTGAGTCCTGTAAATCTTGTTTGAGGGTGTGGATCAGTCAATATTTTGGCTTCAGAACAAGAAGTGAGTTGCAGATCTATATTTTCTCTATTGGGTTTTCCAGATCTGGAACCCAGATCTGCTGTATTCAGAAATACTCTTAATAATAAAACCCTCCAGTAGCCAACATACTGGTTTTCACGCATTGGGTTTTTTCTGGGGACTATTGTCCAGAAAATCCTTTGTCACTTTGTCAATGTGTGCATATACTTTTTCTAGATCTGAATTGGTGAAAGTCAATTATGTGTTTTTCTTCGATATTAATCTGAATTTTAAGCTTAATAACTTAATTAAGTAGGAGGAACATAACCAAATCTAACAGTCGATTTTGGCATAAGTAACATTCATAAATTTTCACATGGTATTAGAGAAATTACAGATCTAGGAGGGTCACTAACAGAAGACAAAAGGATCTTGCTGCAGAAAGCAACATGAAGTGCAGCAGCAACATCATAATGGCAGATTTGAAGGGACAACACAGTTTCAGAGAGAGCAGAGTTACGCAGTGGATATGGTGACACAGTCTTACGTTGTCTCGCAATAGACCCATGCACTTACTGCGCAGAGGCAACGCTGAGATTGTCTGAAGCTAGCCAGAGTAACGCAAATTTGAACTTGTCAGATCCAGAAGTGCTTGAAGAAGGGCTGCATAACATTAGAAGGTGCGGGTGGGGTTAAATTTTTGAAGTTTTTAGAATTTTAGCCTAAGCACTAGTGACCAAGAGCGGGAGGAGATCAACTTCTCAGAGAGTTTCTAACCAAAGAAACTTGCAAATCGATGTGAGGATCGAAGAGAGCTGAATCATTGTTTGATTTGGTAGATTTCCAAGAAGGGAAATCAATTGTGAGAGGGAGTAGAAGGTTCCTGTTTCGCCAAGGACCTTAGATCTAGATCTCTAGCACAGAGAAAAGGAGCTCCAACGGATTTTTGAGCAGATGGCTCTTCATGGACTGCGTGATTGGGACAATTTAGATGGTCTATCCAACTTTTCAGTTTGGAAGGCTAGAATCTTGATAGTCCTAGAGGCATATCATCTAAGAGAGCATGCAGAACAAGTCCTGGCCACACTAACTGATGCAAATCTCCTGAGGAAGCATAATGAAGCTGCGGGACATGCCAAGCGACTGATAATGGATGGAATTAAGGACCATATTGTCCCACATATAGTTGAGAAGAAAACAACTAATGAGATGTGGAAGACCTTAACATCCCTATATGAGGGGAAGTTTGTCTTGAAGAAGATGCTGTTCGAGACTCATATGTGGTCATTCATGATGACCAAGGGGGAAAACATGGAACATTTTCTCTTTAGATTACAGTCGATCAGGGACCAGTTCACTGCAGCAGGTGCAAAGAGGGAGGATGATGTAACAGTCATGACTGCTCTCAATGCAGTCACAGATGAGTGGGAAACCTTTGTCCAAAGTATCTTGGGCAGTGTGGACCTCCCGGAATGGGATATCTTGTGGGCAATCATGCGTCAAGAACTCCGTAGAATCACCAAGAAGCAGTACAACACGGGATCGAGTAAGGTGAAGAAGGAAGATGAAGAAGATGCATCCTTGGCATCGATGAGGCAACATGGAAAGAAGAAGAAGGATCGATCAAAGATCAAGTGCTTCCAGTGTGGTGAACTAGGACATTTCGTTAGCAATTGTCCTTGGCAGAAAAAGGACAAGGAAGCTTCTTAATCTGATGAGCAGAACATTTATTTTGAATTAATTACATTATGTGCAAGGTCGGCCAGAATTGTAATGTAGGCTTGAAGCCCCAACATATGTGTCACACACCCTCACAGATGGATATATATTGGTCAACGTTGGAGGTCATTTTCATCATCACTCAACACACATTCTCTCTCTACATATGATTGGTTTGATCATCATCTTGGAGGCTCTTCTTCTCTCACACGTGGGAAAACACAGCTAGGGTTTTTATGTTCTAATCTAGGGTTTAACCGCAAATTTGACCAATGTTGACTTTGGTCAATGCTTGGTCAACTTAACGTCAAACTCTCCCAAAATTTTGATTTTTGCAATCCGCATTTTTTGGCACAAAAATCGAGGGTGGACGTTGACTTTGACTTGGTTGTGTTGGCTTTTTGCTGCTGTTGTTTTGCGTTGACCATTGACTGGACAACGTTGACTTTTGTTGACTTTGGGTTGACTGTTGTAGAGCTGTCCGAGAGGGTTGTGTGACACATTCTAGTTGGCTGGCCGTGAAGAGACTTTGCTGGTTGAAGCATCCTGTTGATCGCTGTAACGCACCACAACACATATTTTGCTGATCAAGTTAAGTGTATTTTTGGCTTGTCTTCCGTCGATCTATTGGTATGTTCAATCATCATTTTACTTTCTTGTTTATGTGATTGCTATTTGATATCGGGTATCAGAGCTAAGGGGAAGACAAAGCCCAAGTTTGTATTAAGAGCAATCACCGAAGAAGGAGCATTTGTCAAGGACCCATGGGTGCCTGAAATTATAATGGCTTCAAAGCTGATGACAAATTGACTAGCAAGGCTGACTTTCATGTCTGGAAGATGTCTTTGGATTTAATGTTGGAAGACCAAGATGTCATGGACTATGTGTAGGGTAAAATTCAAGAGCTTCCATCATCTGCACCTACTGCCACCAAAACAAAGTATAAGAAGGGGGAAATCAAAGCAAAACTGATCATCCGGGATTCCATCCATAATAGTTTGGTTGCCTACATCTCTGAGCTACGCACATCCAAGGAGATGTATGATAAATTGGTCAATATGTTCAGGGCCAACAATGCAAATCAAGTCCTTTTCTTTAAGAACCAATTAAAGAATATTAAGAAAGGCAGGGATGAATCCGTTCAATCTTATTTTCCGAAGTTGACCGAAATCAGGAATAATCTTCTCGCCATTGGGGAGGCAATAGCTAATCGAGAAATGGTTCTCACTGCTCTTGGAGGTCTCTCCTCTAAATGACATGTATTCATTACTACCATTCTCAATAACAATGTGATTCCTGATTTTGACGAAGTATTGTCGAGATGCACTCAAGAGGAAACAATAATGATGGAATATGAAAACGAAGGTAATGTTGCCTTCATTGCTCGTGCTAAGAGGAAGAACAATGGTAGTCAAAGGAACCAAGTAAGAGCAGGCGCCCAAGGAAAGAAAGGAAAATGTTACACATGTCACAAGACTGACCACTATGCTAGAGATTGCCCTAATAAGAAGGATTCTCCTGGGGATGATGACAACAACAACAACAGGAAGAATGTCAATCAAAGGAACAACAGGTTCAAAGGAAAGAGGAAGGCTCCCTCTGGTCGCAATGGAAATGGGCAACCTTTCAAAAGGTCAAGAAATTCCAGGTAGGAGGAATCTAATGTTGTTGATGATAAAAGAAATGAATTCATTCTTGTATCTGCCCTCTCTGCTGCATCTCCACCCGACACTATGGATGTCTGGTTGATTGATGGTGGTGCCTCAAGGCACCTCACTAGGTTTAAGGAAGCACTTTTTGATCTGGTTGAGAAGGATACTAATTTGAAAATTATCCTTGGAGATAATGCCACATATCCCATGAAAGGGACAGGGACTGTGACCCTCAATTTATGTCAAGGTCAAGTCCTTTAGTTGCAAGATGTACTATATGTACTTGATTTGAAGAAGAACCTTGTGTCTATTTCGGCCATGGAAGACAAAGGTTTCAATGTGGCATTCATTGATGGGAAGGTACGCATCTGGAAGAAGAGTTTCAAGGAAGCTATCACACTTGGGTTTAGAGTTGATACACTCTACCAGGTTGGAGGAAGTCCACTGGCAGTGATGACATGTGATACTATTCGTCAAACTGAACTATGGCACCAAAGGTTTGGACACCTTCGTTACAAAGCCTTTCTCGAAGCAAGTAAGGTGGTGACAGGGATGCCCGAACTAAAAAATGATTATGAAGGTGTATGTCAGGGTTGTGCCGAAGGAAAGCATACAAGGGTACCTTTCCCCTCAAGTGTCACAAAGACATCTGATGTCTTGCAATTGATACAGTCTGATTTGTTTGGTATGCTGCTCGTAACATCCTTGGGAGGATGTTCATATTATATGACGTTTATAGATGACTTCTCTCGCAAGACCTGGCTATACTTCTTGAAGAGGAAGGATGAGGCTTTCTTGTGGTTTTGTACTTTCAAATCCTTGGTGGAAAATCAAATAGGGAAGAAGATCAAGATTTTGAGGACCGATAATGGCACTGAATATGAGACGAACGAGTTCAATAACTTTTGCAGAGAAGCTGGCATCAAGAGGGAGATCACAACCGTATAAACTCCTGAGAAAAATGTCGTTGCTGAGAGAAAGAACAGGACCATTGTGGAAGCTGCCCGTGCTATGCTATGTGACCAAGGTCTTCCGAAGTTTTTGTGGGGAGAAGCTGCGAACACTGCTGTGTACATACAAAACCGATACTCGCATTCCGCTCTAGACTCTAAAACTCCCGAAGAGGTTTTCTCTGGTAAGAAACGTGTCGTCTTTCATTTTAGAGTTTTTGGATGTTCTGTTTATTTTCATGTGCCGAAAGAGAAGAGGAGCAAGTTGGATGCTTCTGGGAAAAAGGGAATGTTTGTGGGCTATAATGAAACTTCGAAGGCTTATAGAGTCTATGTGCTTGGTCAAAGAGAAGTGGAAATTTTCCACGATGTTACCTTTGATAAAGATGCTTCCCTTAGGAAAGTGATCAACCTTCTGAACTTTGAGGAAGATCATGATGTAAGATCTGGGAATTAGGAAGAACCGAAGGACGAGATGATGCATGATGTTGAAGAATCGATGGACCCTATTGATCCACCTCCTTCAATGAAGAGAAGACCCTCATGGCTCCAGGATACTCTTGAGGATGCCAAGAGACATATGGCCCCAATGGGGACATTTCGTGAAAGCAAGAAGCTGAATAGATACCAAGGGTATCTAGCAGCCATGAGTACAATCGTACAATCTAAGCCTAGATCATTTGAAGTCGTAAATCATAAAGCTTGGAAAGATGCTATGCACGAAGAGTACGAGTCCGTTATAAAGAATCATGTCTAGGATGTGGTTCCAAGACCGGAGGACAAAGCTATTGTCACCTCAAAATGGCTCTATAAGATTAAGCATGGATTTGATGGTAGTTCTGAAAAGTTGAAGGCAAGATTTGTTGCCTGAGGCTTCTCTCAAAAGGAAGGCGTAGAATATGATGATATATTTGCACCTGTGGCCCGATATACCACCATCCGATCTATGATATCGCTTGCTGCTACGAAAGGATGGAATCTTCATCAGATGGATGTGAAGACCACCTTTCTGCATGGTTCGATAAGGGAAGAGGTGTATGTGAAACAACCTCTGGGGTTCAAATTTCATAATAGAGAGACCCATGTCTGCATGTTGAAGAAAGCCCTCTATGGGTTGAAGCAAACCCCTTAGGCTTGTTACGAGAGGATAGATAACTACTTGATGAAGCTGGGCTTCACTCGTAGTAATGTTGATCCAAACCTTTACTTCAAGGTTGATAGAGAAAAGGTGTTGTATGTGGATGATCTCTTCCTGACAGGTGTTGGCCCTCTCATTCATCAGTGTAAGAGGGAGCTCGCTTCTGAGTTCGAGATGAAGGATCTAGGACTGATGCATTACTTCTTAGGCCTAGAGGTCTAGTAGAGACTTGGCAAGATTTTCATTTCTCAAGGAAAATATATTGTGAAGCTGCTGGAAAGATTTGGAATGGTGGAGTGTAAGTTCGTGTCGACACCTATGGAAGTTCAGTGGAAGCGTTGTTGGGCCTGTGCTAGCAAATCCTACCGAGTATCGTTACATCGTAGGGGTCCTGATGTTCTTAGTGAACACCCGTCCGGACATATATTTTGCAGTGAACACTTTGAGTCAACATATGGTTGATCCTCATCACATTCACTGTGTTGGTGCCAAGAATCTGTTGAGATATCTTCGAGGCACGATAAACCATGGGTTGAGATACACTGCCGTGAGTTTGAGACTCCATGGATATACTGATGCTGATTGGGCTGACAATGTGGTGGATCGCAAGATCACATCTAGATGCTGCTTCACACTTGGGTCTGCTTTAATATCTTGGATGAGAAGGAAGTAGAATTCAGTGGCTTTGAGCACTACTGAGGCCGAATATATTGCAGCAAGTATGGCCTGTTGTGAAGCAGTTTGGTTGCGAAAGCTCTTCAGTGAGTTGTTCGGGCATGTGCTAGATACCACCGTTATCCTTTGTGATAACTAGAGTTGGATTCGTTTGTCAGAGAATCTCGTGTTCCACGATCGATCCAAGCATATTGATATCAGGTACCACTTTATCCGGGATATGGTACAACGAGGCTCTGTAAGGCTCGATCATATAGGAACTGATGAGCAGGTCACAAATATTCTCACAAAGCCCTTGGGGAAGGACAAGTTCCTAACCTTCCGTGAGAATCTTGGAATCGTGGAACGATCCTATGCTGAGGGTCATGTTGGACGCTGGGAGCTCCAGGGGGCTTTGGGAATAAATTCTTGGAACTATAAGCAATCACAGGGCTAGGCTTGTCGAACCTTGTTGGTGTGCTTCTGCCCCACCATTATGATATTGAGTTGGTTCACCTCTCATGATCTATGCCCCGCATGCATCCTACCCATGGAGTCCCGAACTCTTGGGAAGTACCTCTCATTTGGCTAATGAAGTGGGAAAAGCTAGAGACTAGTAGCAAATACCGATGGACGCATCAGAGATTTCCGTACTCTCTATGTATAGGATGGCACATGTCCAACCACTTGATTTGGGATCAAGTCTAGTGAGGTTTCAGACCTCCGACTGACTTTGTGTCAGTTAAACCAACTTCAGGTTGGCATGTGACTCCTTTGAGTCCTATAGAGGTTTCAGACCTCTGAGCTGAATTTGTCAGCCAGGAGTGATGTCTTTTTGACTCACCTTTTTGTTCTGAAATAAAGAAGCCAACAAAGCAAGTTACGACGGTATGACGCACGATGTTTGGATGGCGCAGGTGGATGGAGTTCTCCCTAGTTGAGAGGGAGTGTTAATTTTATACAACTAGGTCCAAAATCCATGTTGTGATGCTCAGATGAAGATGCCAATATTTTTATTAGACTCCTCTTTCGGAGAGGTGCAAGATCAATCTAAAGATCATCTTGATCCGATGAGCATAACATTTATTTTGAATTAATTACACTTAAGTGCAAGGTCGGCCAGAATTGTAATGTAGGCTTGAAGCCCCAATAGATGTGTCACACACCCTCACAGATGGATATATATTGGTCAACGTCGGAGGTCATTTTCATGATCACTCATCACACATTCTCTCTCTACATCTGATTGGTTCGATCATCATCTTGGAGGCTCTTCTTCTCTCACACGTGGGAAAACGCAACTAGGGTTTTTCTATTATGATCTAGGGTTTCACTACAGATTTGACCAACATTGACTTTGGTCAATGCTTGGTCAACTTGACCTCAAACTCTCCCAAAATTTTGTTTTTTGCAGTCTGCACTTGCTGGCACAAAAATCGAGGTTGGATGTTCACTTTGACTTGGCTACGTTGACTTTTTGCTACTGTTGTTTTGCGTTGACTGTTGACTGGACAACATGACTTTTGTTGAATTTGGGTTGACCATTGTAGAGTTGTCCGAGAGGGTTGTGTGACACATTCTGGTTGGCTGACTGTGAGGAGACATTGCTGGTTGAAGCATTGTGTTGATCGCTGTAACGCACCACAACGCATATTTTGCTGATCAAGTTAAGTGTATTTTGGCTTGTCTTCTGTCGATCTATTGGTATGTTTCATCAACATTTTACTTTCTTGTTTATGTGATTGCTGTTTGATATCGGGTATAAAAGTAAAGTTGCATCAAGCATAGAACATCTACGAAAA
This sequence comes from Pinus albicaulis, assembly GCA_034641835.2. NCBI lineage: Eukaryota > Viridiplantae > Streptophyta > Pinopsida > Pinales > Pinaceae > Pinus > Pinus albicaulis. The sequence goes on along the minus strand of CM076578.1, from coordinate 1,460,998,049 downwards.
TTTACATCTAGCTCCTAAAATTTGTGGAGGGACTAGAGTACACATGATCTACAAGACCCAGAAAGGGATTTGGGAAATTTCATCTGGTTTGGGAGATATTTATTTAATTAATTATTCTAATGTATTTCCCACGTCTAAACTTACGAAAATTAAATAATTAAAGTTAATTAAATTAAACATGTGATGAAATTGTCTTAAGTCACATGGATAAAGTTTTCTTTTAATCTTAGCCATTGATTCAAGATCTGATCATGGCCGTTGGTTTCGCAACGAGAAAAGTATAAATGAAAGGCTTGGGGTCATTTGTAAAGACACACAGAGGCAGAGCACTGAAGCTAAGCTGAGATTCTAGGGTGTGGTTTGCTAAGAATTCTCAGAAGTGTTTCAGCTGCAGAGAGGGGAGTTTAGGCAAAGGGGGTGGTCTGATCCTAGTGCCTAGAATCAACAAGAGGGAGAGAGCAGCTTCCAGCGGCAGCGCAGAGAAGCAACAACAACAACAACAGAGATTGCAGTAGCTGCGCAATGCAGAGGCATCTTCAGCTACGCAGGTGTTGCACAGTCTCTCCCATGGCAACATTAAGCAGCAGGAGACCCTCAGGTGTTACACAAAGACCCTTAGGGACAACGTAGGGACTGCATCACCCTAGCTGGGGTTACGTAGCCCTTTCTAGGCCAGCGTAGAGGGACACAAAGGCTAACGTAGGGGCTTCAGAGGCAGCGCTAGGGTTTCTAGGGCTAAGATCTAGCTGAGTCTTGTAAATCCCATTTGAGGGTGTGCATTAGTCAATATTTTGGCTTCAGAACAACAAGTGAGTTGCAGATCTATATGTTCTTTGTCGAGTTTTCCAGATCTGCAACCCAAATTTGCTGTATTCAGAAATACTCTTAATAATAAATCCCTCTAGCATCCAACAAACCGGTTTTCACGCATTGGGTTTTTTCCGAGGACTATTGTCCAGAAAATCCTTCTGTCACTTTGTCTATGTGAGCATATTCTTTTTCTAGATTTGAATTGGTGAAAGTCTGTTATGTGTTTGCTTCGATATTAATATGAATTTTCAGCTTAATAACTTAATTAAGTAGGAGGAGCATAACCAGATCTATCAATAGATTTCTGCATAAGTAACATTCAGAAGTTTTCACATGGAGGGTCACCAACAAAAGACTGAAGCATCTTGCTGCAGAGAGCAGCAGGAAGTGAAACAACAACATCAAAAGGGCAGATCTGAAGGGACAACATAGTTTCAGAGAGAGCAGAGTTACGCAGAGGACAGGGCGACAATCTTATTGCACAGACCCATGCACTTACTGCGTAGAGGGAGCGCAGAGGAAACGTTGAGATTGTCTGAAGCCAGCCAGAGTAACGTAGATCTGAAGGTGTCAGATCTAGAAGTGCCTGAAGAAGAGCTGCAGAACTTTACAAGGTGTTGGTGGGGTTAAATTTCTGAAGTTTTCAGAATTTTAGCCTAAGCACTAGTGACAAAGGGTGGGAGGAGATCAACTTCTTAGAGAGTTTCTAGCCAAAGAAACTTGCAGATCGATTTGAGGATCGGAGAGAGTTGAATCATTCTTTGATTTGGCTGATTTCCAAGAAGGGAAATCAGTTGTTAGTGGGAGCAGAAGGTGCCTGTGTCGCCAGGGACCTTAGATCCAGATCTCTAGCACAGAGAAAAAGAGCTCCGACAGATTTCTGAGTAGATGGCTCCTCATGGACTTCGTGATCAGGACAGATTGGATGGCCTATCCAATCAAGAAGTTTTGGAAGGCTAGAATCCTGATAGTCCTAGAGGCATATCATTTAAGAGACCATGCAGAACAAGTCCTGACCACACCGAATGATGCAAATCTCCTGAGGAAGCATAATGAAGCTGCGGGACATGTCAAGCGGCTGATAGTGGATGGAATTAAGGACCATATTGTCCCACATATAGCTGAGAAGAAAAGAACTAATGAGATATGGAAGGCATTAACATCCCTATATGAGGGGAAGTCTGTCCAGAGGAAGATGCTTCTGGAGACTCAAATGCGGTCATTCATGATGACCAAGGGGGAAGACATGGAACATTTTCTCTTCAGATTACAGTTGGTCAGAGACCAGTTGACTGCCACGAGTCGAAGGATGATGTGATGGTCAAGAATGCTCTCAATGCAATCACAGATGAGTGGGAAACCTTTGTCAAAATTATCTTGGGAAGAGAAAACCTCTCAGATTGGGACAACTTGTGGGCAATAATGCGTCAAGAAGAATTTTGCAGAATCACCAAGAAGCAGTACAACACAGGATCAAGTAAAGTGAAGAAGATGCAGCCTTGGCATCAAAGAGGCAGCAAGGAAAGAAGAAGAAGAATCTATCAAAGATCATTTGCTTCCTGTGTGGCGAAGTAGGACATTTCGTCAACACTTGTAATCAGAAGAAAAAGGACAAGGAAGCTTCTTCTTCCAAGGTTGTTGTGGAGGATGATGGGTCGAAGATGATTCAACCATGAGCGCTCATGAACCACGAAAGTGGGGCGACAGGGATCTATAGAGGAGCTACAAAATGATGGCGAGATCCTTGAAAAACTCATCTCTTGGATCACATCCGAGCTACGGGAGCCTTAAGACAGTAGCAGGACAAGTGGAGCAGTGGGTGCATAGATCATAGATGAAGCAGAGGAAAATCTGAAAGCTGGAAGGAGCAGCACAGTGCAGGTGCAACAACAGCATATAGGAAGCAACAACGTAGGGGATGATGTGACTTCAACAACGTAGAGTTGAGCTACTTACGTAGAGCAAAGTTGCAACAGCATGGAGGCTTCAGGGGGAGAACGCAGTGCAACAACAACGTGAGAGATTTCAGCACAAGGAGTTGATGTGACTTCAATAGTACAGAAGGAGTCTGTTTACGCAGTGCAAAGCTGTAGCTGTGCATCATCCTTCAGATGTCATTTTTGATCAACAGCCGATGGAGCTTTAGTGATGAGGTTCCAACCCAATTGACTTGTCTGTCAAAGATTGAGCAGGAGATTCAGTGGTTTCTCTCAACAATTGAAGATGCAATGCAACAAATGGCAGCACAGATGCAATAGATTGAGGGGGAGCTACAATATGTGGCAGTGGCGGTGACAACATCATGGGCAACTGTACAAAATGGCAACAACAGTGTAGAGTTGAGTGGCAACAGGCCAAGCATCAACAACACAGAAACCAATGCCCAAAATCTTGTGATACATGGTGTGAGGTATTGCTAGAGCACACTTCGTGATAAGAGGGAGTGTTGATATTTTGTGTAGTGGAGGTAGCATCGTATGTGCTATAGCTCCCAAAATTTGTGGAGGGACTAGAGTACACATGATCTACAAGACCTTGTGAAAAATCCTAAATTTGGATTCCTATTGCAGCAAATCTGAATTAATTCTCCTATTATGTTTCATAATTATTTCATTACAGTGAAATATTTAAGTAATTTTTAAAGCAGTCTACGCAAATACTGTTGCGGAATAAATCTAAGTGCCGAAAAAATCTAAATAAAATATAATGAAAAACATGCACATTTGACACAGTTAGTTTTGGGCCAAGTCCCTGGAAAAACCCAACTCGGGAAAACCGGTGTAGAATATCTGAGGGTTTTATATTATTAAGCAACAAAATCTTGAGTACAACTAGGGTGCCAATATTCGGGTCACCCTTCAGAGAAATCTAGACAACAAATGTAATCGTGAGATATACCTCACTCTCCAAGTCCTCGACTGATCTAAACAGTGCTGGTGAAGCTCCTCTCTGCCTCTGCGTGAGTGCCTACGCTGGAACTGCATATCCCTGCGTGGGCAAGCTTGAGAAACTGCGTCACCTCTCTGCAACTGATCAAGCCGATCTGAGACTGAGTTTTGGCCCTCCTGGCTCAGAAACCCCATCCTCTAGCTATCTCCAGATTGACTCTGGAAGGCACTGCGCCACTTATGCGTGATTCCCTACAGGGATTGCGCCACCCCTTCAGAAAACTGCGTTGTCTCTCTTTGCATCATTGCTGCCTCTCTCTGAAATGTACTCCTGGTCCTCCTGACTAGTTATTGCATCTGCCCCTCTCTGAATCTGATCACTGAATCAAAATCATTTAGCAAACCTTGCCCTAGTGATTCGATTTTGACCAAAAGCTGTGTCTCCTCACACAAACTCGAAAATGCCAAATGCTCAATGTGCTCAATGTGTTTTCCATAGGCCCCTCACCCTCCTTATATTCTTCTGTTGACCCTTCAACGACCAAGATTAAAACATAATAAAGGGTTAAGATTAACTTGGAGGTGATCCATGACTTTATCTAAAAGATTCACATTTAGTTTAATTAATACCCTTTAATTAATCAATTTCCCTAAGTTTAGAGTTAGGAAAACATTAAAAAATAATTAATTAATTTAATTAAACCATCTCTAAGTGGAATTTTCCAAAACCATTTCTGGGTTTTATGGAATACATGTGTCCTAGCCTATATACAAAGTTACAAGGCTAGAGCACATCTGATGCTATCATAAATCAAAACTCCCTCTTAGCGAGGAAAGTGCCCTAGCAAAACAACTCAATGTGTTGCTATGATTTCTGGAACATTTGTTGTTGTGCTATTGATGTTGCTCACCAACATTGCACAAGAAAATGCTGCATCTGTACTGGTGTTGACTCTGCATATCGCTGCCAACTGCCTCTGTATTGCAACTCCCTGTGAATTCTGCAACCACGCTGCCGCACTGCGTGAGCATTGCTCTGAACTGCATGAGCACTGTTTTGCACCACGTGAGCACTGCTTTGCACCGCGTGAGCACTACTTTGCACCACTTGTGCACTGCGCTACTGCTGCTGCACTGTTGCTAATAGCAACATAAAAACATCCGAAATTGAACGAGTAAAACTTCAACTGAGAAATAAGACTGACTGCTGCTAGTTTCTGCACTAGCTCTCTGAAAATACTGCGTTGTTGCTGCTCTGCACTGCGCTCCACAAGTGTGCACTATGTTGCTGCTGCTGCTCCCTCTCTGTGCTGATCAGGCTCTAGTACTGCTAGCCACTGCATTGTCTTCTCATCTTCTGCCGCAACTATCTTTAGGCTGCCGTGCTCACATGTGATCCAAGAGTTCAGAAATACTCAAGGATCCCACCACTTGTAGATTTTGGATCTAAAACTCCAAGTCAGCCCATTTCTCTCCTTTCAGAATATGAGCTAACATAGCACAATCTCTTTCTACCTCAATCTTGGCAGCTCCTTCTTGTGGCTCTTCCTTCTCCTCTTGATCCTTTTTCTTAAGAGGACACTGTGTGGCATAATGTCCCATTTCCCCACACCAGAAGCAATTGATCTTGGACAGATCTTTCTTCTTCTGCTTCTATTTCCCCTTTGATGCAAGGGTAGTGTTATCTTCTTCCTCATTCTTGACTTTCGACTCACTGCTGCCATCCTCCAAATGGATTTTGAGGAGGTGTTGGAGCGTGGCTCCCTAAGCTGTGAATTTTATATATTTTGGTATTAGTTAGTCCTGCATAGGGGTTTTGGGGCGGGTTAAAGCCCCCAATGTTTTTTAATGGGTCAAGGGGTAGCCCTAGGGCCCACAAACCACAGTTTGCAGACCATAGGATAGCTTAGGCCATGACGATATAAATAGATGGATAGTTTGAGCCTAAGGGTAGGCATGAATTAAGATTGATGCTATGTGCGAATTGTTAGATCTGTTTTGGGTTGTTTTGGGTAAGGACTCTTGCTAGCTGTATGCGCGGAGATCCTCAGTCTTGCTATGTGCGGACCCCGCTAGGCTGTGTGCGTGGGTTGGTTTTGGTTGTAACTGGGTTTCTGGATATTAATGTATGCAGAATATAGTTTAAGTATCCTTATGCTATCTGGATCTATTGTGTTTACTGTTGATATGAATCTATGATATCTGTTTAAACTGTGATTATATTTGTGCTACAAATGAATCTGTGTTTTGGTATCAGTATATCTGTGATCTATTATTAAGCTATGATTATAAGTACTATGTGATGGTATTTGGCAATGTGCACGTGGATGCGAATGGACTGATTAAATATGATTGCTTTGTTATGGTTATATGCCGAGTATACTGTTAAAAGTCTGCGAATTGACTTGCTCTGGGTAAATCCAATAAGTTGTGAACACAGATTTTCCTTAATTATCTACTCTCTCCCAGGGTGCGGAAACCTGGTTCCAACACCCTCCCATACTACTTCGGGTGAGACCTTGGTCTGCGAAAGTAGGTAATTGTTGAAAGGGCTAGTAGTGTAGGGGTTTGTTGGCAAGCCTTAACCTCTGAACCTGGGTCAGGACCCCTCAAGCCAACAAATTGTTCCGTTGCCGGGACCGGGAGAATTTTGAGAGAGAGATCAGGTAATGCCAACAGAACATTGGAGACCTGAGAAGCTAGAAATCGAAGACTGGTTCAAAAGACAGATTCATGATTTTTTTTGTAAAAGAAAATCGTAGCGCAAAGCTGATAGTTGGGAAGTGGAAAAATAAGTACATTTTTACTGAAGTATATGAAATTTTCTTTGTAACTTTTGCACATGAGCTGCAGGAGTGGCTAGCCAAGGTCGTAGATTTCCAGATGTGTTGGAAGGACAAGCAGGCGACGCAGTGGACCCTAGAGCTAATTCAGCATTTGGAAAGGATTGACAATACCATCACCCGTACAGTAGATCACCGGGTGGATAGTGTGTTGGGAGGATTTGTGACAAAATTCGCAGTCAATCAGTTCATATCCTATTCTGAGGCAGAGCGAAGGTTTTTCAAATGTTTTCGAGATAAGTTTTTGAAAACATTTCCCTTATTAATCAAGATATTATTGTGCGAAAAAAACATTCTGTGCAGCCACACCGAATGAATGAACTTTGATCAGAGCGAAAGTACAACTCGAAGTGGTAAGTATTACCGAACCAATCGAGAAGGGGATAGATCCATCTACAGTCCGCTAAGAGAGCTGATTGCGCACGCAAAAGATAGTCCTCCAGCTACGTCACCCTCAAGTCAGCATAAAGGTAAGAACTCACCCACACCTCCGCCACCACCGGAAGAAGATATGGCCAGTCACATGAAGCTACCCACTTTCAAGGGTGTAGGGGATGAAGATATTGACCGATTTTGGTTTGTAACAGAATCCGTATGGACTACGCAGAATGTAGATACCAACGCTGTAAAGAGAGCGCATCTATCACTTGCCTTTGAAGGAAGGGCCTTGGATTGGTATATGGGGTACGTGGGACAGCACACGGATCCATCTATTCAAGAGATTAAGACAACGTTAGAACAACAATTTCGGAAGCCTAAGTCCTATTCACAGATAGTGGTTGACTTGAAAGAATTTAAACAGGGACCCACCGAATCAATATGGGAGGTTGATCAACGGTTAAAAAAGGTTGTCAGAGATGGGGAATTTCAATATGATGATAGGCAACACAAGGAATGGTTTATCGCTATGTTGCTACCTCACCTGCGCGGACCCATGGGGCAGCAGTCGATTGCAACGCAAGAGAAGACCTTAGAAATTTCTATGAAATTAGAGGCTATGTGGAGAGATGATGCTCAGTTTGAGGTACAACAAATCGAGGGATAGCTGGAGGAAATGCATGTTGAGATCCATAATTTGCGAAAAGAACAAGGGAAAGAAGCTAGCCCAGACGTATGGTGCATACGATGCAGGGTATCTGGCCACACCAAGGATCAGTGCCCACTGTTGGCAGACTACATGCAGGCTAGGGGACCCAACTCATTGCGCCCTAGGGAGGCCGCGGGACCAAGTATTCTAACATTATGGTGTGCTGATTGTCGCGTAGCTGGACTATCGACACCAACCACTGCCCCTGTCTTGGTGCGTATGTTCCAGAATTAAAGCAACAATGGTGCTGATTTTGCCAATCAGTGGGACATGATGAACATAACTGTTGGACCTATGACTTAATGATAGATCGAGGAAACCTTTACATGGTACAGGCTGATCCTTCGTCATCGCTATCTCCCTCAGGTAGAGGAGTCTCCCCAGCTAGGTGCAGGGGAAGGGGTAGAGGTGGAAGCGCAGGTCGGGGAAGAGGGCAGCTGATTTGTTATAACTGTGGAGAAGTAGGGCACTTCGCAAGGGACTGTCCAAATCTTGTGCAACAATCTTGTAGGTATTGTAGATAGCTGGACCATGTGATTGAAGACTGCCCAATTATGATAGAAAAATGCAGGAAAAACAGCAGAAACCTACGCAAAATGTGCAGAGGGTTAAGGCTGAACCGCGTGATGAAGGACTAAGCATTAATGTCATAACCCGCATCAGCATGGCTACTGAGGGAGTTGGGGAGAAATCTGCGGCCGAATCTCTTATTCGGAAAGCAGCTATCAAGCAGGAAATCTTGGACCTACAGAAGGAGAAGGAAACCTTCGTCGTAGCTCGCATCGACTCTACGAAGGATGAGGCATCTACTTCCAAGACTCCAACGCACCTAAGAGAGGACGACGAAGTTAAACCATTCCTACAAGCATGTATGACGCTGTTGCACAACCAGAAGGCAATAGAAAATCTTCAAACACTAATAGATAGCTGCGCAGAAAGAATTGATCTTCCCACAGAAGTTAAAGATGTGCACAAACTATACAAGCATAAGAAACACACTGGTCGAGAAATGCGGTTAATAGCGACGATTGACGACTATGAAATGGATCAGGTTATCTTGGACTTGGGGTTAGATGCGAACGTACTGCCCAAGCAAACTTGGCAGCGGATGGGAGAGCCTAAGCTGGAATGATCCACTATACAACTGCGTATGGCCAACCAACAAAAGATCATACCATTGGGAAGGCTGTCAAAGATTATGGTAGATATCGCAGGTGTTAAGGTACGAGCTGACTTCGAAGTAATTCAGATTGTGGAAGATGCAGACCCTTACCCTGCGCTCCTCGAGCTGGATTGGGCCATAGATATGGGAGGCATTATCAATCTAAAGAAAAGAAGCATGGTCTTTGAGAATGAGGGTACGAGGCTGATTGTCTCGCTAGACCCTGCGGAAGGAGAGCGGTATATAGAACCGGTGCGTGAAGAAGAGGATGTGGATCACATCTATAAATTAACCGCTCGAGACGAGGATTGGATCAATCCTACGACTGATGGTGTACTTTTCTAGGAAAATGACAGTGAATGTTTCTCTGACTCCGACAGAGAGGTCAAAAATTGGTAGAACCAGCTACATGATGTATCTGCGTTGCGATGCCTTAGGATCACAAAGAACTTTCGGTGTATTTCCTCAAAGGTAAGAGAAATGCCCTACTTTGATGGTTTTGGTACCATTAAGGAGTTTCTGCGAACCTTTGAAGCTGAAGTCCCAAGGGAACGAAGGCTAAGGGGGCATTCCATGATTGGGAAGAATGTCGTGACATGATGGTCTTACGGTTTGAACCTCCGACTCACCTATGCATAAAGACTTTCTTGAGGCCAGGGGACCCGCACGAGCACTTGTTCGCATGGATGGAAGAATGGGGCAAGCGAAATATAGAGAAATGGGTTCATCTATTCATTCATGCCTTGGGGCCAATCCCGACTACATGGTATTTAGATGCAGAATTACACCAGCACACCCACTACTAGGAAACCCTGAAGGATGAGTTTGTAGGGACATTCAGGTTGATGCCTTAGTATTTTATGAATCACGTTCGTGCGCAACACATGGGGCACCAACATGGGAAACACAGATGCATGATATTGTCAACTGCATCAATTTATCAATAGAGGAGTGCGATGACGACCCACGAAATGTCTCTATCCTAGAGTCAGAGGGAGAGCATGCAATTGTTGGACCCCCACTGCAAAATATCGATGTCACTAAGCCTCTGAAGCTACAAGAAGTCAACATTGGAACGGAGGCGCAACCTAAGTTAGCTAAAATTGGGGACTACTGGGATGATGATACTGTTGGAAAAGTTGCAGAACTCCTCACGGAATACCAGGATTTATCCCGATGAAATTTTCAGAGCTCAAAGGGATCACAGGGGACCTAGGAGTCATGCATATCACTTTAAAGCCAGATGCACGCCTGGTAAAGAAACGCTCTTATCGGTTGAACCCCAAGTGTAAATAGAAATTCAAGGAAGAAATCGACAAAATGCTCGCCACAGGTATCATCGAACTAGTCGAACAGTTAGATTGGGTAAGTCCTATGGTGGTTCAGGAGAAAAAGACTAAGGGAGAAATACGGATCTGTTTTGACCTGCACAAATTAAATGATGCTTGCGTACATGATCCCTTTCCTATGCCATTCTCATATGAAATCCTTGATAGCGTAGGGTGGTAGGAGGCATACTCGTTCACTGATGGTTTCTCAGGCTATCATCAAATCAGGATCGCACCTGAAGATCGCAACAAAACCACGTTCGCTATTGAATGGGGTTCATTTCAGTACACTGTTATGCCGTTTGGACTCAAGGATACCCCTGCCATCTTTTCACGGGTAATGGTTGCAGTATTTAAGGAATTTATCCACAAGTTCTTGGAGGTATATTTTGATGATTGGACTGTATTTGGGTTAGTAAAGAGTCATGTCTCCAACCTGCGCATGATTTTGGATGCATGTAGAAAGCACCAGATTTCCCTGAATATCAAGAAGTGCATATTCTGCGTACCATTTGGGATCTTGTTGGGTCACATAGTTTGCCAACAGGCTCTGATGGTTGACTCTGCCAAGATGGCGGTTATCATCACCCTGGCATTTTCTACAATTGAGAAGTAGCTGCGCTCTATCCTTGGACACATAGGCTACTACATGAAGTTTTTTCAAGGGTACACACTAATCATAATGCCCATCAAAAAATTGCTGAAAAAGGATGTATCATTCTTTTGGGACGACGAGTGTCAGAAAAGCTTTGAGTTACTTAAGGAGAAGATGGTCTCTGCGCCTATCCTCATCTTTCCTGATTAGGCGAAGGTTTTCCATGTTCATGTCGACGCTTCAGGGATTTCCCTAGGAGCTATCCTTACACAGTCGGGGGATGGGGACATCGAACATCTAGTTGCATTTTCCAGTAGAAAGCTCTCTAGTGCGGAGCACAACTACTCCACTACCGAGCGCAAAGGGTTAGCCATCGTGTATGCCCTGCAGAAACACTGACATTACCTATTGGGTGGGCACTTCAAGATGTTCACAGATCACTCAACTTTGAAGTACCTAGTGAATAAGTCTGTGTTGTGGGGGAAAATATGCCGATGGCTCCTGTTAGTTCAAGAATATGACTTTGAGATCATAGTAACGCTGGGAAAGTTGAATGCTGGGTCGGACCACCTATTCCGGATCGAAAATGGCGAAGAGCCGACCAACCTAGAAGGAGGACTGCCTGATGCGTAGCTGTTCGCTATTAAGGTAATTGATGTGCACTTCGCCGACATCGTTCACTTCTTGACTATGAGGATGGCACCTGCGGAGTATTCAGTACAATAAAAGGAGTTGGTAACATGCACGACAGATTTTACCATCATCGTAGGCCATCTGTATAAGCTGGGAGCTGACGAAGTGCTGCGAAGATACGTCTTGGAGCATGAACGACACACCATCTTAGCAGAAGCACACGGTGGCGTAGCAAGAGGTCACTACGCATGTAAAGCAACGACATAGAAGATCCTGAGAGCTGGGCTATAATGGCCTACACTGCATAGTGACTCTCACGATTATTGCAAAGCCTGCGATACGTGCCAAAGGACGGGAAGGCCATCGCGTAGAGACGAAATGCCCCAACAACCGCAAATGGCCCTGCAAGCATTTGACAAATGAGCCATCGACTTTGTTGGGCCCATCAACCCGCCAGGAAATAAGATAGGTGCACGCTACATCATCAATGCAATAGATTATGTAACCAGATGGGTTGAAGCACAAGCTGTGAAGGATTGCACTGCAGATACAACTGTGCACTTCATTTTTGAGCATATTTTGACCAGGTTTGGCTGTCCGAAGATTTTAATGAGCGATAGAGGTATGCACTTTGTTAATGAAACAATACAGGCCTTGATTGAAGAATTTCGGATCCACCACGCGAAAAGCACCCCGTATCACCCATAGGAAAATGGGGCTGTCGAAGCGTTTAATAAAATCTTGGAGCAGGCACTACCCAAGGTCTGTAATGCTGATCGCAACGACTGGGACATGCGTATCCCGTCAGTTCTGTGGGCCTATCAAAACACCTAAAAGAAGTTGACTGGGAAGACACCGTTTAGGATGGTTTATGGCAAGGAGGCCATTATGCCCATGGAGTATATTGTTCCTAGCCTGCACATCGCGACCTTTACGAACATGGCGGAGCCGGATATCATGGAGGAGCGTTTAGCGAATCTTGTGGCTTTGGAGGAAGATCGTTTCATTGCTAATTTCCATCAGCAGGTTCAGAAGGCTCGGGATAAGGCATGGCATGATCGACATATTCGACAAAAGACATTTACGGAGGGAGAATTGGTCCTGTTGTACGATAGCCAGTTTGCGAGACACCCTAGGATGTTCCGTCATCACTGGCTAGGTCCCTATATGGTAAAAGAAATCACTGATGGAGGAGCTGTTCGATTAGCTACCCTGCGCGGCGATATGCTACCAGGATATGTCAATGGCCAAATGACTATATGGCCGGAGTAGCTGTATGGGGCGGAAGACGTGCAGGGTGCACTGGGAACGCAGGAGGTATGCTGGGAGCATAGGGGTGCGTTGGGAATGCAGGAGGTACGCTGGGAGCACTGAGGTGCGCTAGGCACACAGGAGGTGCGAAAACTAGTCGCTGGAATAATAAAACTGGGTAAAAAACAAATTTTACTGTTGAAGGGAGTGGGCAGCTGGAATTTAATGAGGTGATTTCCAAAGATTTTTTATCGTTTACTTGATGGTAAGGTTCTGATAGGCCTCACCCAACTGATGGGTGACCCCCGTGGCTATAAAAGCAGAGGGATAGATCAAAAGAGGGTTATGTATCTCTTGAACAGTTGGTGCTTTGCGAAATTCTGTGCCTATTGTGCTTTGTTAATGTCTGGGCATGTTGCACCCTCTAATAGTAACAACCCTGAGTTCATCTTTCGTGCTAGAATGATAACGACCAATCCTACTGAACCCTGATTGACTGTGGTCTCGACGGAGCAAGAATCTGAGGAAGTACTGGAAGTCGACCCCGAAGTGGAGGAGGTTATGTTCACGCCTAGCCAGGGGAAGCAGAAGGGGAAACAAAAGGTGCAAGGGTCGGGGAAACCTGCGAAATGGGTTGGGGTAAAGCCCCGCACCTCTCCTCGAAATGTGAAGTCCCCGCGAGCGGTGCCCTAGGAATGTTCGCCTAACCCAGTGAAGAGACCTATGTCTTCTCAAGAAGAGGCCCAGATTGTTGAACCGATCAACTGGCTATCGCCCTATGTTCGGCCTCGCAGGCCCTCGTCACGCACGCCTAAGAGTCTTGATGGCCTGCGCGCCTATCTGCAAATGCCATTGACTCTGGGTGAGGTCCCCATCGTTGGCTAACCCTTTGGCAAACTCCACGAGGTAAAATTCGATGGCCATGACGTGGTCAATTTGGAGGCCTTCCACGAATTGGTGTAAGAGCTATATTTCAAAAGGGTATTGGAAGACGACGGGATAAAGATAGTCCCCATGCCATGGGTGCACGGATTGGCTAGTTCTGGGCTCTTAAACCTGCTAAGGATGCCGCATTTTGGCCACTACAATATCACATACCGACTCGTGCGCCAGCTGCTTTCCCTGGTCCATGATGGCAACTTGTGGATCCATGATCGAATCCCCATTGATGCCGCACTTATTCACCGTATTACTAGTCTCCCCATGGAAGGGCCAGACCCTATGCTGCGCGTTGGAAAAAAGTATGAGCAAAATATCGCCGAAAAGGTGCGCGAGGATTACCATGTGGAGCGGAACACTCGGGGGTTCATGATCAACACCATCAACGACCACAGTGCATAGATGGGTACCTTGTTGCTGGCATGCAAGATGATGCGCAAATGCCAGGCTGCCACCATCCTTGTGTATGTAATTTAGGTGGCAGGCCGATGCGAAAAAGGGGTTTGCTACAATTGGGCCCAGTTCATGTGCAACGAATTTCTAGCGAATGTACGCGAAGCCCAGGATCAGGGACGCGCATTCTTCTACTCCTAGCTGCTGCTTCTCACCGCGTTGGTTGCATGGGAAGCCTCAGAAGACTCGATGCTCCCTGAGCTCACGCTAGATATGTGCGAGGGGGCGCAATACGCGAATTTGTGGGGCTCCAAGGACGTGCAGCGTATTGAGGACAATCAAGTATTTTGGGTCCTATTTTAGAGCGGGCTCGCAACAACAATCAATTCCCGACCACGCTTGTTGGCAGAAGTTTATGATAAGTACAAAAGCATTGCAACATTTCAAGTCACCATGCACAATGTACAGATCAGAGGCCGCAAGGATCTTGCATGGGTCTCACTCCCATACATGGTTGCTGATGAGGACATTGACCTTCTAATTGCGACTTGGCCTCCACATTGGAAGCTTGGTTTCAAATCAGGTACGAAGGACATCGAAGGGATGAGCACTACGAAGGTCACCCCTCCTGACACCACCAAAGAAATCAGAGGACAGGGCAAGGGTACTAAGAAGGAAGTGGACCCAGGATCGTAGAAGGGTTCGCAGCAGGGCAAGAGTACTGGAAAGGGCGCGAAACCAGCATCGCAGAAGGGCTCGCAACAGGGAAATAACACTGGGAAGGGCGTGGAACCGGCCTCATAGAAGGATTCACAGCAGGATATGGGTACAAAAGGTTTGGATTCGGGAGGTGCTGACTCCCCTCGAGGTACGATGCAGATTGGTGACCTTGTTAAGGGGCCACGAAAGAAGGAACGAGCTCAACGGCCAGAACGTGACATAGGAGTTACGTTAACAGAAGAGGACCTGGAGCAGATCGCAGATGCGGTCACCTTGGCTGCAGAAGACAAATGGCTGGCTCTGGAAGAACAACAGAAAGCCACAGTCGAAACACTCCAGGTTGAGCTTCGGGCTCTGCAGCTCAAGACTGATACTTTGCAAATAAGTATGATTCAGGCAAGGCCGACCCTAGCCACAAGCAGCACAATAATCAATACGCCGGAAAGCCGCTTCTGCCCTCTACCGGGCACACCTTCATACTGAGTCCACCTGACTTAGGAGCACAAGTTCAGGCCTGAGTAGAGGTATAGTTGGATCTACCCTGCCTGTCGCATGAACCGTTGCAGATCCTTCACACGTCCCTGTTCGAAGAGGTCTAGCACCGAGACCCTCAAGTGCACCAGTAGCTAAGTACAATTGAGCAGACAATTGAAGAAAAAACTGCTGAGGTGTCCTAGGCACAGGCTGCATGTACCCTCGCCGCCGGGCAGTAGACAAAGCTAGAGAACCTAATTAGTAGGCTCTGCACGGACGTCACCGAAGATATCCTGACTTTTTCCACCCCCCGGCCAAGATTGAGGGGATGGTTGTGGCGTTGAAGGCATCAAGGATCGAGATCCAGGTGGTTAAGAAAGAAATGGAACAACAGATTGCGGCCTTACAGGCCAAGTTACAGCTAGAAACGCCACCTGAGGTAAGGGCCCAGCGAGCTGCGCTAGTTATAGAGGCCACCAATATCATTACAGGTTAGATTACTCATGGTGTCGAACTATTGGAAACATCTATGCAGATATGGACCAAGGTACAATGCGACCCTCTTCTGCGTGAAATCAACCAAGAGTTGTGGCAGAAGGTAGAAGCGTTTGATCAAATGGAGGCTACACTGACCACTTTGGTCCCCGCTCAGTGCTTAGCTCGATTGCACACCAGCCATAAGCTCAGAGATGACATGGAAGCTCTTCTGCAACGAAAGAAGACTTTGAGTGATCACCTCAAGCCATGGGCCGATGAGGCCCTCAAGCTGTCTCAGGATGTTAACATCGCAGTGAAACAACTAAACCAGACGTTGGAGAGCGTCACTGCTGCTACCTAAGGCCCAACTTCGTAGAAGTTGGTGGAGATAGCCCAAAATGCTGCTGCGCAAAGTGAAGGTGTACTACCCCCGCTGGTTGATACGATCAAGCAGCTTCAGACAATGATGCAGAGCCCACGACCACAATGACTCGGGATGAGTCACAAGATTGTGCTGGGGGCTTGTTGGAGTGGGGCTCCCTGAGCTGCGAATTTTGTATATTTTGGTATTAATTAGTCCTACGTAGGGGTTTTTGGGCGGGTCAAAGCCCCCAATGTTTTGTAACGGGTCAAGGGGTAGCCCTAGGGTCCGCAAACCACAGTTTGCAGACCGTAGGATAGCTTAGGCCATGACGATATAAATAGATGGATAGTTTGAGTCTAAGGGTAGGCATGAATTAAGATTAACGCTACGTGCGAATTGTTTGATCTGTTTTGGGTTGTTTTGGGTAAGGACTTCTGTTGGCTGTGTGCGCGGGCTGGTTTTGGTTTGTAACTGGGTTTTTGGATATTAATGTATTCAAAATAAAGTTGAAGTATCATTGTGCTATCTGGATCTATTGTGTTTACTGTTGATACAAATATATGATATTTTTTTAAACTGCGATTATATCTGTGCTATCTGTTTGTGCTGCAAATGAATCTGTGTTATGGTATAAGTATATCTGTGATATATTATTAAGTTGCGATTATAAGTACTATGCGATGGTATTTGGCAATGCGCACGTGGATACAAATGGAATGATTAAATCTGATTGCTTTGTTATGGTTATATGTCGAGTATACTGTTAAAAGCGTGCGAATTGACTTGCTCTAGGTGAATCCAATAAGTCGTGAACGCAGATCTGCCTTAATTACCTACTCTCTCCCAGGGTGCAGAAACCTAGTTCCAACACCCTCCCATACTAGTTTGGGTGAGACATTGGCCTGCGAAAGTAGCTCATTGCCGAAAAGGCTAGTAGTATAGGGGTTTGTTAGCAAACCTTCACCTCCGAACCTGGGTCAGGACCCTTCAAGCCAACATGAGGTCTCTCCTCAACTCTTCTTGCTGTAAGGCTTCCCACATTGCTTCCCATCCTGGAAGCCTTTCTCTGCCCAGAATTATTTGGACAAAGACCTAATAGTCTTCTGAAACAGAGTTCAGACTAACCGTTACCAGCTTCGAGTCTCTAGGAGTAGACCCCACTGCTAACAGCTAGTCTCAGATATCCTGAATATAGGACATGAAGGAGTCAAAATGTTCTCCCTCCTTCTTCCTGGTATTACGCATCTTTTCCTCCAAATACATCTTCCGCTGCTCGGAATATCCTTGGTATAACTTTTCTAGCCCTACCCACATCTCTCTAGCAGTGTTCTTAGCTACTATGTGAGGTACGATATGATCCTTCACAACATCTAGGATCAATCGCTTGGTTGTTGCCATATTCTTCTTGAATTTTTTCAGGTGTGCTACATCAAGCGGTTCTGCAACTGCGCTGTATATGAGGGCTTTCAGATCATGCTCATCAAGGAGAAACTCAATCCTTGATTTCCAAATAACATAGTTGGAGGCACCCTCCAATCTATCTTGGTCACACAGTTCGTTGCTAGCCATCTCCTCAATTGTCGATATCTTTCTCTGACACTCTGCTCAACTAGACTTACACACTCCTTGTAGAGTAAGTCACTACTTCTGCTGCTGCACGAGAAAAACTGAGCTTCTTTGAGTAAGAAACTTTCCGAGGTCAAGAAATCCCCAATCTGAGTTTTTCAGAAATTTTCTGATGCTTATGCACCAACACTCACTGCTGTGCAACAACTGCATCCTTCAGTTATGCTGGTATGCTACGCCGCCTCTTTTGCTACTAAAAAATCTTACCCCTCTGTCAACTCTCTCAGAGGGAGCCTTTTCTTTGCTGGATTGCCCTCCTGGCCTGGACAACGTAATTTCTGGGAGGGTCTGTTGTTGCCTACGCAGATCCTAGTCTCTTCAGCGCTGATTTGCTGGTTCACTCCTGATTCTCCTGGACTTCAGCTTCAATAAGCTTCGATACCATGTGAAAAATCCTAAATCTGGATTCCTACTACAACAAATCTCAATTACTTCTCCTATTATGTTTCATAATTATTTCATTATAGTGAAATATTGAAGTAATTTCTGAAGCAATCTACACAAATAATGCTGCGGAATAAATCTAAGTGCTGAAACAATTTGAACAAAATATAATGAAAAACATCCACATTTGACACAATTATTTTTGGACTAAGTCCCCGAAAAAACCCAACTCGGGAAAAACTGGTGCAGTAGATCTGAGGTTTTTATATTATTAAGTAGCAGAATCTTGAGCACAATTAGGGTGCCAATATCCGGCTCACCCTTCAGAGAAATCTAGACAACAAATGTAATCGTGAGATATACCTCACTCAAAAAGTCCCTGACTGATCTAAACAGTTCTGGTGAAGCCCCTCTGCCTCTGCGTGAGTGCCTACGCTAGAACTGCATAAGGCTGCTTGGGTAAGCTTGAGAAATTGCGTCACCTCTATTTGCAATTGATCAAGCTGATCTGAGACCAAATTTTGGCCCTCCTGGCTCAGATACCCCAGTCTCTAGCTATCTCTCGACTGACTTTGGAAGGCACTGCGTCACTTCTGTGTGATTCCCTACAGGGACTGCGTCACCCCTTCAGAAAACTGCGCTGCCTCTCTCTACATCACTGATGCATCTCTCTGAAATGCACTCCTGGTCCTCCTGACCAGTTACTGCATCTGCCCCTCTCTGAATCTGATCACTGAATCAAAATCACTTAGCAAACCTTGCCCTAGTGATCGATTTTGACCAAAAGCTGTGTCTCCTCACTCAAACTCGAAAATGCCAAATGCTGTTAAGTCCCTATATTAATAGTGTAGTCCCTTATTATGTTAGTGTAGCCCCCCTTATTGTTATTTTTGTACCCCTTTAACCCCCATATTGTTATTATTGTGCCCTTACATTATTATTGTTAGGTCGGCTAGGATTACATTGTGGCCCACTACGATTACATTATGGCCCCATGGACTCCTATATATAGAAAGGAGGTTTTGTCATTTGTATCATCCAAGAATTTTTCATTCATGTAATGTATTGGAGGTTGCCCCCTCGAAGTGGCCTATTTCTAAGGCGTTGATATCTATTTTCTTCTGTTTACCGGCTTCACAACATTTGGTGTATCGTAGTTGACATTCAGGCTTTTGCAGTTCTCATCTAACTCATCAGCTATCACATTTTGCGCTATGTTGTTACCAAATTTCAGAAGGAAATTTTTTGAGATAAGCCGAATCTCGAGGAACATCGTCTAAAATTTCAGAGAGCTTGGTCTACAATATTTTGAGATGATCTCATAGTTAGATTTTTCGTGATCCCGAATTTCATATCAAAATATGTTATCAAGGGAAAATATTCATAACTTCTTTCTTCCAGTGACGATTGAACTGGTAAAGGCAAGTCAGTAACAGACCGAGTTTATTGTCTACCACCTCTGAAAGCAAAGGAGGAAATAGTGACACATGGCAAGTCGTACAATTTCGCTCTACTGAACCAATCCATAATTAGGTCATTGTGGGAGATTGGACATAACTTTGTGTTGAAGAATCCAAATCAGGTCATACCTGTGGCATTCGAAAGAGGATTCAGAGGGCTACATCAGGATCAAATTTCAAATATTGAAGATCCAAAATCACAGAGATCATTCCGTTTCAATATCAAGCTCCTCAAAAGCAAGAAAAATCCGAATTGCATAAGTCTTGTGTAAAAAATCATTTTGAAGTGATTCCAAGGGCTTATTGAGCATATATTTCAGTATTCGGTTCTAAAATGCCCCCTAAAAAGAATTCAACACCCATTAAGCCCTCAAAAAGCTATACTATGACGCATGAAGAGGAAGAATTGCAGTATGAGATATCAAAATTACGGTACCAAGTGCAACAAATTTCAATCTTACGAAGAGCAACCGAAGATGACATAGATGGTTTAAAAGCAGAAATGGAGGCTAGGTTGAATGGTTTAAAGGATCAATAATAGTGGAAGATCACATCGAACATCAGGAACAAGTTCTCCAACTCTCAAAGGATAACTTAACTTTGGTGTAGAATCTAATGAAACAAAATGAAGATCAACATCACATCGAAAGAAGTTCTGAAGCAGTCACAAAAACATGAACTCGACAAATAAGATCAATTTCAGAGTATCTTAGCAAGTGGAAGAAATTTCCTGTAGAAGGTTCCACATGGGAGGATGAGAATTTTATACAAAATCATCAAGAAATAATCAAGCATTGAGGACAACACTTGTTTGAAGGAGAGGGGCATGTTAAGTCCCTATATTAATAGTGTAGTCCTTTATTATGTTAGTGTAGCCCCCCTTATTGTTATTGTTGTACCCCTTTAACCTCCATATTGTTATTATTGTGCCCTTACATTATTATTGTTAGGTCGGCTAGGATTACATTGTGGCCCACTAGGATTACATTATGGCCCCATGGATTCCTATATATAGAAAGGAGGTTTTGTTATTTGTATCATCCAAGAATTGTTCATTCATGTAATGTATTGGAGGTTGCCCCCTCGAAGTGGCTTATTTCTAAGGCGTTGATATCTCTTTTCTTCTCTTTTTGGAGCTAGTTTCACAACAAATGCTCAATGTGCTCAATGTCTTTTCCATAGGCCCCTCACCCTCCTTATATTCTTCTGTTGAACCTTCAACGACCAAGATTAAAACATAATCAAGGGCTAAGATTAACTTGGAGGTGATCCATGACTTTATCTAGAATATTAACACTTAGTTTAATTAATACCCTTTAATTAATCAGTTTCCCTAAGTTTAGACTTAGGAAAACATTAAAAAACGATTAATTAATTTAATTAAACCATCTCTAAGTGGAATTTTCCAAAACCATTTTTGGGTTTTATGGAATACATGTGTCATTGCCTATATACTAAGTTACAAGGCTAGAGCACATCCGATGCTACTATAAATCAACAGACCCAGAAAGGGATTTTGGAAATTTCATCTGGTTTGAGAGATAATTAATTAATTAATTATTTTAATGTATTTCCAAAGTCTAAACTTAAGAAAATTAAATAATTAAAGTTAATTAAATTAAACATGTGATGAAATTGTCTTAAGTCACATGGATAAAACTTTATTTTAATCTTAGCCATTAATTTAAGATCTGATCATGGTCGCAGTGACAGCTTCAGCTATGCAGGTGCTGCACAGTCTCTTACAGGGCATCGTTAGGTTGCAGGAGACCCTCAAGGGTTACGCAGATACCCTCAGGGGCAGCTTAGGTACTGCGTTACCCAGTCTGGGGTTATGCAGCGCTTTCCAGGCCAACGCAGAGGGACGCAGAGGTTGACGCAGGGGCTTTAGGGGCAACGTTGGGGTTTCTAGGGCCAAGATTTGGCTGAGTCCTATAAATCCCATTTGAGGGTGTCTATTAGTCAATATTTTGGATTCAGAACAACAAGTGAGTTGCATATCTATATTTTCTCTGTCGGGTTTTCCAGATCTGGAACCCATATTTGCTGTATTCAGAAATAATCTTAATAATAAAACCCTCCAACAGCCAATAGACCGATTTTCCCGCATTGGGATTTTTCCAGGGACTATTGTCCAGAAAATCCTTGTGTTACTTTGTTTATGTGTGCATGTGCTTTTTCTAGATCTGAATTGGTGAAATTCTGTTATGTGTTTGCTTCAATATTAATCTGAATTTCCAGCTTAGGTTAATTAAGTAGGGAGGAGCATAATCAGATCTAACAATAGATTTCTGCATAAGTAACATTAAAAAAATTTCACATTTGTACAAGGGTGAATTTCATTTGGGAGATTACGTTGATCATATCTTCCTAGACAACATGCAATTCAAAATTTGTCTTTTAAACCCCCACCTAGGTTCAGTGTAAGGGTTCACTATATTTCGACATAGGGTCCAAATTTCTTAACATTTTTAGTTTTCAATGTAATGATTAAACCTATGCAACAAAAATGTTGAAAAAATTTAAAATCAACATTCTTAAAATCAAAATACAAAACAAATTCATGATGGATACAACTACATAATACATAAATGGTATATCTCTTACAATCCAATAAAATTTGAAGGAAGAAGAGGGAAAAATGATAAGCATGCAAAACTTATCAAAAAATTGTTAAAAGAAGAGAGGTGGACATCATGAATATACAGGACTAGCTATGGGAACAACCCCCCAACAATAAATTGAAGATGGAAAACACAACACACACTCTCCCTACATAGATAAATTAAAACTATTGGGTAAAGGAAACCCCAAGAAAATTATAACTAAAAAAAGCCCCTATGGAAATTGATGCCCATACCTGCAAACACATCTATGATTGAGTGAAATCAATCCTCACTACAATTTAACAGGTTGATGGAAATATAAAATATTGTCCTCCTCCTTCCCCACTCTCCATCAAAAAAACAAAAAAAATACAACTTGAAGCACCTATGTCCATTGGTTGGCAATCTTTTGGATCACGTGGCAATTTTATCGCGATTTTTATGCTATTATTGCAGTTTTTTTTCTCCTTAAAAAAATTGCTTTTTACAAGTGATAAAATCAACCAAGGGTAATAATCTCCACCACAAATTTTTTTGGATTTTTTTTGCATTTTTAGTTAACATTGGTAAATATTAACTCTTTGACCTAAAATAATCCAACTTGATTATTCATCATTCTTGAATGACCAATCTCCAAGGACCCCATCTGAAAAAAATTGCAACAACCACTTAGAAGAGTAACAAATATATATTGAAGTTAGAAAATTTACTATTTATCTAATTTTTTTTTCTTGTTGTTTATTATCCATCCATATGCATAGGTAATCCTAGGATTATTCCCCTGTTATGCAACATGCTAGCTAACAACTTCTACTATTATCCACAAATATGCAACCTCGGATTTCTCTTAGCCATTCTATGATCAATACACTCACTTATATAGCATATTCATTTGATGAAAGTGGGTAATCTATTATATATTAACCATTCTTCACATTTGAGTACTTTAATTTAATGTTTAAGGCATTCTAGTATGGATCACATGTTAAAATTGTATTAGACCACCATTGGTTGTTTTCTTGTTCCCTTACACCTTGGTAGTTATTGTTTGACCCTAGTCCAATGTGAGCTTCCTTAGGGTCTTTATTTCACTTTCTAGTAGGGGCATAAATAGGAGGCTCTAATGATATTGGTGCTCCATGTTATTCATACGTAACACTTGACACCATTCCTCTATGTCCGTTATCCTATATTTTGATTGATTGTTGTTAGTCGCTTGTATTGATTTTGTGTTGTCCTTGCCCTACGAGAAGAAGGTGTTTAAAGTACTCGAGGTTGATGCAATTGTAAGAAAAGAAAAAGTATGAGCCAAATATGAAAATGAAAAAGAATGTCAAGGGATGTAAAGAAATCAAAATCCAATTATAGCTTGAGCTCTACCCCTCTTATATAGCCACTCATACTTAAGAGTATCCATGAATATCATGCCTATCAAAGTAAAAGGAACTCGTAGTAAACATATTGACCTTGATGAAATGAAAAAATACCCATCATTAAAAGGGGATCCTATCATCATTATTACATGATAAATCAATAAATTTTGTTAAAGGGGCCATATGAAAACAAGAAATAAAATGAAAAATATGGGGGCTTGGGAAAACAAAGGCGAGGGAAGGTAACTTAAGCAACTAAGCACTCCCTCTATAAAGGTGCTCATGGACAATGGTTTACATAACCTATTATAGGACTATGACACCTTTCATGAAGTAAAGCCAAATCCATAATATCTATTACTTGGAGTATACCATTAGAAAGGATTAGCTTAGGAAATGTTCCTCCCCTTGGGGTTGGAAACACCTAATAAGGTCATGCGACAATGCTCCCATAACTAAGTTTTGTAATCTGTGCACAATCATAATTTAGTAAAAAAATTGAAGATGATACTTGTGTGAAGTATTTTGATGGCTTTGAAACTCAATATGGTCCACCTTGAAGCTCTTATGGTTCTTGTACCCATGATGCTTATTTCACTTGATTCTTTGATTATGTGTTAAATGATTCATTTAGGTGCAACCACAATCCCTTGATAATTGATGTGATGCTTCTACAACTTTCCATAGATGATGTCTAACCACATTGATGATTGATGAAATTCTCTTTGACAAAGATCATTGGAGACCTTTTGAGGAACATTGATCTTGAGGATGACATGGCAAAATTAATGAGACCCTCCCTCAACCTCAAGGCCTTGGATATTGTTGTTCTAGGCTATAATGTTGCTTGGAGATCTGGTGTGCCTAGGAGATGACATGATATCCCTAGGTTGGCTTTGTGCCTTCTCAATGGATATTGCTCCTTTCTTGATTGTGATTGATGATGATGATGACTTGGTATTCCTTTGGAAGGAAATTTGCACCCTGTATAACATCACCTTTTTGACACACTTAATAATGATGTGGAGGATGATATTGGTTTTGAGAGGGGTTTCTTCGATGAAATAGCATCATGTTTATGAGGGGGTATGACTTTTGGAAGGAGGAAAAGTCCTAAGGTCATCCTTTACACCTTTTTAATGAAAATACATTAAAAATAATTAAAACAATATATATTAAAAAAAATTTGCGGTGGGTTCGGGGATCGATGGGTTGCCTGGCCTTGACGCCAAAGGGTTGCAGGTGGGGTTGTTGGAGCAATGTCGGTGCTCTAGCTACCCTTACCATGACCATTTGGTGTTGGGGCAGGGAAACCTATCAATTCCTAGAATCAAGGAACTGCCTCATGCACCATGCACCATCTGTGGCACCATGATGGAATGGATTGCATTGACTATCGTAGGTATAATAATACTGGCATAGAATGTGATTGGGTCGAGATTGATTGATGGAATGGAAGGGTGAGGATGAGAAAGAACGAAATGTCTCGGTCCTGGAGGAATGTGTCTTGAGGGATGCTACTAAGGTATAATAACACATCAATTATTCTATGGTAAAATTACCCATAAATGGTGCACTAAGATCATTGAGAGGTTATATATAGGCAACCTCTTGGGTATTTCTTGCCAAATTTTTGAGGTAGGAAACTTTTTGAATTGACTAATTAGAACAAGATTTTACAAAGCGAGAAAGAAAAAAGGAGTGATGGGGACAGAGTTAGGGTTAGAGTTGAGGGCATCTAGATTAAATATCGTATGTGTCTTCTACGACAATAGCCCGATAATGAAATTGAACTATCATGTTGTTGTAGTAGAACTCAGAATCAAACTGGTAACGGTCACAAACTCTTATTTTATTTCATCTCATATCTGCTTGTTAGTGTGAATTTTGTGGGATCAAGATAAATAATATCGAAAGTTCATGAAATAATATCTTTCCATGCCCATTGAAAATTATCAGTTTCGTGAAAGTTGATGTCAAATTTTAGGGATTTAGTGCCTTTTCTTTCATGAAAGTTGATTATCGCTGCAAATTATTTAGGTGGAAACTGAAGAAATGTTATCGACCAGTTCTCGAGGACCAATATTCTTTGCTGCAAAAAGGATCACAATCCTATCTGGCTCATTGAAGAGGAGAATTCTTGATGGATGAGATGTTGGGAAGATGACAAAGTTAGTAATCATTTTGGAGAGGAGTTGCTTACGTTGTGTGGTGCTTTCAACTTAATTATCTGCAATGGTCTAGAGAGATGGAAAAAGTCTGGGAACTTCACTTGCAACACATATAATGGGGCAAGTGCAGTTGACCATGTTATTGGGTCACAAAGCCTAATAGAAAGAATTGTTGAAGTTAAGATTGAGAGCATATTTTGGATTTAAAATCAGATCATAACCCAATTTATATAAAGTTATCCTGGTTAGAAGAAAGACAGAATAGGAGGAAAACCAAATGTTCTCAACAACCGGCATCAAGGGGCAAAATTATTCTAACACAAGCAAATTGCACTATCTTCAAAACAATGTTGAGGAGATCAATTCAGAAGGAGAAAATTGTTCCCCAAAGCCTCAAAAGCCATGAGTTAACAAATATAATCCAGGGTGTGCTTGAGAAGTGGAAAAGATAAAAAAATAGGAAATCAGAATCAAATTGTTTTCCTGTGAATGCATGGTTTGATGATGAATGCAAAATAGCAAGGAGAACCTTGAAAAAGCAAGGAGAGGGGAAGATGAATGTAAAGTTATATAAGCAGATTTTAAAAAAGAAAAAATATGAGTTCTTGCAAACAAGGCGGGAAGAGCTGATATATCTAGGCAAGAATAACCCAAAACGTTTTTGGCAGGCACTTCAACCAAGGAAGAAGAAAATTGAAAATCATATTACAACCAATCAGTGGTTTGACTATGCAAGGGAACTCTATGAAAGAGAAGTAGAGGTTGAGCCTCCTCCCAGGATCAACACATCTACAAAGCTTTTAACAATATAGGAGGTGGAGGCAGGAATTAAAAATTTGAAAGCGGGGAAGGCAAGAGACTTGGTTGAACTTCAACAGAATATATAAAGTGGGAAATGAACATTTTGGCACCCCACATCATGGAAATATTCAACAATGTCATTCACCAAGGGTTCCCAAGGGATTGGACAACTAGTCTAGCAATTCCCCTTTTTAAAAGCAGAGACATTAATAATCCTTCCAACTATAGAACCATTATGATCAATCCGCTGTTTGCAAAGCTTTTCAGTGGCATGGTAGAGAATAGAATTAGTAAGTGGGCATAAGTAAAAGAAAAGAGGGAAAAATGGCAAGCAGGTTCTAGGCTGAAGCATTCTACAGTAGATCATGGTATCACGCTGAGACACATTGTTGAAAAGGTTTGGGGGAGCAAAGAAGAAGTATTTTGCTGTTTTGTTGACTTAAAAAAGGCATTTGACACGGTCCCTAGAGATAAGTTGTGGCGTAGAATGGAAGAACTTGAAATTCCTTTACAATATAGAGCTGTTGTCCATAGGCTTTATGAAGAGGTGAAAGTCAAGATTAGAAATTCAGCAGGCATTTTAGAATTTTTTAGAAGTGACATCGAATTCAAGCAAGGTTGCCCTTTATCCCCTACCCTTTTTGGTTTATATATTGACAAACTGGAAGAGTGGTTAAATTTGCAAGGTGGGGAGGGTGTTCGATTGGGGGAGTTTGTGATAAAGCTTCTTCTATATGCCGATGATCTTGTGCTGGTTGCTAAATCGGCCCATGGATTGTAGATGCACCTATATGCCCTTGAGCATTTTTGTAAAGCAGTGGGGATGCAAGTCAATACCAGTAAGACCAAGATAGTGATTTTCTCTAATAAAAGGAAGAAAAGCCAACATACGTTCTTCTTTCAAGACAACATTCTTGAAGAAGTAAATGAATACAAGTACCTCGGGATCGATTTCAACAACAAGCTTAATTGGGAGGATTGCAGAAAGAAAAGAATTTTAGGAGGGTGGAAAGCATTGTATGCACTTCAAAATAGATGTAGAGAGGCAGAGTTATGGGATTGGAACACGATCAAAGTACTTTTTGGACTCCTAGTTTGTCCAGTGATATTATATGGGTGTGAATTGTGGGCTAGCAGCATCTCTATTTCAAAATGGAAACAAATTGAAAAAATTCAAAAACACTTGATCATGAGCAAGTTCAAAATAAAAAGTTCGGTTCCCTATGAGATAATGTTGAGTGAAACAGGGGCAGCGCCCATTGAAGCAATTGCCATGGTGCATCTTATAAGGTACCTAAAGAGAATGGAGCAAATGGGAGAAGGTAGATGGCCGAAAGTTATCTTCAACGAAGGTATGAGTGAAAGAAAGAAATCATGGATGAGACAAAACAACAAATGGATGCAAAAATGGAATATTTACTTGAATGCATGTCCCAAAAATAGCAAGGAATTAAAGAATTTTGTGCTGGAGAAGTTCCATAAGGGTATATGGGGAAAAGAGTTGGGTAGAAAGAAGAAGTATTATGTTCAGGAATTTAACCCCACTTGTGATCTACAACAAAAAGAATACATTGGAGCTAGCATTCCGTGGAGGGCAAAGGTTCTTATAGCTCAAGTAAGAGCTAAATCACATCAACTTCGGTGTGAAACCGGACGATGGAAGAGACCTAAAGAAGCTTGGGAAGAAAGGGTATGCACTTTTTGCACTTTTGGGGCAGTGGAATCAGAAAAACATTTCATTTTGGAATGTGACGCTTTCAGAGACATTAGGGACAGTTACCGTAGTATGTTAGCATCAATTCCGTGGCATTGTCTTTTTAGTGATGGAATTGTTATAAGGTTGGGTCAGCTCATCATCAATTTATGTAAGAAAAGGATTGAATTGCAGAAAGAAAAAAACAAGGAAGTTGGTGGTCCCATAGACTATTTTTAGTCTCGTGGACATTAAAATATCATTCATTCATTATTCTTCATATTTTCTAAATTATCAGTAGCTTTTATGAATTTAGCGACATTTTCTTCCTTAAACCTCGAATACAACTGAAAATTCTTGACTTGGAAACTTCAAATAAATCTACCATGCGAAATAATAGTTTTAATAAACAAGGAACCATTAGAGGCACACAAGTCGATGTTGTTTTTTTATTGCAATTAAGGGCCTTTTCTTCGTTTAACTTAGAATACATCTAATAGTTCATCAAGTGGATACTTGAAAAAATAATTTTGACCAACCAATGTCTATTTTTAATGCATTTTTGGGCCTTTCCTTCCCTTAACGTGGAGTACAACGAAAATTTCTTAAGGTGGAGACATGAAATAATACCGCTCAACTTTCAAAACAAGAAGTTGGACTTTAATTTTGGCATGTCGAACTTACTGTCATGTAAATTTTTGTCTTATTCTTTTTTTTTTGTATGTAATATTTATTTTAATAGTCATATGTGTGGCCTCTTTCATTTACTTGAGATATGAGCACAACTTGAGTCTTTTGTTTGTGCAAAAGGAAATGGAAGCGAAAGTCAAATTTTAAATTTGGGAGTTAGCTTTAGTGGTCACTCTTTTCTTGTGTGGGGTGTGCTTTTTTATTATTATTTATTTTTTGTTTTATTTTTCTATCTTGTTGCTTGAATACAATTGAAGGTTCTCTAAGTGGAGAGTTGATTCAATTAAATGCAATGGAACTAAATGTTGTTGAAAAATGTAACTAGGTTTGGTCTTCATAAATTGTATTTGATTCAATATTTATTGTACTTGTCAAAAGAATAAAGAAAATAAATTTAATATTATCATTAAATGACTTATTAAAGCATGGGTTTCATGCTTGGGCCATATTATTTTAGGTCAAAGTCCTCATTGTGGAATTATAGGTTTTATTATGAGTCTATAGGATTATTGCAAATTTAAATTGATGCATATTGGGATTTTGAATCATGCAAATAGGTCAAGTATTGAGTCAAATATGATTTATGAAGCCTGCGCATTAAGTCGGCCTTCAAGTGACCAAGTCAGCCTCAAGCCCAGGAATTCGAGCTCATCACAAGCCTATATATACACGGGAATTGAACTCACTTGGAACCAATTCATTGCATCACATAAATTTGATATGTTTACTACATCTAGGGAAATTTGCGAAGTGAAGGACTTTCTGAGTTCGGTTTTGGGCAAGCTTAAGGAGCTGAAGAAAATCAAAATTTTGGTGCTACTCTCTCTATATTTTGTGCTATAGTTTGGGAGATTGAAGTTCTCCAAGATTTACTGCATCAGTGACTACATGAGGTGCTTCTACCAAGGGAATAAGAAGTCGAAGTTGATTTTGCTAGATGTTGCTGCTTTAAGAAGTTGTATTGGGTCAAGGTCGAAGTTCTAGGAGCAAGTTCAAAGTCTTTATCTCAAGAAGCTAGGTCAAAGTTCTAGGTCAAATAAGTTGCTTCATATTGCTGCCAGGAAGGATCACAAGGAAGGCTGACTTAGTGTGGAGGATGTCCAGGTCAAGATCTAGAGTCTCAAGAATCACTATTGAAGGAAGAATTATTGTTTGGGTATTCCCTTAGAGTGGGTTTTTGCCCTAGCTGTTGGCCTACATATGGTGTCCTTGATTATGTGCATTTACTTTGATATTTGCTTGATGAAATAATAAGAAGAAAGATAAAGAAGAACACTATAAGAACTAAAAGAAGATTACAAAGTAAATAATCAAGAACAAAAGGATCTTTTTGCCTTTCTAATTCTCTAACAGATGTAGATCTAAAGTACTTTGTTTAAATCCATTCTCTATGAAATTTTGATGGTACTATTGTTGGATGCGACTGTACTAGTTTTCTTACAACAATTGCCAATTTTTATACAATATTATTGATCTTTACTTTTTCTTAGATCTTTTGATACCAATGAAAATTCGTTCTAGGTCTTGCTCCAATAAAGGCTATGCAATTGAAGATTTTTCAAACAACAAAATCTCCCCAAGTTTTCTTCCTTGCAACTGATCCAAAGGATGCAATTTTTTAAAACAACAAAAAATAAGACCCCTAACATCTCATTTATCAGTTTTTTCAAACACATGGAATGAAAAATTTCTTCTACTTCTCTACATGAAGAAAGAAAGCCCATAATTATGCTACTATGATTTGTGCAGTGAATTTATGAATTTCTAAAACCACCATATGAGTTATTGATATATGTATTTAATTAAACGTTCTAAAACATGCAAATCTACTTCCCTTGACACAAGTTGACAAACTTATTGCATCCATGAGAGCTACAACCATCATTACAATTTGACAAACACATGGAAGCCATGAATGCTACAACCGTTGAGGATTTTTTTCAACTAGTTTGTAGTCATGTAAGCTAACTCAGAACAAAAATATACCAAAAAATTGAATCACAAAAACACTCTTAATTGAATCAGTAAACAAATTTTCCAAAATCTACATACAATAAACTACAATCATTGAAGAACTTCTTTAGACATTTAATGTGCAACCTTTTATACACATCTAAGTTGTAACCATCAAACCAAATCATAGTAAGAAAAAACCATGTAATAAATTAATATTATGATTATTATTTACTACAAGGCATAATAAGTTCATAGGATAAATCTCACCAGGGTTGAGAGAATCTAACAAAACTGCCCAGATCTCAAAATTAGACTTGGTAAATCCTTTTTTTTTTGACTCTAAATTTGGGTTCCTGGTCCATATGGCATAGATACCCCTATGTATTCTGCGGTTCATAACATGACTCTCCCTAAAACCCGAAATACTAAAACACTGAATTATTACTAAGAATATGAAATATATTCTATGAAATTCAACAATTAAATGACACAAAATTCTGCATAATTAATTCTATAAAAAGTTACTATCAAACACAATATATTGACCCCATGTGCGGGTGCTTACTAGTGATCCTGCCAACAGCCACCTGGCCACGCCGTCGTCGGGCAACCGTCCTCGTCATGAGGAGGCACATGGCCTCGACATGGTTATTAAAAACTGGGGTGTGGGTGATATTAACTCCACCAGCCTTGATCTGTTTGTCGAGTCCTCTCTGCACCTGGTGAGAATTAAATTTGTCCTCTGCGTATTCATTCCTCCATCTACGACTTTAATCCTCCCGCTGCCATATATGGACAATGGCATTGTATCTTCGAGATTCTCCTTTGGCCTTTTTGTTGTTCTCAGTCTCAGTTCTGTCTCCTCCTACGCCAATTGTGCTCCTACCGAGGCCCTGCATCATCTCTTAGCTCAAACTGCTCTCTACACACTGCCTGTTCTCCTCCTCCGCCTCCTTTGCATTCCTGCAGCTCTGCTTTAGACATGCCTCGTCGCCACCGCATGCGGTTCCGTAGAGGCGAAGGCCGTGGCCTCCCATCTCGTCCTCCCATTCACACCATGGCTAGTAGAATTGTGGACTTATCTCTTAATTTGGTTGTTCCTGAGGTCATGGATCCTCATAGCCTCTCTGCTCATTTGTCCATGCACCTTATTGAAGCCTCTTCTGGGCCCTCTGGCTCTTGCTCCAGGAAATGGATGCGCAAATCCACCATGTCTCTTGTCTCCCTCAATCTTCCGCGCAAAATGGTGGCTCTGTCGGTTAAGTTAGCAGAGGGCGCATCGAATAGTGATGGCAACTGCAGATTTGATGAAGACGACAAGGATTCTGAGACATGTACCTGCTCGACCTCCTCTCCGTCGTTGGACGCCTAGCTGTCCAAGCTTGAGGACAAAATCTCTGAGTACATGTGCCACATCGAGGAAGAGATGCCTTAATCGCCGTTGCACGATGATAAGAAGCAGCCAAATTAACCTCTTGGTTCCCACTTGTCTCTTCTCTATGCTATGGTCTAGTTATCGTTTAGTTCTCGTGACTTTTTTTATGCACTGGATAATGATGCTTAAAGCTGGTTTCCCTATAAGGGCAAAATTTTCTCTGATACATAGACAAGTTTCTTGGGCTAGTTTATCCTTTTGGGGCAACCCCTCTTTTGAAATTTTGAACTTGCTATTTCTCGTCGGAATTGGCTAATGCAGCAATTCCGGAGGATGGCGAATGTATATCTGTGATTTGTATTTTATAATAGAAGTAGCCATATTTAGAAAAAAAACACAGTATGTTATCTTTAAAAAACAAATATGACATGGTATAGGTAGAATCTCATTATAACTAGAATTTTAAAAATTTGGCAACACATTCTTGTTTAATTCCCTATGTAAGTTTACAACTATAACTGCCATGAAACTATTAGTTCATTTTTTGGCTAGCTAAAAAAAAACTTGCAAATTATTTCATAAATATTCATAATATTGTCACAATTTAAACTAACAATATCCAAGAAATTTATAATTTCCACAATACTTGAAACTAATAATAAACTAAAATTTCAAGAGCATTTATAAATATGTATATAACTCCAAAAATATGAGAGTATGCTCCAACTCCAATGCCCTTACCAACTCATTGTGAACCATCTAGTTTTCTACCTAACCATATCCAGGAAGAAGTTCTCCCCCTAGAACCCTCGAGCAATAAAAGCTCACAAGAAATACCAAAATAAAACAATAAAGAGATATATAAGGCAAGTTAAGGAAGATAAGTTTCACTTCCTCTCAATACCACTCATGTTCAAATCCACTAGGTAGAGCTACTTAGTAATTTAGTTTAGGAATTCTCAGCTGTTAATTTGGAAGATCAGTGAAAAATTCCAACCATGGGACGTGATTCCTCTTTTCGAGAGGACCAATTTTTACTATTGAAGCACTCAATTTGGACAAGGGAAAGTGCATTTTTGAATAAAAACCCATAATGTCACATTTGATCAGGTTGACCCTAACAGGAAAATGGACTCCCTTGGAAGCCTATAAATTCAAGTGACCTCAATCTCATTTGTACATCACCAAGCATCTTCTTCTTCTTTTCTTCATTGATTAGTTCGCACAGGTTGGAGGCTGGGTCAAGAAATTTGGTTCGTACATGTCCGAGATTACAGGGTCTGAAGCTCGCACGTGTTCTAAGATTTTGGGTCACAACCACATGCTTGTCACATGAATATTTCGAATATAACCATAGGCTTGCAGGCTCATCATTGTGGTTGGAAGGTATCAACCACAAACATCCTTCTTCTCTGTGCGGTTGGGCTCTAGGGATGGATTTTGACATTTGACCGTAGACATGAAAAGTTGTTTCTGATCTCGATTGATGCTGGGAACATATTTTTGAATGTTGTTGGGTTAATTTTGTTAGATGATTTTGTATTGGGCTCACTGTACTCTTTGATGAACATTTTATAAAAATCTAATAAGTAGAAGAATTTCATAGGGTGTTCCCCATAGTGGGTTTTTCTAGTATCTGACCAAATCTGGTTTCTCTTGTTGATGTGTTGTTTGTCTCTTTAATAACTATTGTTGATTGGAAATATTAATTGTTATTGAAAAGATTTCTAATTGAAGAATTGAATTGGGCTAATAGTAATTCAAACAACATAGAGAAGTGTGAAATTTAACATGGTATCAGAGCTAAGGTAAAGGAAAAGTGCAAAAAGAGATAAGCAATGAAGCAATCGTCTTTGGAAAGTTGAAGGAGATCAAGTCAAGATGCCTTCCTCTTTCTTTAAGGAACATGAGAAGTTGGGTGACTCATCTAAATTTTTTGTATGGAATATCAGGTTGGAGATCATAGCTGATAACAATGATGTTTCAAAATACATTCAAGGAAAAGTACCCGAGCCTCCGAAGAATGCTTCTGATGTTGTTAAGAAAAAGTACAAGAAAGGTGAGTTAAAATCAAAGAAAATTACAAGTAATGGTTTACAAGATACTTTACTTGCATATGCTAGAAATTTGAGGAAGTCTAAAGATATGCATGATAAGATAGTTGGTACGTATGAAGTCAAAAATTTGAATGAAATCATCTCCTGTAAATACCAACTCAAAGTTATGAAGATGAACAAAGGAGAGTTTGTGCAATCCTACAATATGAGGATATCTCGTCTTAGAGATCAATTGCAAAGAGTTGGAGAAACTATGTTTGATAGGAAAATGGTGATTGTAACTCTTAGATGTCTCTCTCCCATTTGGGAAATCTTCATTACTACCATAAGCAACAACAATATATTCTTGTCATTTGATGAGATTTTTGGAAAACTCACTCAAGAAGAATCAAGGATGATATCAAGAGGTGGGATACAAAAGCATGAAGAAGGAGAGTCAACTGCATTCGTCACTCACAACAAGAAGAAAGGAAAAGGAGGTCCATCATGTTCAAGAAAACCTCTTCCTCTAAATTCAAATAGAAGGATTGGAAAAGTAAATGAATCGTCTCACATTGAATGCTACAATTGTCATAATAAAGGCCACTATGATCAAGATTTCCCCAAGAAGAACAATGGTCCATGCTACAAAACGAGAAGCAACAATAATTGGTTTAATAATCAATGTGGAAGCGATGATTGAAGGAACGATTGTAATGGAAGAAATGATAGAAGAAAAAGAGATACTCCAAGTCATCGTGAAGAAGACCACTGTCCTCAAAAGAAGTTAAGATACTCCAGGAATGAAAGTAATGTTGAAAATAAATCTGAATATATTCTTAAATCTGCTCTCACTAGTTCTTCTCCTTCAGATTCTTGGGATAGTTGGTTGGTTGATAGTGGGGCCACTCATGATTTCTTAGGGTATAAGGAAGCTCTCTCTAGTTTGGTAGAGAGGGAGTCAAACTTGAAAATTTTTCTTGGAGACAACTCCACTCATCCCGTTAAATGCTTTGGGTCCATCAAATTTCATTTGGATTTCGGGGAATCTGTTTTTCTCCATGATGTGATGTATGTCTCGGGATTGAAGAAGAATTTGGTATCAATATCCGCTTTGGAAGACAAAGGGTTAAGGTCCGCCTTCATCAATGGAAAGATTCTTACTTGGCCTGTTGGATCCCCTACGAGAGATGCATTTACGTTGGGATTGAAATTTGAAGGAAATTATAGTCATTGGTAGATGTATTCTAGCACTGGTCCATGACACCAATCATCAAAGTGAGCTATGGCACCGAAGATTGACCCATCTACATTATAATGCTCTTCCGAAATTGAAGAAATTTATCTTGGTATTCCTGATTTTCAAGCCCAACAAGATGGAGTATGTCCAGATTGTGCCAGTGGAAAGAAGACAAGGGACCATTCCCCTCTAGTGAGAACAAGACGAATGACATCCTCCAACTTATTTATTTCAATATATGTGGTATGATTCCCATACATTCAATTGGTTTCCATCTCTATTACATCACCTTCATTGATGAATTTTGAGGAAAGACGTGGATATATTATTTGATGCACGAGGATGAAGCCTTCGAAATGTTCAAGGAGATCAAAGCATTGGTCAAAAATCAAACAGTGAAGAAAACCAAGATATTCAAGTCTGCCATTGTCGAAAGGAAGGTTTCAAGAAAGAGACAATTGTGTCCTATACTCGAACAAAATGGAGTAGCTGAAAAAAAGAACATGTCTATTGTAGAAGTTTCTCGTGTCATGCTCCATGATCAAAAGTTTCCAAAGTTCCTTTGGGGAGAATCAACAAATATTGTCGTATATGTACAAAATAGGGTGCCTCATCAAGCATTCGACAACAAGACCCCTGAAGAAGTGTTTATAGGTGTCAAGCCTGAAGTTGGCCATTTCTGTATCTTTGGTCGCCCCGTATATTTCCATGTTCCAAAGGACAAAAGAAACAAGATGGAAGCAACATGAAGAAAAGGTATGTTTTTTTTATATTGTGAAAATTATAAATCTTTTAGAATATATATTCCTGGTCAAAGGAAGGTTGAAATTAGTAGGGATGTAACATTCGATGAAGATGCTACCCTTGGGAAAGCAAGGGACCTTCCTTTGCCTCCTCCTATGCCTGAATCCGAGATATACATTGTTGATGATCCCATGGATCCCATGGATCCCTTCGATCCTCCTCCTTGTCATCCTCCTGCCAAGAAGAGGCCACTTTAGCTTCATGACACATTACAAGATGATGAGAGATGTGTTCCTATTCAGAGATCATTTAGAGAAAGCAAGAAGCCATGTAGGTATTAGTGATATGTTGTAGCCATGAGCACCGTGATTCAAGTCAAACCTCCCACCTTTGAAGAATTCATGAAAGAAAAAGTTTGGAAGGATGTTATGGCTAAAGAATATGAATCAATTATGAATAATGACGTATGGGATGCTGTGTTGAGACCAAAGGGGAAATATGTGGTGATTTCAAAGTGTCTATTCAAGATCAAACATGGAGTTGATGGTAGCATTGAGAAATATAAATCAAGTTTTGTGACCCGAGGATTCTCCCAGAAAGAGGGAGAAGATTATGATGATATATTTTCACTTGTGGCTCGATATACATCCATTCATTCGATAGTTTCTCTTGCCGCAAGTCAAGGATGCACCCTTCATCAGATGGATGTGAAGACTGCATTCCTTTATGGCATGTTACAAGAAGAAGTGTATATTGAGAAACCACAAGGATTTGAAGTAGAGGATCGAAAGACACAAGTTTACAAGTTGAAGAAGGTATTGTATGGCTTAAATGAACCCCCCAGAGCATGTTATGCCCACAAAGATAGTTATTTGGTGAATTTGGATTCATAAGAAGAAATGTAAATCACAACCTCTACTTCAAGGTAGTCCAAGGTATGTCATTGATTTTGGTTTTATATCTCGACAATCTATTCTTGACAGGTAGTGAGCCCTTGATGATTAAGTGTAAGAGGGAGTTAGCCTTTGAATTCGAGATGAAGGACCTTGGACTTATGCACTATTTTCTAGGCCTTGAGGTGTGGCAAATACCCGGTGAAATTTTCCTTTCACAAGGAAAATATGTTGCGAAGCTATGGAGAGATTTGGAATGATAGAATGCAAGTCCTTTCCCACACCAATGGAAATTAATTTCAAGAATTTATGTAGTTGCAGGCCCTGATTTGGCGAATCCATTTGAGCATACATAGTTGATTGGGGCTCTAATGTTCTTAGTTAACACCTATCCAAACATATGCTATGAAGTGAACACATTGATTCAATTCACGACAATCACCCTTGGTCTGAGATATTTTGTTGGATATTTTCGACTTCATGGATATACTGATGCTCACTGGGAAGGAAACATTGTCAACATGAAGAGTACATCTAGATGTTGTTTTAGCCTTGGATCTACCATGGTATCATGGTTGAGCAGGAAGTAGAAGTTTTTAACATTGAGTATTGCTGAAGAAGAGTTTATTTCCACTAGCATGGACATATGCAAAGCAATTTGGTTGAGGAAGCTCTTTGGAGAGATATTTGAGCAAGTAGTAGACACTACAATGATATATTGTGACAACAAGAGTGGGATCCATTTGACAGAGAATCTCGTATTTCATGATAAGTCCAAGCATAGAGAGATCCGATATCATTTCATTCAAGACATGGTGCAGATAGGCCTTGTTAGACCCTATCACATATCAACATATGATCAAATTGAAAATATTCTCACCAAGGATTTTCTGAAAGGGAAGTTCTTGGTGTCCAGAGAGGAGCTTGGACTAAAAAATGTGACCCCTCCTGATAAGGGGCATCGTTGATTGAGAAAAATAAGCCAACTCTTCCCCTCTATCTGAGCTCCTAGGATGTGGAATTGAGATGGAGGGCTCCTAGGGTAGAGGGATCTTTGGAAAATATGGTACTACCGCTATATGTTACCCATAGGGTCAGATATGTTGCTCCCATATCTTGGTCTATGCAGAGTATACCCCAGTTGGCATCATACCCACAAGTTGGGCTTGTTGGGATTACCGCTCTCGTATTCCCAACGAGTTGAGAAAGTGCTTGGGGATGTGCTTGATTATGATGCAGGTATTCTGCCACATGACTCTTGAGGGTCATTGCTAGGAAGATCAACATGGAATAGGATGAATGTAATCCTTACCTCTTATATAGCAAGTTGTATCTTGCCCATTGATTACATCATGGGATGGTTATGATCCTTTCTTGGTAAGTTGTATCTCACCTATTGCTCGATGAGATGACTTGGGTGAGAGTGTCCAATATGACCTTCCTCATTATCCGAGAGGGTGGTAGCTTCATCTTCCCGATGATTCTTCTTCTTTGGATTCAAGAATAATTCAACAAATAGAGTTGAGCATAGTTGGGACATGATATGACGACATGATACATATGATTATTATATGATGCAGTTGGCATTTATCCCTAGATGAGATGGAGTGTTAATTTTGTAGCCGAGTGACAAATTCCTACCATGGGACGAGATTCCTCTTTTCGAGAGGACCAATTTTGACTATTGGAGCACTCAATTTGGATAAGGGAAAGTGCATTTTTGAATTAAAGCCCACAATGTCACATTTGATTAGGTCATTTGTAACAGGAAAATGGAATCCCTTGGAAGCCTATAAATACATATGATTATTACATGATGCAGTTGGAATTTCACCCTACCTAAGAGGAAGTGTTAATTTGGCAGCTCAGTGAAAACTTCCTACCATGGGACGAGATTCCTCTTTTGGAGAGGACCAATTTTGACTATTGAAGTGCTCAATTTGGATAAGGAAAAGTGAATTTTTGAATTAAATCCCATAATGTCACATTTTATTAGGCCGTCCCTAACAGGAAAATGGACTCCCTTG
Source organism: Pinus albicaulis (assembly GCA_034641835.2). Classification (NCBI taxonomy): domain Eukaryota; kingdom Viridiplantae; phylum Streptophyta; class Pinopsida; order Pinales; family Pinaceae; genus Pinus; species Pinus albicaulis. The sequence continues at coordinate 1,460,959,010 of CM076578.1, read as the reverse complement.
GAAGCCTATAAATACAAGTGACCTCAAGCTCATTTGGACATCACCAAGCATCTTCTTCTTCTCTTCTTCATTGATTGGTTCACACAGGTTTGAGGTTGGGTCGAGAAATTTGGAATGTACATGTCTGAGATTATAGGCTTTGAATCTCGCACATGTTCTAGGGTTTTGGTTCACAATTGTAAGCTTCTCAGGAGAATATTTTAGCTATAACTTCTGGCTTGAAGGCTCATCAATGTGGTTGGAAGGTCTCAACCACACACATTATTAAAGAACTTTTGAGGTCTAAAATGGGCCTCCTAAGAAAAATGTACAACCAAAATAAACTTTATAAGAAAAAATAGGATACAAGATGGTGATGTCATCCATGGAGGATGATTCACCATTTTTGGGATAAAAAAGTATAAAGATTAAAAAATAATAAAATATTAAAACTACTTTTTTCAACTTATCTCCCTAAGGTTTTACTGAAATTTGGAGTGAGAGTACTCATTGGATGGAAAATTTAATTCCTCATCTAAGGAGTACCAATGTTGCATACTTTCGATGAAACCTGCTACACGAAATATGAGAAATACATGAAAAAATATGCTTGCAATAATGTTTTTCATGTATTTCTCATATTTGGTGTAGCAGGGTCCATCGAAAGTATGAAACATGAGTACTCCTTGGACAAGGAATCAAATTCTGCATCCAACGAGTGTTCCTGCTCGAAATTTGAGTAAACCCATAGGGAGATAAGTTAAAAATACGAGTTGAAAAATAGATTTTTCTTTTTCCCTAAGACATTTGATGATGTAATCTAATATTATTTTATCATTTCCACTATTATTTTATAATTTCCTTAGGAGACCTATTTTTTACCTCAAAATTCCCCTAATTTCCTTCCTCCTACGTTTGATGGGATTTAAGGTTGAATTTTGACATTTGACCGGAGTTGACCATAGACAAGAAATGTTGTTTTTGATTTGGATTGATGTTGGGAACATATTTCTGAATGTTGTTGGGTTAATTTTGCTGGATGATGTTTTATTAGGTTCATTGTACTCTCTTTTGAACTTTTTATGACAATATAGTAAGAAGAATAATTTCAAAGGGTTTTCTCCATAGTAGGGTTTCCCTTAGTCTTTGACCAAATCTATTGTCTCTTGTTGATGTGTTGATTGTCTCCTTTATCATTGCATTTACTGCTCTATATTCAATTAGTGTTGTTTATTGGAAATATTAATTGTTATTAAAAATATTGTTAATTGAATTGGGCTAAAAGTAATTAAAACATCATAAAGTAGTGTGAAATTTAACATCATATTCATTTCATAAGAATTTGGATACTCTCCAGGCCCCCCCTCCAACCATGGTGGTCCTTCTCTCTTTATAGCCTTTAAGTGGGGTGACACATCACCCTTATGTATTGTTTCTTAATCCAAAATTTTCATATAATTCATCACCCTATTGGACAATTTTAAAAAAATTGTTATTATTTAATTTTCATAAATAAATTATCTACCTTTTTATTAAAATAATATTCATCACCCCCCATTCATCACTTTTAAATATTTCTTATTATTTATTTTCTAAAATAAACAATTTACCTTTTTATTAAAATTAAGAGCACTTCCAAAGTCGGTAAATTTGGAATTTAATTACTTTAGGGGTTAAACGAGGTTAGCTTACCCGGTTGATTGATGCCCATGAGTGGTATTTTTCTTTCGAAGCATAGGGATTCCCTACCCCTATTTCTTGTCTCGTCGTGCCTCAATAGATTCAAGACTCCGCTCCCTAATCTACTTAAAAGTTCCAACATTCCACACCTTGATATTTCAAAGATTTAGGACTTTACTACTGAATCTTTTCATTATTGACCCAAGATTCCACATCTTGATATTTCATTTATTTAGGACTCCGCACCATAATTTCAATGGCTTCTCATTTATTGTGATTTGAAACTCCATACTTCACCTTAAGGTACTAGTTGTGAGCTCATACCCATATAATCGTTTGTTGGTAAGGTCTTGTTCCAAGAACTACACACATCACAATCTCATAGATCAAAGGAATCAAATGAATTTCATAATGAAAATAACTTAATCTCATTTTATCTAGAATTGTGCATCACTTCCACAATCATTTTGTTTTTGAAGAAATGACTTCCACAATCCTTTATAATTTGAGAATCCTTGATGGCAAATGACCAGGTCCCCTGCCACAACCTACTCAATACAATATTAAGTATCTATAATCATACAAATAATGTATAATCCATAAATCATAATTAACCATATGTTCCACATAAGCATGATAATCCATGGATCTATGTGTCTCATTATCCTGGAGCAACATCCATGTAATACACCTATGTCATAAGTCAAATGCAGAAACAAAAACATCTGTATAACACGTACTTAAATAAAAACCATCTGATACACATAATCAAAGATACAACACATAAAAGGACATATACTATTTATGTAATATATACAACAATGTTCCACAATAAATTGATTGACTCAATTATATATATATATATATATATATATATATATATATATATATATATATATATATATAATCCATTAAAATGTCACCCTCAATAGGGGTCACAAAGTTGTATTAGGAAAAATAGGACACTCCATACTCACGCTCTCGGGGAAAACTTGGCCTAAATTTTGATTGAAAAAAAAAGGAAACTCAGGACACATAGTAGATGCATTCTCCCATCTAATTGATCTAGGTGGAACATGAAGGAGAATTATAGATAGAGCTTAAAATGCATACTAAATAGGACAGGGACATTTCCCTAGAACCGAGCCATCACACAAGTCAAGGTGCGATGGAATACCCATTTTTTAATTTCACAAGGATATTAATATAAATAATAGAACCTAGAGGATGGTGTTCCTTTAATGGGGTTGGGATTGTAACACCCCATTTTGATCCTGAGGATTACTATAATTAAGTAAGTGTTGAAAAATGATTTCATGTATCAACATTTATGTGTTGTTAGTCCCTAGGGGATAAATAAATAGGAAATCATGTTATCAAGTGTTATGTAAAATATGGGATTCAAGTGTCAAATCCCCCTAATTAACTTGTGTTTGGAGATTACAGGGTCCGAAGCTCGTATGTGTTTTAGGGTTTTGGGTCACAACTGTAGGCTTGTCACAGGAAGATTTTGGCTATAACCACAAGCTTCCAGGCTCATTAATGTGGTTGGAAGGTCTCAACCACACACATCCTTCTTCCTACGTGCGATTGAGCTCTATATTTGAATTTTGACATTTGACCTTAGTTGACCGTAGACAGGAAAAGTTGTTTCTGATCTGGATTGATGTAGGGAACATATTTCTGAATGTTATTAGGTTAATTTTGCTGGATGGTTTTGTATTGGGCTCATTGTACTCTCCGTTGAACATTTTATGACAATATAATAAGAATAATAATTTCAAAGGGTTTTCTCCATAGTGGGTTTTTCTTTGGTCTTTGACCAAATCAGGTGTCTCTTGTTGATATGTTGATTGTATCCTTTGTCATTGGATTTATTGATCTATCTTAAATTACTGTTGTTGATTAGAAATATTAATTGTTATTAAAAATATTGTTCATTGAATAATTGAAATGGGTTAAAAGTAATTGAAACATCATACGACTGTGAAATTTAACATCAGGTTCACTTCAGAAGCATTTGGCTACTCTCGAGGGCTCCCTTCCAACCATAAAGGTCCTTCTCTTTTTATATCCTTTGAGTGGGGTGACACATCACGCTTACGTATTAATTTTTAATTCAAAATTTTCGTAATATTCATCACCCTATGTGTCAATTTTAAATAATTTGTTATAATTTATTTTTCATAAATAAATTATCTACCTTTTTATTAAAATAATATTAAACACCCCTCATTTGTCACTTTTAAATAATTTATTATTATTTATTTTCCAAAATAAATAATTTACCTTTTTATTAAAATAGTTTATTAAATTTAAGAGCACTTCCAAAGTCGGTAAATTTGGAATTTAATTACTTTAGCGATTAAACGAGGTTGACTTACTCGGTTGATTGATGCCCATGAGTGGTATTTTTATTTCGAAGAATAGGGATTACCTACCCCTATTTCTTGTCTCGTCGTGCCTTAGTAGATTCAAGACTCCGCTCCTTGATCTACTTCAAAGTTACAACATTACACACCTTGATATTTCAAAGATTTGGGAATTTTCTCCCTTATCTTTTTATTATTCACCCAAGACTCCACATCTTGATCTTTCATGGATTTTGATTCCACGCCCTAATTTCAATGGCTTCTCCTTTTTTGTGCTTTAAAACTCCTCACTTCACCTTAAGTTATTAGTTTTGAGCTCATACCCATCTAATGGCTTATTGGTAAGGACTTGTTCCAAGAACTACACACATCACAATCCCATAGATCAAATGAATCAAATGAATTTCATAATGAAATTAACTTAAGAACATTTAACCTAGAATTATGCATCAATTCCATAATCTTTTTGTTTGTTATGAAATGAATTCCAAAATCATTTATAATTTGAGCATCCTTGTTGGAAAATGACGAGGTCCCCTAACACATCCTACTCAGTACAAGATTCAACATATATAATCATACAAATCATGTATAATCCATAAATCATAATTAACCATATGTTCCACATAAGCATGATCATCCATGGATCTACGTGTCTCATTGTCCTGGATCACCATCCATGTCATACACCTATGTCATAAGTGAAATGCAGAAAGAGAAACATATGTATAACATGTAATTAACTAGAAACCATCTGATACACAGTCAAAGATACCACACATAAAAGGAAATATATTATGTATGTAATATATACAACAATGTTCCACAATCAATTGATTGACTCAATTATATATATATATATATATATATATATGCCATTCATAATCCATCAAAAAGTAACAGTCAATAGGGGTCACAAAATTGTACTAGGAAAAATAGGACTCTACATACCCACTCTCTTCGGGAAAACTTGGCCTCAATTTTGATTGAACAAAAAAGGGAACTCGAGAAACATAGTAGATGCATCCTCCCATTTACTTGATCTTGGTGGAACACAAAGGATAATTATCGATAGAGCCCAAATGCATACTAAATAGGAGGGGACATTTCCCTAGAACCAAGCCATCACACAAGTCAAGGTGCAGTGGAATACACAATTTTTAATTTTACAAGGATATTACTATAAATAATAGAACCTAGAGGATGGTGTTCCCTTAATGGGGTTGGGATTGTAACACCCCATTTTGATCATGAGGATTAATATAATTAATTATGTGTTGAAAAATGATTTCCTGTATCAACATTTATGTGTTGTTAACTCCTAGGGGATAACTCAATATGCAATCATCGTGTTTTAAAGTGTTACGTAAACAATGAGATTCAAGTTTCAAATCCCTCGAATTAACTTGTGTATGGAGAATACATGGTCTGAAGCCCCCACATGTTCTAGAGTTTTGGGTCACAATTGCAGGCTTGTCACAAGAAGATTTCGACTATAACCAAAGGCTTGCAGGCTCATCAATGTGGTTGGAATGTCTCAACTGTACACATCCTTCTACGTACGTGTGATTGATCTCTAGGGTTGAATTTTAACATTTGACCGTTGACAAGAAAAGTTTTTTCTGATTTGGATTGATGCAGGGAACATATTTCTGAATGTTGTTGGGATAATTTTGCTGGATGAATTTGTATTGGGCTCGTTGTGCTCTCTGTTGAACATTTTATGACAATATAAGAAGAATAATAATTTCAAATGGTTTTCTCCATAACGGGGTTTCCCTCGATCTTTGACCAAATCTAGTGTCTCTTGTGGATGTGTTGATTGTCTCATTTTTAATTGCATTTATTGTTCTATCTTCAATTACTGTTGTTGATTGGAAATATTAATTGTTATTAAAAATATTGTTCCTTGAGTAATTGAAATGGGCTAAAAGTAATTGAAACATCATAAAGTAGCGTGAAATTTAATATTAGATTCATGTCAGAAGCATTTGACTACTCTCCAGGGTCCTCTTCCAACCATAATGGTCCTTCTCTTTTTATAACCTTTGAGTGGGGTGACACATCACCCTTACGTATTGTTTTTTAATTCAAAATTTTCATATTATTCATCACCCTATGTGTAAATTTTAAATAATTTGTCATTATTTAATTCATAAATAAATTATATACCTTTTTATTAAAATAATATTCAACACCCCCCAATTTTCACTTTAAAATAATTTGTTATTATTTATTTTCCAAAATAAATAATTTACCTTTTTTTATATTAAATTTAAGAGCACTTCAAAAGTCTATAAATTTGGAATTTAATTACTTTAGGGGTTAAACGAGGTTGGCTTACCCGGTTGATTTATGCCCATCAGTGGTATTTTTCTTTCGAAGAATAGGGATTCCTTACTCCTATTGCTTGTCTCGTCGTGCCTTAGTAGATTCAAGACTCTGCTCCTTGATCTACTTCCAAGTTCTAACATTCCACACCTTGATCATTCAAAGATTTCAGACTTTGCTCCCTAATATTTTTATTATTGACCCAAGGCTCCACATCTTGATATTTCATGGATTTATGACTCCACACCCTATTTTCAATGGCTTCTCATTTATTGTGCCTTGAAACTCCACACTTTACCTTAAGGTATTAGTTGTGAGCTCATACCCATCTAATGGTTTGTTGGTAAGGTCTTGTTCCAAGAACTACACACATCACAATCTCATAGATCAAAGGAATCAAATGAATTTCATTATGAAATTAACTTAATCACATTTTACCTAGAATTTTTCATCACTTCCACAATCATTTCATTTTTGAAGAAATGACTTCCACAATTAGTTATAATTTGAGCATCCTTTTTTTCAAATCACCAGGTCCCCTGCCACATCCTACTTAGTACAATATTAAGCATATATAATCCTACAAATCATGTATAATCGATAAATCATAATTAACCATATGTTCCACATAAGCATGATCATCCATGGATCTATGTGTCTCATTGTTGTGGATTACCATCCATGTCATACACCTATGTAATAAGTCAAATGCAGAAAGAGAAACATCTGTATAACATGTACTTAACTAAAAACTATATAGTACACATAATCAAAGATACCACACATAAAAGGAAATATACTATGTATGTAATATATACAAAAATGTTCCATAATCAATTGATCGAATCAATTATATATATAAGTTTGTCATTCATAATCCATCAAAAATCCATCCTCAATAGGGGTCACAAAATATTACTACGAAAAATAGGACACTACATGCTCACTCTCTTGGGGAAAACTTGGCATGAAGTTTTATTGAACAAAAAAGGAAAATCAAGAGACATAGTAGATACATCCTCCCATATACTTGGTCTAGGTGGAACATGAAAGATAATTCTAGATAAAGCCTAAATGCAGATTAAATAGGATGGAGAAATTTCCCTAGAACCGAGCCAACACACAAGTCAAGATGAGGTGGAATACCCATTTTTTATTTTCACAAGGATATTACTATATATAATAGAACATATAGGATGGTGTTCCTTTAATGGGGTTGGGGTTGTAACACCCCATTTTGACCTTGAGGATTACTATAATTAAGTATGTGTTGAAAAACGATTTCTTGTATCAACATTTATGTGTTGCTAGCCCCCAGATGATAACTCAATAGGAAATCTATGCAAACAATGAGATTCAAGTTTCAAATCCCCCTAATTAACTGTTGTTTGAAGATTACAGAGTTTGAAGCTCGCATCTATTCTAGGATTTTGTGTCACAACTGCAGGCTTGTCACAGGCAGATTTTGACTATAATCACAGGCTTGCATGCTCATAAATGTGGTTGGAAGGTCTCAACCACACACATCCTTCTTCCTACGTGCGATTGGGATCTAGGGTTGAATTTTGACATTTGACTGCAGTTGACTGTTGACAAGAAAGTTGTTTCTGATCTGGATTGATGCAAGGAACATATTTCTAAATGTTGTTGGGTTAATTTTGTATTGGGCTCATTGTACTCTTTGTTGAACATTTTATGAAAATATAATAGGAATAATTTCATAGGGTTTTCTCCATAGTGGGGTTTTCCTTGGTATTTGACCAAATTTGGTGTCTCTTGGTGATGTGTTGATTGTTTCCTTTGTCATTACATTTACTATTCTATCTTAAATTAATGTCGTTGATTGAAAATATTAATTGTTATTAATAATATTGTTCATTGAATAATTGAAATGGGCTAAAAGTAATTGAAACATCATAGCAGTGTGAAATTTAACATCAGATTCATTTCAGAAGCATTTGGCTACTCTCCAGGGTCCCCCTCCAACCATAACGGTCCTTCTCTTTTTATAGCCTTTGAGTGGGGTGACACATCACCTTTACGTATTGTTTTTTAAATCAGAATTTTCATATTATTGATCACCCTATGTGTCAATTTTAAATAATTTGTTATAATTTATTTTTCATAAATAAATTATATACCTTTTTATTAAAATAATATTAAACACCTCCCATTTGTCACTTTTAAATAATTTGTTATTATTTTTTTCAAAAATAAATAATTTACCTTTTTCTTAAAATAATTTATTAAATTTAAGAGAACTTCCAAAGTCGGTAAATTTGGAATTTAATTACTTTCAGGGTTAAACGAGGTTGGCTTACCCTATTGATTGATCCCCATGAGTGGTATTTTTCTTTCAAAGAATAGGGATTCCCTACCCTTATTGATTGTCTCGTCATGCCTAAGTAGATTCAATACTCTGCTCCTTGATCTACTTCAAAGTTCCACATCTTATTGTTATTGACCCAAGACTCCACATCTTGATCTTTCATGGATTTAGGACTTCATACCCTAATATCAATGGCTTCTAATTTATTGTGCTTGAGACTCCACACTTCACCTTAAGGTACTAGTTGTGAGCTCATACCCATCTAATGGTTTGTTGGTAAGGTATTTTTCCAAGACGTACACACATCACAATTTCATAGACCAAAGGAATAAAATGAATTTGATAATGAAATTATTTTAATCACATTTTACCTAGAATTGTGCATGACTTCCAGAGTCATTTTATTTTTGAAGAAATGACTTCCACAATCATTTATAAATTGAGCATCCTTGTTGGAAAATGCCAAGGTTCCCTGCCACATCCTACTCAATAAAATACTAAGCATATATAATCATAAAAATAATGTATCATCCATAAATCATAATAACCCATATGTTCCACATAAGCATGATCATCCATGGATCTATTTGTCTCATTGTCCTGGATCACTGTCGATGTCATACACCTATGTCATAAGTCAAATGCAGAATGAAAAACATCTGTATAACATGTACTTTACTAAAAACCATCTGATACACATAATCAAAGACACCACACATAAAAGGAAATATATTATGTATGTAATATATACAACAATGTTCCACAATCAATTGCATGACTCAATTATATATATATATATATATATATATATATATGTCTAACATTCATAATCGATCAAAAATTCACCCTCAATAGGGGTCACAAAATTGTACTAGGAAAAATAGGACACTACATACTCACTCTCTTGGGGAAAACTTGGCTTGAGGTTTGATTGAAAAAAAGGAAACTCAATACACATAGTAGATGCATCCTCCCATCTACTTGATCTAGGTGGAACATGAAGGGGAATTCTAGATAGAGCCTGAATGCATACTAAATAGGAGAGGGACATTTCCTTAGAACTGAGGCATCACATAAGTCAAGGTGCGATGGAATACCCCTTTTTTAATTTCATAAGGATATTACTATAAATAATAGAACTTAGAGGATGGTGTTCCTTTAATGGGGTTGGTATTGTAACACCCCAATTTGATCTTGAGGATTACTATAATTAACTATGTGTTGAAAAATGATTTGATGTATCAACATTTATGTGTTGTTATCCCCCAAGGGCTAACTCAATTGGAAATAATCGCGTTATAAAGTGTTATGTAAAATATTTCAAATCCCCCTAATTAACTTGTTTTTGGAGATTACAGGGTCTGAAGCTTGCACTGTTCTAGTGTTTTGGGTCACAACTATAGGCTTGTCACAAGCAGATTTCGGCTATAACGACAGGATTGCAGGATCATATATGTGGTTTGAAGGTCTCAAGCACACACATCATTATTCCTACGTGTGAATGGGCTCTAGGGTTGAATTTTGACATTTGACCGCAGTTGATTTTAGCCTAGAAAAGTTGTTTAAGGTCTCGATTGATGATGGGAACATATTTCTGAATGTTGTTGGGTTAATTTTGCTAGATTATTTTGTATTAGGCTCATTGTACTTTCTTTTGAACATTTTATGGCAATATAATAAGAAGAATATTTTCAAAGGGTTTTCTCCATAGTAGGGGTTTCCTTGGTCTTTGACAAAATCTGGTGTCCCTTCATGATAATCTGTTGATTGTCTCCTTTGTCATTGCCTTTATTGTCCTATCTTCAATTAATGTTGTTGACTGGAAATATTAATTGTTATTAAAAAAATGTTAATTGAATAATTGAATTGGCTTAAAATTATTTGAAACATCATAGAGTAGTGTGAAGTTTAACATTATATTCGTTTCAGAAGCATTTGGCTACTATCCAGGGTCCCTAGCCAACCATGGTGGTCTTTCTCTTTTCACAGTCTTTGAGTGGGATGGCACATCACCCTTACATATTGTTTTTTAATTCAAAATTTTCGTATTATTCATCACCCTATGTTTTAACTTTAAATAATTTGTTATTATTTATTTTTCATAAATAAATTATCTACCTTTCTATTAGAATAATATTCATCACCCCCAATTTTTCATTTTTAAATAATTTGTTATTATTTATTTTCCAAAATAAATAATTTACCTTTTTATTAAAATAATTTATTAAATTTAAGATCACTTCCGAAGTCGGTAAATTTGGAATTTAATTACTTTAGGGGTTAAACGAGGTTGGCTTACCCGATTGATTGATGCCCATGAGTGGTATTTTTCTTTTAAAGAATAGGGAATCCCTACCCCTATTCAAGACTCTGCTCCTTGATCTACATCAAGGTTCCAACACTCCACACCTTGATCTTTCAAAGATTTAGGACTTTTCTCCCTAATATTTTTATTATTTACCCATGACTCCACATATCGATCTTTCTTGGATTTAGGACTCCACACCATAATTTCAATGGCTTCTCATTTATTGTGCTTTGAAACTCCACACTTCGCCTGAAGGTACTAGTTGTGAGTTCATACCCATCTAATGGTTTGTTGGTAAGGTCTTGTTCCAAGACCTACACACATCACAATCTCATAGATCAAAGGAAGAAAATGAATTTCATAATTAAATTAACTTAATCACATTTTACCTAGAATTGTGCATGACTTCCACAGTGTATTTGTTTTTGAAGAAACGACTTTCACAATAATTTATAATTTGAGCATCCTTGTTGGTAAATTACTAGGTATCGTACCACATCCTACTCAGTACAATATTAAGCATTTATAATCATACAAATCATGAATCATCCATAAAACATAATTTACCCTATGTTCCACATAAGCATGACCATCCATGAATCTATGTGTCTCATTTTCCTGGGTCACCATCCATGTCATACAGATATGTCATATTTCAAATGCAGAAAGAGAAACGTTTGTATAACATGTACTTAACTAAAAACCATATGATACACATAATTAAAGATACCACACATAAAAGGAAATATAAAATGTATCTAATATATACAACAATGTTCCACAATAAATTTATTGACTCAATTATAATTATATATATATATGCCATTCATAATCCATAAAAAAATCACCCTCAATATGGGTCAAAAAATTGTACTAGGAAAAATAAGACACTACATACTCACTGTCTTGGGGAAAACTTGGCCTGAAGATTGATTGAACAAAAAAGGAAACTCAAGACACATAGTATATGCATTCTCCTATCTACTTGATCTAGGTGGAATGCGAATGAGAATTCTAGATAGATCCTAAATGCATACTAAATAGGATGGGGGTAATGCCCTAGAACTGAGCCATCAAACAAGTCTAGGTGCGGTGGAATACCCATTTTTTTATTTCATAAGGGTATTAATATAAATAATAGAACATAGAGGATGGTTTTCCTTTAATGGGGCTGGGATTGTAACACCTCATTTTGATCCTGAGGATTACTATAATTAAGTATGCGCTGAAAAATGATTTCTTGTATCAACATTTATGTGTTGTTAGTCCCGAGGGGCTAGCTCAATTGGAAATCATCGTGTTATAAAGTGTTATGTAAACAATGAGATATACGTTTCAATTCCCCTAATTAACTTTTGTTGGGAGATTAAAGTGTCCAAAGCTCGTACTTGTTCTAGGGTTTTGGGTCACAACTAGAGGTTTGTCACAAGCATATTTCGGCTATAACCACAAGCTTGCAGGCTCATTGATTTTAGTTGATGGTATCAACCACACACATCCTTCTGGCTACTTGCAATTGTGCTTGAGGTTTGAATGTTTACCTTTGACCGCAGTTGACCGTAGATAGGAAACATTGTTTTTGATTTGAATTAAGGCTAGGAAAATATTTCTGAATGTTATTGGGTTAAATTTTCTAGATGAATTTGTATTGGGATCATTGTACTCTCTGTTGAACAGTTTGTGATATTATAATAAGAAGAAGAATTTCAAAGGGTTTTTCCATAGTGGGTTTTTCCCCGGTATTTAACCAAATCTGGTGTCTCTTGTTGATGTGTTGATTGTGTCATTTTTCATTGCATTTATTGTTCTATCTTCAATTACTGTTTTTTATTGGAAATATTAATTGTTATTAAAAATATTGTTAATTGAATAATTGAATTGGGCTAAAAGTAATTGAAACATCATAAATTAGTGTGAAATTACATCAGATTCATTTAAGAAGCATTTGGCTACTCTCTAGGTCCCCCCTCCAACCATGGTGGCCCTTCTCTTTTTATAACCTTTGAGTGGGGTGACACATCACTCTTATGTATTGTTTTTTAATAAAATAATTTCATATTATTCAACACCTTATGTGTCAATTTTAAATAATTTGTTTTTATTTATTTTTCATAAATAAATTATCTACAATTTTATTAAAATTATATTCATCACCCTCCATTTTTCACTTTTAAATAATTTGATATTATTTATTTCCCATAATAAATATTTTACCTTTTTAGTAAAATTATATATCAAATTTAAGAGCACTTCCAAAGTTGGTAAATTTGGAATTTAATTACTTTAGGGGTTAAATGACACTGGCTTGCTCGGTTGATTGATTCCCATAAGTGGTATTTTTATTTCGAAGAATAGGGATTCCCTACCCCTATTGCTTGTCTTTTCGTGCCTGAGTATATTCAAGTCTACGGTTGACAATCTACTTCAAAGTTCCCACATTCCACATCTTGATATTTCAAATATTTATAACTTTGCTCCCTAATATTTTTATTATTGACCCAAGACTCAAAATATTGATCTTTCATGGATTTAGGATTCCATGCCCTAATTTCAATGACTTCTCATTTACTGTGCTTTGAAACTCCACACTTCACCTTAAGGTACTAGTTGTGAGCTCGTACCCATGTAATTTTCTATTCATAAGGTCTTGTTCCAAGACCCACACATATCACAATCTCACAGATCAAAGGAAGCAAATGAATTTCATAATGAAATTAACTTAATTACATTTTACCTAGAATTGTGCATGACTTCCACAGTCATTTTGTTTTTGAAGAAATGACTTCCACAATCATTGATAATTTGAGTATCCTTGTTCGCAATTGATCAGGTTCCTGCCACATCCTACTTAGTACAATATTAAGCATATATATTCATACAAATAATTTATCATCCATAAACCATAATTAACCAAATGTTCCACATAAGCATGATCATCCATGGATCTATGTGTTCCATTGTCCTATATTACCATCCATGTCATAGACCTATGTTATAAGTCAAATGCAGAAAGAGAAACAACTCTATAACATGTATTTAAATAAAAACCATCTGATACACATAAACAAAGACACCACACATAAAAGGAAATATAATATGTATGTAATATATACAACAATGTTCCATAATCAATTGATTGACTCAATTCTATACATATAAGTGCACCATTCATAATCCATTAAAAATTCACCCTCAATAGGGGTCACAAAATTGTACTAGGAAAGATAGGACACTGGGGAAAACTTGGCCTGAAGTTTGATTGAACAAAAAAGGAAACTAAAGACACATAGTAGATGCAACCTCCCATCTACTTGATCTAGGTGGAACACAAAGGAGAATTCTATATAGAGCCTAAATGCATACTAAATAGGAGGGGGACATTTCCCTAGAATCGAGCCATCACGCAAGTCAAGGTGCAATGGAATACCCATTTTTTAATTTCATAGGGATATTCCTATAAATAATAGAACCTAGGGGATGATGTTCCTTTAATTGTGTTGGGATTGTAACACCCCATTTTGATCACGTGGATTACTATAATTAAGTATGTGTTGAAAAATGATTTCTTGTATCAACATTTATGTGTTGTCAGCCTCGAGGGGCTAGCTCAATTGGAAATCATCGTGTTATAAAGTGTTATGTAAACTCTGAGATTCAAGTTTAAAATCCCCCTAATTAACTTGTGTTGGGAGATTATAGTGTCCAAATCTCACACGTGTTCTAGGGTTTTGCGTCACAATTGGAGGCTTGTCACAGGCATATTTCGGCTATAACCACAGGCTTGCAGGCTCATCGATTTGGTTGGATAATCTCAACTGCACACATCCTTCTTCCTACGTTCGATTGGCCTCTAGGGTTGAATTTTGAAATTTGACCGCAGTTGACTGTAGACAAGAAAATTTTTTCTGATATGGATTGATGCTGGGAACATATTTCTGAATGTTGTTGGGTTAATTTTGCTAGATGATTTTGTATTAGGCACATTCTACTCTGTGTTGAACATTTTATGACAATATAATAATAAGAAGAATTTCAAAGGGTTTTCTCCATAGTGGTTTTTCCCTAGTCTTTGACAAAATCTGGTGTCTCTTGTTGATGTGTTGATTGTCTCATTTGTTATTGCATTTATTATTCTATCTTCAATTACTATTGTTGATTGGAAATATTAATTGTTATTAAAAATATTTTCAATTGAATAATTGAATTTCTCTAAAAGTAATTGAAACATCATAGAGCAATGTGAAATTTAACATCGGATTCATTTCAAAAGCATTTGGCTACTCTCCAAGACCCCCCTATTGTGGTCCTTCTCTTTGTATAGCCTTTGAGTGGGGCGACACATCACCCTTATGTATTGTTTTTTAATTAAAACTTTTCATATTATTCATCACCTTATGTGTCAATTTTAAATAATTTGTTATTATTTATTTTTCATAAATAAATTATCTACTTTTTTTTATTAAAATAATATTCATCACCCCTCGTTTGTCACTTTTAAATAATTTGTGATTATTTATTTTCCAAAATTAATAATTTACCTTTTTATTAAAATAATTTACTAAATTTAAGGGCACTTCCAAAGTCCGTAAATTTGGAATTTAATTACTTTAGGGGTTAAATGAGGCTGGGTTACCCGGTTTAATGATGTCCATGAGTGGTATTTTTATTTCAAAGAATAGGGATTCCCTACCCCTATTTCTTGTGTCATTGTGCCTTAGTAGATTCAAGACTCCTCTCTCTGATCTACTTCAAACTTCCAACATACCACACTTTGACCTCTCAAATATTTAGGACCTTGCTCCCTAATATTTTTATTATTGACCCAAGACTCCACATCTTGATCTTTCATGGATTTAGGATTCCAAACCCTAATTTCAATTGATTCTCATTCACTGTGCTTTGAAACTCCACAGTTCACATTAAGGTACTAGTTGTGAGCTCATGCCCTTCTAATGGTTTGTTGGTAAGGTCTTGTTCCAATACATACTCACATCACAATCTCATAGATCAAAGGAATCAAATGAATTTCATAATGAAATTAACTTAATCACATTTTACCTAGAATTGTTTATGAATTCCACAATCATTTTGTTTTTGAAGAAATGACTTCCATAATCATTTATAATTTGAATATCCTTGTTGGAAAATGACCAGGTCCCTTGCCAAATCCTTTATCAGTACAAGATTAAGCATATATAATCATAAAAATCATGTATCATCCATAAATCATGAGTGGTATTTTTCTTTCAAAGAATAGGGATTCCATACCCCTATTTATTGTCTTGTCATGCCTTAGTAGATTCAAGACTCCGCTCCTTGATCTACTTCAAAGTTCCAACATTCCACTCCTTGATCTTTTAAAGATTTAGGACTTTGCTCCAAAACTTTTTTATCATTGAGCCAAGACTCCACATCTTGATATTTCATGGATTTAGGACTCCAAACCCTAATTTAAATGGATTCCCATTTATTACATTAAGGTACTAGTTGTGAGTTCATGCCCTTCTAATGGTTTGTTGGTAAGGTCTTGTTCCAAGACCTACATACATCAAAATATCATAGATCAAAGGAATCAAATGAATTTCATAATGAAATTAACTTAGTCACATTTTACCTAGTATTGTGCATCACTTCCACAATCATTTTGGTTTTGAATAAATGACTTCCACAATCAATTATAATTTGATAATACTTGTTGGAAAATGACCCGGTCCCCTGCCACATCCTACCCATTACAATATTAAGCATATGTAATCATACAGATCATGTATCATCCATAAATGATAATTAACCATATGTTTCACATAATCATGATTATCCATGGATATATATGTCTCATTGTCCTAGATCAACATCCATGTCATGTGAAAATTTCTGAAACTACTTAACAAAAATTTCTACTCCATAAATCCGTTTTACTTCTCCTACTTGTGTTTTTAATTATACAAGTTATGTTTGGAAATATTCATAAAATAGAGAAGTAAACACACTGCAGATCTACACATACCTACAGATCAAGTAATAAAGCATAAAGCATACATGACAAAGGACACAAAATATTTTTTGGGGAATGTCCTTGGAAAAACCCAATGCGGGAAACCCGGTGCAACAACTCTTAGAGGGTTTTTTTATTAAGCAGAATATATGAATACAATCAAGGGCACTAGTAATGGTTTTCCCAATAGAGAATTCATGACATATGTACCTATCACTCAAAGACACAAAATATGGCTGATTTAGCCGAGGAAACACTTCTCTGAAAATATTGGATAAGAGCCCTTTTTGGCCCACTGGAACCCCAATGCTGCTCCTCCAGCCTCTGCATTAGCTTCTCCTGTCCAACATAGCCACTATGCAGCCTCTGCGTAGCACAAGCTTCTCCTGCATCACCACTTTGGGCTTAATGCTACATCTGCATCACCCTGATGGCCCCGCGTTAGCCGCTGCACTGCCTCTGCGTGAGCTTGGCTGGGTTTCGTCCCTCCTGCTGGTCTCTACACTGCTTGGTATAGATATGCCTATTTGCCTTAGTATCCTTGACCTCAGATCAAAATAAACCCTTGTTGATCTAACCCTCACAAGCACTACAAGCTCACTCGAAAATTCTCAGCAAATTGCGCCCCAAACTTTCGACTTAGCTCAAGTGCTACCGCTCTGTGTGTGTTCTCCAATTGACCCCAAGCCTTCCTTTAATAATATTCTCATTGAAAAATAAACGACCATGATGTAATCTCTAATCAACGGCTAGGATTAGAAAATACTTGATCCACGTCTCTTAAAACATTATCACCCACATGTCTAAATTAATTCACTTTAATTATTAAATTTCCCTAAGTTAGACTTAGGGTCTCCATTAAAATAATTAATTTATTGAATAATTTAGGCTGCAGGTGGAATTTCTCCAAATAATTTCTGGGTCTTGGAGATCTCATGTGTTCTAGCCCCTCCATAAATTTTCGAAGCTAGAGCACATCATATGCTACCCACAAACTCAACATGTCATACACCTATGTCATAAGTCAAATGTAGAAAGAGAAACATATGTATAACATGTACTTAACTAAAAACCATTTGATACAAATAATCAAACATACCACAGTTAAAACAAAATATACTATGTGTATAATATATACAACAATGTTCCACAATCAATTGACTGAATAAATTATATATATATATATATATATATATATATATATATATATATATATATATATAACTCTACCATTCATGATCCATCAAAAAGTCACCCTCAATAGGGGTCACAAAATTGTACTAGGAAAAATAGGACACTACATACTCACTCTCTTAGGGAAAACTTGGCCTAAAGTTTGACTGAACGAAAAAGGAAACTCAAGAAACATAATATATGCATCCTCCCATTTACTTGATCTAGGTGGAACACGAATGGGAATTCTAGATAGAGACTAAATGCATCTAAATAGGAGGGGGACATTACCCTAAAAATTAGCCATCGCACATGTCAATGTGTTGGGTCCCTATATTACTAGTGTAGTCCATTATTGTTGTTAGTGTAGCCCCCTTATTGTTATTTTTGTACCCCTATAGCCCCCATATTATTATTTTGTGCCCCATAAAAGCCACTATTGTTACTATTGTGCCTTTACATTATTATTTTTAGGCCGACTAGGATTATATTGTGACCCCATGGACTCCTATATATAGAAAGGAAGCTTTGTCATTTGTAGCATCCAAGAATTATTCATATATGTAATGTAATGCAACAACTTTCACAACAACTTTCGCTCTCGCAAAAAGCAACAAAAAATGAAATGGAAGTTTTGAAGAAAGGCGTGGAAGATAAGATGGATGGTTTAAAGAAAGGTGTTGAAGCTAAGATGAATGGTTTGAAGAATGGCGTGGAAGCTGTTGTAGCTCCTAGAAACAACCTTGAATTGCAAAAGACCAGTGCCTAGGACATCTTAAAATCAGAGGCTAAATATGGACAACTGTTTAAATGCCTCTGACAGAAAATGGGTCAAGAGAAAAATGATTTTGGTGATTCAGGAATGGAGGAGACCATTTGAGCCCGATTCATTTGAATTACATTTAATTCTACCTCTAATGCATTAGTCTGGATCTAATCCAGAGATGCATATTTCCTTTCTCTCAGGGTAAACCCAAACTCTGGTTCAAAAGCTCTTGCGAAATCCACCTTAGCAGTTGCTTGGGGGGGATTTATTTCAACGGGGATATTATTATAGAGCTTATTGAACCTATTTATAAATTCTGTTACATCCTCATTGTGTCTCTTCTTGAGATCATTGAACTCAATGATAACATAGCCATGGTCCCTCTTTTCTCCTCATTTTAGTGGGAAGAAATTCTCCATTTCTTCCTAAGAGGCTACTATGTTATCAGCAAGGGATTTGAACCACTTTCGAGCTTCTCCATCCAAGGATTGGAAGAAAAGCCTCAACACCACATCTAGGTGCTCCAAATTCATATTCTCAACAAAGGCGCAGAAGTTTTCAATATGTTTATGCGCAGACGTACTATCTTCCCCGGTGGATTGAGGCAAGAGCTTTAGATAATCTTGAGGCATGTCATTCAATACTTGAGGTAAAGCCAATGGAGCATATTTTTTCAGGAGGAAACCGGGTACAACCATGAGGGGTGGTGGTAAGTTCTGAGGATGATTTGGCTGTGGAATAATAGGTATATGATAAGTAGAAGTTGAGATATTTATCTGTGAAGAGCTTAGGAGTGTTGTAACCTCTTTGAATTCTTCAACCTCAGGAGTAGTGTGCAAGGGAGGAAAATAAGTATCATTAGATTCGGCTTCGTATTTTAGGCCTGAACTAGCTAAAGCAGAGGTTTCTAGAGGATACTTAAGCACATAGGCTATGGATCCAGGACCATAAATATCAACTTTCTAAGAAGAGGAAGGCAAATCTTCTAGATTAAATGAGGGTAGGTCAGCCTGGATGGGCTGCTTCTCTCTCCATACTCTATTAAATACAATCTTTTCAGGATCAGATACAGATGAGGTTCTCTGCTAAGAAGTATCTGATCGGGTATGAGGCCTGGTATAAGCCAGGATTACACTTGTTTGAACTTTGATAATAGTGGAGTCGCCAAGGTGAGGGCTATGCAACTCTCAACCATTCGTGTTCACCTGATTGAAGGATGAAGATAATGTCGTATCCCAGGGAAAGGTTTTCTAATTCAATCCCCAGAAACGATGCTAAAAGTTTTTGTAGCTCCTAGAGACAACCTTGAGTTGCAAAATACAAGTGCCTAGGACATCTTAAAATTAGATGCTAAATATGGAAAACTGTATAAATTCCTCTGACAGAAAATGGGTCAAGAGAAAAATGGTTTTGGTGATTCAGGAATGGAGGAGACCATTTGAACCTGATTCATGTGAATTCCCGATACTATGAGAGGGCTTGGGAGGATGTGAGGCTAGATGTATTTTAAGTGGACTAAGTATAAAAAAATGAGCAGAAACTTTAAAAATATGTAGAGGTGTTGAGAAATAACGGAGAAGGAACCCACAAGAGACATGCTTAAGAGGATTAAGAATCTATCCCCTATGAACTAAGAGGAAACGGATATGAACCAGATATGGAAAACAAAAGAGGTTTGTGGAGCACAAATTAAGGGAGTGCAGCAGGGTTAATACACAAGCGTTAACACCTGAGCGTTATACAAACACGAATTCATGAATAATATTGCAGACTACCGACAACTACATTACACGAACCATCAAAGATGTAATATCCATTTTTCAGGAATATCAAGATTCTATTTCAGAGATGGACTGCAGAGGAATTTACTAGATATTTCACCTTTCAAAGAAAGGATGAGATTGAGAGGCTACCTAGCCAACTACAGACTCTGTCTATAGAACTTGGAATAATTCCCTTTTTAGGAATTTCAAAAAGGTGCTAAAGGAAAAAGTTGTATAAGTAAAACTGTGAAAAAATGACGCAATTAAGGACTTGGTTCCTCTTTCTTATGATGTATGTGACTTATATATGGAATTTCATCAGGAAAAAATTAGTTTAAGCACATTAAAAAGATCTCCCAAAAAGTAGACTAGCTAAAAAGCACCCAAAGGGGAAGGTTGCAGTAAAATGCAAGCACTACTTCAGGAATTGTGCAGTTTTAGCTAATGTTAAGTGGAGATCAGCAAGGAGACTGATATTTCAGTAATACAGCAGCAAATAAACATTATGATAAAGCCCTTTCTTTATACAGTAGGAAGCATGAGCCAATACAACAATAAATATTCAGAAAAGAGAGCAGGAACACATGTACATTTTCAGAAATGCTTCAACACCATTATTTTTTAGGAGGTTCAGCAGTTGGAAGTTACAACTTAGATCTAGAGCATACCTATGGACAAAGTTACAACTTAGATCTAGAGCATACCTATGGACAAAATATCAGATCTATATCAGATCTGGAAACTCTATAGTTTTCTGTACAAGATCCACTTGGAATTTTGACAAAAGCATGCATGAATAAGAGTAGATCTGAGAAACAAGTTGCAGATCTGGAAACTGCTGCAGTAAATTTCTGAATATAAAATTTGATTACAATGGATCAGATTTGAACAAAACATAGATCAACAATCCAATCCATGGATTACCAAGTGGAAGGAAAATCCAACACAAGAGATCTTTGATCTAAACTATGAGCAAGACACCTTGCAAACCCTCATACATAAATAGTGCAATTTACTCAATGAGACGCGTTGTAGCTCAAAAGACATGGAAAACTACTGAATAATTGCAGATCTGAAGTACAAGAAATGATACACTCTTCCAGGAGGTCAAAGGACCCACTCCATGGAGAGAGGCTCTCAAAATACACTAGATATCTGCAGATCTAGATCACCACTTGCTGCAGCTTGCAAAGACAACAAATCCCTCAATGGAATAGCACTGCCAATGTAAGTATGAGCTTGGCCTCAAGCCTAATAGTGGTTCAATTTAGAAAACTTTCCTCCTTGAATCATCAAAGGAAGAGGTGAAACTTTTGCATAGGAATTCCAGAGAAAATCCTCCACTCAACAACAGAGAAAGGTATTTGTCTAAGCAGAAAAATACTCAGAAATATGATCTATCAACAACCCTCTCTTGCTGCCCTCCTTTTCCTTTTATAAGATGAGAAAGCTCTTGCAAAACCTAAACCATCTTGATGAGTTATCCCTTTTCACATTAGAGGCTCCCTTATAGAACTGTGCTGTCCCTTTTGGAGATGCAATGAACCTAGACAACGTTGTTGATTTGGTCAAGGTTGACCCAATATTTAGCTCAAAACCTCTTTCACACCTGCAAGTGATTATTTACATAGCCATGATTTGTCTTTGTTCACATGGGCATTGATTTATTCAGACTTTTTAGGAGTTTTACATGTCCTCCTTTATTTATTTATTCATGAAGCAGAAATTAAAGCAAAATTGAATGTTCCTCTTAGCTAAGGCTAAGTGGGAACATTACAAAATAAGAATAACATGAAAGATGATTACACATAAAAAGGAGATTACTGATAATAGAAGGAAACATATAACTACTACTCATTTCTCCATATGGAATCCAAATAACAACTCTGTATGATATTACGTTTAAAAAACTCTCCCAAATATGTGTCTTAGAGCACAGGGAGCACAACCATACAAAACTATAGCAGATTTCTTCAAAATTCCAGAACCTATTCTCTCATCTTAGAACTCGCTACATATAGAGTTATCCTTGAGGGTTTACGATCAAATATTCTATCATGATTGACCCAAACAGGTGAAACCAAAATATCCTAACAAACTATCAGAGCGTGCATCAAGAAATCACTCCTGCCACAAAAAAATCAAAACATAATTGGGTAAAATATGGATTTTACTAGAAAAACATCACTATCTAATCAGTAAAAAGAAACAAAACAATCGGCCAGGGAGGTCCAATTCTAGAATCTTCAAAGGAGTGGCAAGAAGTGGCTGAGAACAGGTGAGCGGTCCGACCTTCATCATATGATTCCACTTGCTATTTTAAAACCTCCACTTTTCTAATTCTCATGATTTCCACTTCTCGTTGTGGAAAATCTAGTTGTTCTTGTGCGCGCTGAACTCTTTAGTGGAGGTTATCCCATGCAAACTGAATAAACCATACTGCAAGCTCCACTAAAAAATCTCGTGCCGTGTTTTTAAATTGCAAACTGGAACTGGATTTCGGAGGGGGCATAAATGACGGAAGAGGAAATGGATCTAGAGGGTCTTATTATCACTGAAATGGGTGGAAGGCAGGCCACAAGAGGGCTATTGATGACATGGCCAAGTGGTGAGACCTGCACCCACAAATCACAGATCACAATTTTTATGCGTGAGTAGCGAAGGGTAAATGGTAACAATTGCGATGTGAAAAATGCAGGGACGAAGGAGTGACATGGAACAGACAAGGGTGGGACTGTGACCACAAATCGCACGTCGCAAGGTTTAGTTGAGAGTAGTGGGAGTTAAATGTTGTATGTTTTGAAGTGTGAAGTGCGAGGAGGCAGAGCTGAAAATGAAGAAATGTAGTGCGGGACTTTAGAAATGGTAGAATGAAGGGTAAAAGAGGGCAGAAATGAATTTTTCTCACCATTAAACCTTATCATCTACACTTTCCCTTTTTTGTTGAACTGAAATGCAGGTTGATTCCTTTGAAGCTCTTTGACAGTCAGGATTTCCCTTCCTTTCTCCTTCTCCACTTTGTGTGCGGTCACAGGCCAACATTGGCTCCATCTGGGGACAACGTGTTGTTCTCTGTGCATTGAGAACCTGCAAACCTGAATGCTTGTGCTTTATTGGACTCATGGAGTCGCAAATGCACACTTGAGGTTTATACCAACATTCAAGTGGACACACAATGGAAGATGAAATGGAAAAAAAAAATGTAAACAGTGGATGAAACAAAATGGGAACAATGGAAGGTGATATGGAGGCTTAAATGGGAGAAATGAAAACAAAATGGAGTATAGACAGTGAAATGATATATACAGTGAGCTGGATTAGCCCTCATCAGTGATGAAAATAGAACTTGAGGAACTACCCATTCACGGGTGCCTCAAGTATGTCTCCTTTTAAGTTCTCCAGCACGAAATTATTGTTGCCTTTGACCTCTGCCACCCTGAATGGAACAAACTAGAGGGGATCAAACTTCCCATGTTTCCCTTTGTCTGCTCTCCTGATATCCCATCGTAGCATGAAATCCCCAACTTGGATTTCTTTGTCTTTAGCTCTTTGGTCAAACAAGCCTTTCATTTTTTCTTGATACTCTGCTAGTCTGAGGCTTACCTGTTCGTGGGTTTCATTCAACTCCACCAAATGATTCATTCTTCGGATAAGGTCATTTGGATCCTCCTCGATTTCTTGTAAGAATCAGGCCATAGGTAATGCAAGCTGAATTAGGAAGACTGCGGCTCTGCCATACACCAACTCATAAGGGGACTTTCCTGTGGATACTTTTGTGGTGGTGCGATTTTCCTAGAGTGAAAACTTGAGCTGGGAATCCTAGTTATTTTTATTTTCATTTATGGTCTTCTTTGAGATCCTCAACAATGTCTTGTTAGATGATTCTTCTAGCCCGTTTCCCTGTGGGTAGTATGCAGTGGAGTTTCCTAGCAAGATGTTGTAAGGTTGACAAAAATTTACAAATTTAGTCAAATTGAAAGCCTAGGCATTATCTGTCATGATTTTAGCTGGGAATCCAAACCTAGCTATTATGTTCTCCTCCAGGAACTTGATCACCACCGAATCTGTAGTATTTCTTGCGAGAACCAATTCTACCCATTTGGTGAAGTAATCTGTAGCAGTGAGGATCCATCGATGTTGATTGTTAGAGGCCGGGTGAATATCTCCTACGAAGTCAATTCCCTAGAGTTTGAAAGGTTCTTCAACATGTACTGGGATCATTGGGAGAGGTGCATACCTTTGCTCTTCAGTGAATGTCAGAAACTTCTCGCAGACCAGGACATAAGCATGTACATCACCAAATAGTTTAGGCCATAATAAATTCACCCTCGGGATCTTGTATGCAGTGGATCGCCAGCTATAATGTCCGCCACATATCCCTTCATGGAATTCGGTCATCACTTGGTCAACTTCCCGCTCTTTTAAACACAATAGTAGGATCCCCGTTGGGTCCTTCCAATACAGTCGCCCATTTGCAATGATATAATTTTGAGACTTCTACCTTAAGGTGTAGTACCTGGCCTTATCATAGTCAAGAGGGAATCTCAGTGTTAAAATATATTCCACTATATCTTTATACCATGAGGATAGAAGGTACTTCACATGTGTTTTTTGAGTGGAAGATTCTATACCTAGGTGTGCACTTGTATCCTCCTATGCCTCTCCTCCTGCCATACACAGATTTATCCCCAAAGATTGACAGTTGGATTTAGACAATATTTTTTCCAGCCCTTAGCCTTTAATGAGTTTGGTAGGTTTTATCTCCATTTCGTACTCTTGAATCTTGGCTATCACCTTGCCCCTTTTTCCTTCCCTGTTGCCCTGCACCAAGATATCCTTCACCTCTGCTATGGGAACATAGGCAGTTATGGCAAATTGTAACACATACACCTGGAATGACTTTAGAGATTTGACGAGAGCATAAGCTTGCTTCTCCAGGATATCATATTTCAGCTCAGCATCTTGCAAGAATTTTCTGAAGAACACAATGGGATGTTCATGCCCTTCGACATTTTTCTGTAAAAGTATTGTAGCTATTGTGTGAGGAGAGGCAAAAGAGAAAATCATGAACGACTTCCCATAATCTAGACCGACCAACACTCAAGCTTCTAAAAAGGCTTGTTTGATCCTGTTGAAAGATTCCTTGGATTCAGGAGTCCATATAACTTCACTGTTCTTCTTCAACATCCCGATGATGCTTCAGACAATCTTGACATAGTTGGGGATGAACCTTTTGAGGAAATTTATTCTTCCCAAGAACACCTGTACTTCCTTTTTGTTTCTTGATAGGGGAATTCTATTTACCACCTATACCTGCTTCGGGTCGATTTTCACTCCCTCCTTAGTTACTATGTGCCCTAGTAACTTTCCTTCGTTCCAAGGTGAACATGGATTTTTGAGGATTTAGAGACAGGCCATACATGTGTCATTTTTCAAAAGTTCGTCGAAGGTGCTCGATGTCTTCAGCGTCACTCTTTGAAAATACGGTGATTCCATCCACGTAAACCACCACAAAATTATCTTTCTCTCTTATGAAAGCAATGTCCATCGCACGTTGGAACGTGGCACTGACATTTATCAGGCCAAAGGGAATTCAGGTGTACATGAAGGTTCTCCAAGGCGTGGTAAACGCCGTCTTCTTTTGGTCTTCCGAGAGCATTGCCACTTTATTATATCCTAAGAAGCCATCCATCATGGACCTGTGGGAGGATCCTACCACCTTTTGCAGGATGTGGTCCATATTTGGGAGGGGATAGTTATCCTTGAACGAGGTTCTGTTTAGATTGCGAAAATCCACGCAAAGTCTGATTTCACTATTCTTCTTTCTTACAGGCACAAGGTTAGCCACCCATTCAGAGTATCTTAAAGGGACAATGATCTTGGCCTGTAACAACTTCTTTATTTCCTTCTCGATTGCTAGGAGAAGAAGGGGTTGATCTGTCTCAACTTCTGCTTATGAGGCTTAGTGTATTCTTTCAGAGGTATTTTATGCTGTACAATGTATATGTTAAAATTATTCAATCTTGGTATGACCAGGTGAAGAAGTCTTTATATGATTGGAAAATACTGAGATACTGACCTTGGTATTCTTCAGGAACCCCTTTTGACAGCTTCACCACCTTCAGATCTTCTTCTGTCCCAATATTCATATCCCTGACAGGCTCGTCGAGGGTCATTTTGCTGGGGTTTACCAGGATATGATTCTTGTCAAACAATTTCTCTAATGCCACGAGCCCCCTGGGGATGGCATTTCCATTTAATTGCAGAACACGGTTTCCAACCAGTGTCTCTTCCCACCTGCTTTTTGTCTCTTCACTGTCATCCTCACGGACTGAATTGATCACCATATTAGAGAACTCGCCCATGGTTTCCTTAAAACGCTGGAACTTCTCTTCATCTTCGAATAATTTCCAGTGCTTTATGTTGTCTGGGATGGAAGGGCGGTATCGCACTTCAACCTCATATCTGAGCAAAGGATTCTGTGGGGGGAGGCAATTACTAGAACCCACAACTAGTGAGTCTGCCATTCTGTTCTTATCCCTCAGCATGAACTGAATGTTAAAATAAGGAAAGAAGTTCTCAACTAAATCCCATACCTCATTCCTGTAAGCTCTAAGCTGCAGGTGTTTAGTTTGGCATTGGCTCTCGACTTGCCTCACTACAAGCTCTGAATCTCCAAACACCTTGAGATTCTGTATGTTCATGTTCTGTGCCACCTACAATCCTAACATCAGGGCTTCATATTCAACCACATTATTTGTGGCTTTGAATTCCAACTTAAAAGAGAGGGGAACCAAGCATCCTTCTTGTGATATCAAGAGTACCCCGGCCCCATTTCCTTCTCATGAGTAAGCTCCATCAAACTGCAAGTTCCATATATTATTTTCCTCTGTGCTCATAGGATTTTTCTATATTAGAGGACATATCTTCGTTTCTTGCAGGGAATTTTCATCCTCCTCGAGCATAAGACAAGAGAATTCACCTTCCTTACCATATACTAGAGAATTTGTGGAACCATCGGCTTTCGTGACCATCTTCATGAATATGGATTCATGGAATATTATTCTTTCCTGCCCACAAAATACTGGAATAGTAGCATAGGTGAGGTCCAGTTTTATGGACCCTCCAATATTGGATCCCCAGGATCTGGTCAACAACATTCCAAACCGATATGGGATATCAGCTACAACAATGTCCATCACTACACTTTTGGCTGGAATATGGGCTAAGTTTATGACCAGATCCTTTATCATGCCCAAGCACTTTACCCTCTTGGAATCAAAAGAATACAGATCTTTATAAGTTCTGGTAATCTGCAACCCCAACTGCTCCATGATAGAAAATGGAAAAATATTATGTGAAGCCCTGGAATCTAGCATGCAGCTATGCAGTAATAGGTCATGTATAACTAGAGACACATAGAATGGGGGAGTGGCTGAGTCCAACTCTTCTACATGATGTCCAAAAAATACCATGGGTCTTTCTTCTTGGAGATTGAGGATGTCAGAGAGAGAGCCTACACCATGGGGTTGCAGGAATTTGGACACTTGGGCCTTGTATGAAGGCTGTTTTAGGAGCTTGATCAAGGGAACTAGAATCTTGACCTTCTCTAACTCTTTCTGAGGATAAAAGGCTGTGGAAGATTTTTCAGCAATCAATTCTTTGGACTGCTCTCTAGGGTGTTCAGGCAGGTTCAAGGCTACAGATGATGACTTCTCGTTTGTGGGAGGATCATAGCCTTGCTTTGCGGAGGTGGACGCAACAACTTTATGATAGGAAGATTCTTCTAAAGGTTTTTTCCCCTTGCTGGTAGAACTAGAAGGGGTCAGTTCTCTTAGTATTGACTCTTCGTTTTGTTCTTTCACTTGGGTTCTCTTTCTGGAGGACACAAGGTCATGCTTCTTGTGGAGTTGAGCTTACATGAAATCCACCAACTTCTTGCAGTAATTGCCAATATCTCGATCCTTTGGGGGGACTTCTTTCTCTTCTAGCTCTTCTTGCAGGGTGAGTTAACCTTCTTCGTCCTCTGAGTAAGCGAGGAATTGATATTCTTGGATGTCTATGACTTCCTTGGTTTATCCTTCCATCTCCCCTTCCAGGAATAGAGGAGGTTGGATGTGATCTTGCTGCTCCTTCCTTTCCCGTTGCAACAACTGTAGAGGGAGCTTCTGGTATTGGGGATTAAAGCCATGGTTTGGGATCATTTGGTTAGGAAGAGGAGGGGAATTCTTGGCCTCCAATTCAAGCTTCACCAAATTATTTGAGAGGTTCTTAATCAGATTATTCATTTCTTCAATTATGTACTCCTGTGATTCCCTCTCCTGATTAGAAGTGGAAGCCTCGTGCTTGTTCTTTCTTCTAGCTTCATGCTCTATCTTCCCTTTTAATTTACCAGTAGAAGAAAAATTTGTTTCTACATCTAATGCATCAGTTTGGATCTGATCCAGAGATGTAGATTTCCTTTCCCTCAGGGTAAACCGAAATTTTCGTTCAAAATCTCTTGCGAAAATCACCTTAGCCACTGTTTGGGGGGGATTTATTTTAGCATGGAGATTATTATAGAGCTTATTCAACCTCTTTATAAATATTGTTACATCTTCATTGCATCTCTTCTTGAGAGTATTGAACTCAGTGATAACATAGCCATTTTCCCTCTCTTCTCCCGATTTTAGTGTGAAGAAATTCTCCATTTCTTCCCAAGAGGTGACTATGTTATCAGCAAGAGATTTGAACCTCTCCATCCAAGGGTTGGACAAAAATCCTCAGCACCATATCTAGTTGCTCCACATTCATATTCTTAGCAAAGGCGCATAAGTTTTCAATATGCTTATGCGCAGGCGTACTATCTTCCCGGTTGAACTGAGGCAAGAGCTTTAGATAATCTTGAGGCATGTAATTAAATACTTGAGGTAAAGCCAATGGAGCATATTTTTTTACGAGGAAACCATGTAAAACCATGAGGCATGGTGGTAAGATTTGAGGATGATTTGGCTGTATAATAACAGGTATATGATAAGTAGAGGTTGAGATATTTATCTATGAAGAGCTTAGGAGTGCTATAACCTATTTGACTTATTTAGCCTCAGGAGTAGGGTGCAAGGGAGGAAAAGAAGTATCAATAGATTCGGTTTCGTCTTTTAGGCATGAACTGGCTAAAGAAGAAGTTTTTGGAGGATACTCAAGCACACGGGTTGTGGAACCAGGACCATAAATATCAGCTTTCTGAGAAGAGGAAGGCGAATCTTCTAGAGAAAATGAGGGTAGGTCAGCCTAGATGGGCTGCTTCTCTCTCCATATTCTCTTAAATATAATCTTTTCAGGATCGAATACGTATGGGGTTCTCTACTGAGAAGTATCTAATTGGGTATGAGGCCTGGTATAAGCCAGGATTACACTTGATTTTAAATTTTATAATAGTGGAGTCACCAAGGTGAGGGCTATGCAACTCTCAACCATTCGTGCTCACCTGATTGAAGGGTGAAGATATTGTCGTATCCCAGGGAAAGGTTTTCTGATTCATTCCCCAGAAACAATGCCAAAAGATGTTGTAACTCCTAGAGACAACCTTGAGTTGCAAAATACCAATTCCTAGGACATCTTAAAATAAAAGGCTAAATATGGACAACTATATAAATGCCTCTGACAGAAAATGGGTCAAGAGAAAAATGGTTTTGGTGATTCAGGAATGGAGAAGACCATTTGAGCTTGATTCATGTGAATTCCCTTTACTGTGAGAGGGCTTGGGAGGCTGTGAGGCTAGATGGCTTTTAAGTGGGCCAATTATCAAACACTGAGCAAAAAATTAAAAAATATGCAGAGGCGTTGAGAAAGAATGGAGAAGGAACCCACAAGAGACAGGCTTAAGAGGATTAAGAATTTATCCCATGTGAACTCAGAGGAAACATATATGAATGAGATATGGACAAAAAAAGAGGTTTGTGGAGTGTGAATTAAGGGAGTGCAACAAGGTTAATACATGAGTGTTAACACATGAGCGTTATATAGACATGAATTCATGAATGAGATTGCAGACTACCGACAACTACATTACATGAACCATCAAAGAAGCATAGCTTGAAATATGATTACACATAAAAAGGAGATTACTGATAACATAAGGAAACATATACATACTACTCATTTTTCCACCTGGAATCCAAATAACAACTTTGTATCATATTAAGTTTAACTATCTCTCCCAAATATGTGTCTCAGAGCACAGGGAGCACAATCATACAAAACTACAAAAAATTTCTTCAAAATTTCAGAACCCATTCTTTCATTTTAGAAATCACTACATATAGAGTTCTCCTTGAGGGTTTACGATCGAATATTCTGTCATGATCGACCCACACAGGTGAAACCAAAATATCCTAACAAACTATCAGAGCGTGCATCAAGAAATCACTCCCGCAACAGAAAATCAAAATATTATTGGGTAAAATAGGGATTTTACGAGCAAAAAATCACTATATAATCAATAAAAAGAAACAAAACAGTCAGCCAGGGAGGCCCAATTCCGGAATCTTCAAAGGAGTGGCGAGAAGTGGCTAAGAATAGGTGAGTGGTCCGACCTTCATCATATGATTCCACATGCTATTTGAAAACCTCCACTCTTCTAATTCTCATGATTTCCACTTTCCATTGTGGAACAACCAGTTGTGCTTGTGCATGCTGAACTCTTTAGTGGAGGTTATCCCGTGAAAACTGAATAAACCATACTGCAATATCCACCCAAAAATCCCTTGCTGTGTTTTTAAATTGAAAACTAGAACCAGATTTTGGAGGCGTCATAAATGGCAGAAGTAGAAATGGATATAGCAGGACTTATTATCACTGAAATGGGCGGAAGACAAGCCACAATAAGGCTATTGATGACATGGCCAAGTAGTGAGACCCACGCCCGAAAATCGCAGATCACAATTTTTATGCGTGAGTAGCAAAGGGTAAATGGTAAAAATTGCGATGTGCAAAACGCGGGGGTGGAGGAGCGATGTGAAACAGACGGTGGTGGGACCGCGCCCATAGATCACACGTAGCAAGGTTTAGCTAAGAGTAGCGGGAGTTAAATGTTGTATGCTGAAAAGTGCGAAGTGTAGGGGGGCAGAGCTGCAAATGAAGAAATGTAGCGTGGGTCTTTAGAAATGGGAGAATGAAGGGTTAAAGAGGGCAGAAATGAAGTTTTCTCACCATTAAACCTTATCAGCTACACTTTCCCCTTTCTATTGAATTGAAATGTAGGTTTATTCCTTTGAAGCTCTTTGACTGTCATGATTTCCCTTCCTTTCTCCTTATCCACTTTGTGTGCGGTCACAGGCCAACAAAAGCTAAGATGGATGGCATGGAAGAAAATATGGAATACATGAAGAATGATCTAAAACCAAACATGGAAGGTTTGAAGGAAGTTTTGACAAAGTTGATACAAGAAATGATTCCTAATGGCGAAAATATAGTAGAGGAAACTCATGATGAGAACAAAATAAATGTTAATCATGATTTCATAAACTCTAATGTTGAATTGAAGACCCACCCTATTCCAAATATCAATATGAGGAAGTTTTATGGAAATGATCTCGTAACATGGATACTACATATGGAGCAATATTTTGATCTCAATAATGTGAAAAACACACAAAAGGTACGCATGGAAACTTTGTATTTAGAAAACAATACATTTGTATGGTATCGATGGCTTTGTTCTCATAAAAAAATTGTCACTTGGTCAATTTTTATAGAATAAATGATATCACATTATGAGGATACAAAGAGAAACACCTTCTTCAGCCAATTGATAAATTTCTAACAAAAAGGTTCAGTGGGGGACCACATTAATTACTTCCAAAAATTGAATATAAGGGTAACTAATATTCCAGAGGAACACATGATTGATGTCTTCATAGGGACTTTAAATGATAACATCCAACATGAGGTTCTCCTTTGGGAACCCGATTCATTGGATAAGGCCTTCGGGTTGGAAAGAAAAATTGAATGTAAAATTATGGTGACAAGGAAGCCCACCACTCACATCTATAAAGATGGAAGTGTTTCTACTCCTAGAATTCCACAAACTACAAGGTTGACACCACAACAATTGGAAGAAAAAAGAGAAAAAGGGATTTGCTACAGTTGTGATAGAAAATAAACTAAAGGTCATAAGTGTGTTGAGAAGAAATTATTTTACATAGATTGTGAAGAGGAGGAAGAAAATGAAAAAGAAGAGGATATACACTTGGAACCAACCCTAGAGAAAGAATAATTGAGCCTGACCATATCTTGTAATGCATTAGTAGGAATTACAACTCCTCAAAATCTTAATATATAAGGACATATCAAGAATAAAAAGGTAATAGTGTTGATTGATTCAGGTAGTAACCATAATTTTATTCATTGTAAGGTAGCCAAGGAATTTAATTTCTTCGTATACCCAGCACCAGAGTGGCAAGTGATGGTTGCAAATGGAGGAACTATAAATTTCTTTGGAAAATTCCATAATATCAAGCTAACCATGGGGGAATATGTATTGAATATTCCAATGCCTTTAATGTTGGGGGGAGAGTTACTATGTTGTAAATTTGTATTTAGAACACAATGGATTTACAATCTTGGTAATGATGGCTTTTAAATTTCAAGAAATTTTCTTGAAATTTTTTTCGGAAGGAAAGGAAATCGAATTATGGGGTATCCCAGGGAAGCCAGGAAAGATGATAAGCTCTAATGTCATGAAAAAGCTTCTAAATAAATAACAACGAGGCGTAATTGCATAATTATTCTCACTAGAAGTTCCAACATCAAAATCATTTATTTCTCCAGATCTGCAAAAAGTCTTGGACAATCATTCCAAGATGTTTGAAACTCCCGAAGGACTCCCACCTATTCGTGATCATGATCATGCTATTCATTTGATTCCAGGAAGTGTTCCTCCATACATTAGGCCTTATAGATATCCTTATGTCCAAAAGAGCGAAATTGACGTATGATTACAAAAATGTTAGAGGCTTGTATAATTCAACCTAGTTAGAGTTCTTTCTCTACTCTAGTAATATTGGTGCATAAGAAGGATGGATCATCACGCATGTGTCTAGATTATAGGGAGATCAATAAGCTCACTAAAAGATAAATTTACCATTCCTGTGATTGATGAATTATTGGATGACTTACATGGAAAAATTTATTTTACCAAGTTGGATCTTCATTCACGATATCATCAAATTAGAATGAAGACTGAAGATATTCTGAAAACAACATTTCGAACTCATGAGGGTCATTATGAATTTTTGGTTATGCCTTTTGGCCTTAACAATGCACCTTATAAATTTCAAGGGTTGATGAATTCCATTTTCAAACCCTTAGAAAATTTGTGTTAGTATTTTTTGATGATATACTAATCTACAACATGTATTGGAAGGATCATGATTAACATGTTGACAGGGTGCTCAAACTATTGGAGAAGAAACAATTATATGAAAAAACCTCCAAATGTTTCTTTGGAGTACAAGAGGTGGAATAAATGGGTCATATTGTATCTCATGAGGGTGTTAAGGTAGACTCTAACAAAATTAAAGCCATTAAGAAATGGACAGTCCCCACAACCATAAAGCAGTTGCGAGGATTTCTCGGGTTAACAGGGTATTATCGCAAGTTTGTTAAGAATTATGGGAGAATAGCAAAACCTCTAACAAAATTATTGAAGAAAGATGCATTTTCATGGACTCCTGAAGCAACTAAGTCCTTTGAACATCTTAAAGTGGCAATGTGCATATCACCGGTCTTAGCTACGTCAGACTTCACAAATTTTTTTATTGTGGAATGTGATGCCTTAGGAAATGGAATTGGTGTTGTTTTAATGCAAGAAGGAAGACCCATTTATTTTTGAAGTCATCCAATCAAAGGAAAGTATTTACACAAAGCTATTTATGAGAAGGAAATGTTGGCAATACTACGTGCACTAAAGAAATGACGACCTTACCTAATGGGAAGACACTTCAAGGTAAAAACTGATCATGATAGTCTTAAATAATTTTTGGAACAAATACTATCTTTAGAAGAGAAGAAAAAATGGGTCATAAAGATGTTGGGTTATGACTTTGAAATCATCTAAAAAAAACAGAAGCTAAACGTTGTTGCAGATGCACTCTCAAGAAAGGATGAAGAGGTGGAAGCATTTCTTTGTGCCATTTCTATTATCCAACCAGATTGGATAAATGAAGCAAGGGATGAATGGAAGGTTGACGAAGATGATCCAGATTTATGAAGGAACACAACCAAATACACATATAACCATAAATACAAAAGTGTGGCGGAAATAACTCTTCATTTAATTAATATCAAAGAACTAAAATTTATTTACAAACAGAAAGGAAA
The DNA here is from genome assembly GCA_034641835.2 of Pinus albicaulis. NCBI lineage: Eukaryota > Viridiplantae > Streptophyta > Pinopsida > Pinales > Pinaceae > Pinus > Pinus albicaulis. The sequence goes on along the minus strand of CM076578.1, from coordinate 1,460,923,953 downwards.
TAAACTAGCTAGGACACTGGTAGCTTATCTATGAGAAGAGATGTGGTAGCTAAATGCCTCTGAAATCTGTGTTAATGAGGCATGAAGGCCTATATATTATTGAGAAACAATGGAAAACCATAAACATCCAAAAAACTAAGGATAGGAGATGAAATGCTAGAATATGGTGTTGGGAAAAATACTGAGAGGGGGGTGAATCAGTATTTAGAGCTGACTGAGAATTTTTAATTTTTCTTTCTTGAAACCATATGCTACTTTACTGAATCCAACTTGTATGCTCAGAGATCTTATTATGTATTTACTTAGATCATTGCATCATTAATTCATCAGATGTTATGCAGTAAGCATGAAAAGAAATAACAGAACAAACCATCAATCATAAGCAATACATATGAACACCAGTATTTAAGGTGGAAACCCAATTCGGGAGAAAACCACCGCTGCTGTTATCTCAGTCTTCAATATTTATTATAAAGAAAAATTATTACAATTTTATGCTGGTGTAGACTCATACCAGCACGCAGGCACCCACCTGTAGAAGGCTACAACCTTCTCTTGTTTACCAGCCTCTCTTGGAAGGGAGCTACAACCCCCTGCTCTCGTTTACCAGCTACCACTGGAGGGGAGCTACAACCCCCTCACTGAAGGCTTCGACCCTCAGCACCACTGCGGACCACGTTTCATTAATTTTCATACTGGATCCACCAGTTTCACACGACATACCTTGCAGGCCACCAGATTTATTCATTCAGTACACTCACACCAGTTCTTCATGATTTCGTCCGTCGATCAAACCAGAGATTCATCATCGTCAAATCATTATATCCATGGGTGCATTGCAGAATCAGATTTATCAATTAAGAACAGAGTTCATCCATGCAGATATTCCTTAGAGAAATTTATTCATTCACCACCCTGCGTGCACTCCTTGTACAATAATTGTCTTCTCCTTATATAGTTTTGCCTTTAGTAAAACCATGAGTAAAAACCATTCAACCGCTAATGGTATTCCTTTGACAGTATTTCCTTTAGTTTACCCCACGTGCCCCTTTGATTTCTTTTTAATTTATTTATCAATTTGAAGAAATTGACAAATAAATATATTTACAACTTTGAACTGAACTTTAGGATTAAAGTTACAACCCTTCGCACTTTAGAGAAATATCCAACGCTTTCAAATAATTAACCTTATGATAAACCTTTGACCCCGGGCCCACATATATGCCCAATCAAATACGTGCATGCTATCATAAGTAAACTTCGCGCAAGTCCAGCGTCTGATCACCGTTGGATAGCAAGCTTCCAGATCAACGGCATATATGCATATCGCTCGACCTCCGATGCCGAACGTTAACGTGCGATGGCCTGCCGTACTTTGGTTAATCTTCATGCATCTTCCTCACACGACCACTGTCCGATGGCTTCCCTCCAGATCAACGGTGCACAACAATATCGCTGGGCATCTTGGGTCGAACTATAACGCGCGATGGCGCATAGTGACAAGCAGTTTTCCGTGGGTCCTCCTTGCCACGTGTCGAATGATTTATGGAATCGCTCCCAACTCCTCAAATACCGCTCACTCCGCATAGGTGGTGCGATGAAAACCATAAATCGCCTTCACTGTTCACTCGGTCATGGTTCCGCTCTTCCACGCAAGGTTCCGTCGTACTTCCTTTTGTTACGTTCTACCTCTTTCCTTCCAGGTTCTGTTCATGATTCCAAAGGGTTAGTCTGGGTTTGCGCTATCCTTCTTACTTAGTTAGCTCTGGTCTATCCTTGGCAGGATTTCCAATAATCAACGAACAAATGTAGTTTTCTTCCGATGGGATTTCCTCACAAACATCAACTCGAAACAATTCAATGTCATTCTGTCTTCAATTCTGCTATAATATATCAACCTTCCATTGCATGTTCGGATTTTTATCCTGTCATAGTTCCGATTCTAACTGTACATTCAAGTTCTTGATTCTGCAAAAAAAGACCATCATATCTCCGCAACCATTAATTCCTTCAATGGTGAATTACTATTCGATGACCTTTTTTCTCCTACTCTATCTCTGGACAATTCTGCTTCAATTATGCACTCTACTTCTATTCACTGTCTCTGCGTTGTTTGCTGCCTCAGTTTCTTATCTGCCTTGCTTCCTCTCTGCTTCTTTGCTCTTTCTGCTGGTCTCTTTGCTGCTTCTGCTATCTCTCTGTTACTATCTCTGCTTCTTGTCTAATGTCTCTTTGCTGCTTCTGCTATCTCTCTGTTACTATCTCTTCTTCTTGTCTAATGCCGCTCCTTGATTCTCTCTTTGCCTTGTTGCTATTCAGATTCTCCTTCTTTGCCACTTCCTTTGCCATCAATGAAAACATTTCCAACAATCTCCCCCTTTAGCATTGATGGCAATACTCTTCCTCTGTTTGTTTTATAGAAGCCCTTTGTTTCTTTTCCTCCCCCTTTGACATCAATGGCAAAGAGTTGATCAAGATCCTTTGAATCGACAATATCATGCTCCCCCTGAGATCATGCTGCATCTTCAAACATAATATAACAAAATGACTTATAAAAGTCAACAATGCATCCTTTTCATATGACCAATGCTCCCCCTTAGCCTGTGCATTCAGAGATGCCCAACAACACCTCACAACCAATTTAATCTTCTGTATTTAAGTAGATCTGATCTTTTGCATGGAAGAGACTACTCCCAGTTTCTTTCTGAGATATTTGAACACTTCTCTGGGTAGAGGTTTGGTAAATATATCAGCAACTTGTTCTTTGGAGGAAACATACTCCAATTTCACCTTTTGTTCAAGCACTTGTTCACGTAAGAAGTGATATTTGATGGGAATGTTCTTGGTCTTGGAATGCATAACAAGATTATTTGAGATACTGATGGCACTTGTATTGTCACACATAATGGAGATAGGAGGTGAAAATTTGATTTGAAAGTCTTGTAAGGTTTGCATCATCCAGAGAAGTTGAGTGCAACATGATGCGGCAACCACATATTCTGCTTCTGCTGTAGATAAGGCAATAGAGCTTTACTTCTTGCTAAACCAAGATACTAACCGGGGCCCCATATAGAATGCACCACCACTAGTGCTTTTCCGATCATCAAAACTTCCAGCCCAATCTGCATCAGTGTATGCATTAAGAGTAAGATCAACATTCTTTGGATACCATAGTCCAAAGTCTTAAGTTCCTTGTAGATATTTGAATATTATTTTCACAGCCTGAAGTTGAGACTCTTTTGGATTAGCTTGGAATCGTCCAACAATCCCAACTGCATGCATGATGTCTGGTCTTGTCCCAGTGAGATAAAGTAGACTTCCTATCATAGATTTGTAATCTGGTTGATTCACCCTGGGGGAATCATCATTAGAACTGAGATTACATCCGGTTATCATTGGTGTACTTACAGGTTTGCAATATTCCATGCCATATTTCTTCAGGATTTGCTTGAGGTATTTTTCTTGTGATAAGAATATGCCATTTGTTGCTTGTTGCACTTGCAAGCCAAGAAAGAATGTTAGTTCCCCAAGTAAAGACATTTCAAATTCTTGCTGCATATAAGAAGAAAATTTCTGACTCATAGAATCTTCATTACTTCCAAAAATGATATCATCAACATATACAACCACAATCAATAGTTTGTCATTTTTAGTTTTTGTGTATAAGTTGCTATCAATAGACCCTTTTGAAAATCATTGTTGATGAAGATATTTGTCAAGAAGATAGTACCATGCCCTTGGAGCTTTTTTGAGACCATATAGAGCCTTTTTAAGTCTACAAAAAAGTTTTTCATCATTTCCCAAAATGAATCCTTCTGGTTTTTCTATATAAACTTCTTCTTCTAGATCACCATTGAGAAAAGCAGATTTAACATCCATTTGATAAACTTTGATTTGTTGGAAGCTTGAAAAAGAAAGAAACATTCTTATGGCTTCAAGTCTAGCTACAGGAGCAAAAGTTTCTTCAAAGTCTATACCTTCTTATTGAGCATACCCCTTGCAAACAAGTCTAGCTTTATTTCTTATAACCTCCCCATTCTCATTTAACTTGTTTTTGAATATCCATTTAGTTCCAATGACATTTTTGTCATGAGGTCTTGGTACTAATTCCCAAGTGTGATTATTTTCAATTTGATCAAGCTCTTCATTCATGGCTTGAATCCAACATTAATCTTTGCTAGCTTGAATGACATTGTGAGGTTCAATAGTGGACAGGAATGCCAGATTGCTAGAAGATCCCACAAGAGTCCTTCTTGTTTGTACACCTGATCCATTTTCTCCCAAAATTTGAGATTCTGGATGATTCTTTTGAACATATCTGGATGGATCCTTTTCAGATAAATCATCTTCGGGTTCTTCATTGGGTTCACTGTTTGTATCATTACTATTTGATGTAGAAGGATATATGTCATCATCATCGTCTTCATTTGTTGTTTGTTTTTCTTATTTTGGAGCTGCTAGAGACTCATCAATAACAACATCTATACATTCAACAATCTTCCGAAGTCTTTTATTGTAACATTTATATGCCCTACTCCTAGAGGAGTAAACAAGAAATATTCCTTCATCTGCTTTGGGTTCAAACTTGCCAAGTTTTTCATCATTATTTTTGATAAAACATTTGCTTCCAAAAATTCTAAAATGCTTTACAGTAGGAGAATTACCATACCAGAGTTCATATGGAGTTGTATCACTATTTACACAAACATGTGCCTTGTTAAGAATATTTACTGCTGTATGTGCTGCTTCTCCCCAAAATGTGTCAGGTGTTCCGGAATCATCAAGCATAGCTCTAGCCATTTGTTGAACTGTTCTGTTCATTCTTTCTGCTACACCATTCTGTTGTGGAGTGTGTTATCACTCAGATTTTCCTTGAAGTTGTTGGAAGAGGAAAGGGGTCTGAGGTAACCACAAACCAACCTTCAGGTACAGAATCTAGCCAATCTGTACCCAGAGAGGGCTCTCTCTATAAAATTTAGCTTTGTTTTGCAAGGTATTAGGCTAGTTATAAAGTCCAGGGGTTTTGTTTGAATTTAGGTTGATGGAATTCTTTAGCTAAGATTAAGATCAAATAGTTTCAGTCCATTGGGCTAATGGAGTCAAAGGATTGGCTGCACTGGCTTAAGTTTTTTAACAAAAGATGGTTTATCAAGGCAAGATAATCAAACTAGAAACAATTATAGATCTAAAGTGAATGGAATGGAATTCAAACGGATGAAAGGAAATAAAGAATCTTTCAACACATTCAAGAGAAGAGAAATATATTGATTATCAATAAAGAGCGGTTAAGTAGTATTTACTAAATAACCAAAGATGTATGAACTAGACAAACATGAGCAATTAAGAATTCGCTGTTTAAACTAGTTTAGAAGAAAACATTTAGAATAATAATGACTGAAATCAGATTACATCTAAGGACTTTCTGATTTAATCCTTTTCGTTAAATATTAAGATAATGAAACACAGATGATATTGTAAACTGATATAAAACTTCAAAACATGGGATAGAGATGACTTATTGATCCTTCATTTGACACATGAATCCTGAGAAAAGTCTTTTGCCTCAATTCCTTGTCTAGTTTTGCCACGAAAAATTTCTCCAAAGCTCTTTATTCCAAAATATTCAATGTTACATCAGAGTATAAGAATCCACCCAAAATACTTCCAAGAATGAAATCTTTATACAAATTCTAAACTAAAATATCCTTAAAAAATATCAAGATTAGTTCACAAATCTCTCCAACTATTTTACATAAATAGAACTTAAGTAAAGGACACTCAAACTAATGGATCTATTTGGCACTATTTCTTATGGATAGGTGATGAAAAAAAGGATAATTCGAATTTGATCCAACTCTTAGTTGATGATGATGCATCCAAGTCACTAACTGCTTCCTTTCTTTGTGCATTTTGCTCCAACAATTCTGCAAACTTGGGGTCCAATGATATATTTTTATTTCTCAATCCGTAATAGATATGTAAAAAGTGAAAGAGGTTATTGTATATAAATATGTTGATGCGATAAACCTCTTTCACTTTCCTAACATTCCTCTCCAGCTGTGCACAATAGGCTCTGCAAAAATATGTGTGAAACAGAGTTTTACAAAATATGAAATAGCCTGTAAAGATGTGCATGTATCTCTGATTCAGAAATCACTGTGCAAAAAGTGAGATAGGTTTTTGTATATGGGTCTCTTATTAAAAAAAAACTCCTTCAGTTTTGTATTATGTACTTCTGATTTACCACAATATTCTCTGCACAATTATGACTTAACTGGTATTTTCTGCAAAAAGTGCTTTCCAACATTGTTTAATATTTCCAAAACCATAATAGCTGTTAGAAAATTGAGAGAGATTTTTGTAGATGGTCATCTTAAGAACATAAACCTCCTTCATTTTTTCAAAATTAATCTTGGATTGATCACAATAGTTTCTGCAAAAAAATGACTAAAACATGCAATTTCTGCAAAAATATTCCTTCTTCTTGTGTTTTTCATCTTTTAACTTTTTTGTTCTTTTGACTGTTTTACTTTCACTTTAGATAAAATTCAATGTTGGTGAAAGTGTTTTCATATTTGTTTAACCCTTAATATCTTCATGTTTACTTTCACTGTTTATTGTTTACTTTTTACTTTTTACCGCTCTATTTTTATTTGTCTTCACTTTGTCATGAACTTGTATGTTCTGTTTTGTAACTGTCTTCCCTGATGTTTATCTTCATGATAGCTGATTTACTTGAATTGGTATTCAATCTGATACTCTTTAATCCTGATACTCTTTGACTGTTATTTACTGTTTCCTTTTACCTTTAATGTGTAGTTTAGGTTTTTACTGTCTGTTTCAACAATAAATCGTTTAATATCCTGTTTCCTTTGCTTGTCTTTCAACTGTATGTTTTATCTTCCATCTCTGTTTGAATAGATTTGATAACACTCTTGGAGTAAACAAGTTTTATGACTAGTATTAAGACTGTTTATCCAAGGATGTAGTCTTCTGATCACCTGTAAAACAAAACAAATTGTTAAGAAAGCATTGGTTTGCAAGGGAGGTCGAAAAGGTTTCATCTGATGTTGAGAGGTCTGTGGAGTGAATCTAGAATTATTTTTGGGAGGTAAACCATGCTCGAATTGGTTAACAGAGGCTTTAGGTGTCGCAGCTGGGTTACAAAGGGTTTTACTGCACAATCAGGCGAAAATGAGTAGCACTAGGTTGTTTGTGTTTAAACGGGTAAACGGTTGATATTGGCAGGTAAGTTTTGAAAGAACAGTGGACAGATGGCGTGGAATTGACGATGTGAAGTTTTGTCATTAGTGGGAGGCGGTAAGCGGTTTCCATCGCACCGCTTTTGAGGGAAGGTGGTATTGAGCGGATGGGCAGCGATTCCACAGAACGAATGACACGTGGTCATGGTACTATTTGAAAACCACCATCATTTCGCGCGTTATTGCTCGGATCGGGGATGGCCAGCGGAATTATCAACAGCCGTTAATCTTGAACGGGTCGATCGAATGGTTGACGGGACAGGGAGATGACGGGGTTTTAATGGCGTGGGCCCGACGCGTTTTATTATTGATTAATCACAGCAGGAGCATTTTGATTGGCGGAGTTAGGTTCTTAATTAATCGTAAGGATTAATTAATTCCTTTGTTTAAAAAGCGGAAATGTGATTGGGCGAGGGAAAAATATACACAGAGATGGGTTATTTCGAAGTTTGGTTTGGATTAAACTTCGGATTTATTTTTGTTTTAAACACATATATTATATGTTTAAAGTTTTTTCATATTTTTATTATATGATAATTGAATTAAATTAATCCAATTACCATAGGGGGCGGGATTAACATATAATGATATATTTTAACCAAAGGGGGTATAAAGTGGGTTCTTTATTTGAACGAGTGAGGAATAAATACTTTGGTTAAAATCATAATACATGGGTTTTTGGGATATTATATAAAATGAATTATATATAATAGGAGGAGGTCATTTCTATAAGGAGTTAATAAATAAAATCAATGTTAATATGACAAGGGGACAAGGTAAACTTCAAAATACATTAATATAACTAAGAAAGTGAAGTTTTTAGAAACAAATTGTATTATAATCACTTCATCACTTAAACTTAGGATAAAATGTGATTTTGAGGGTTTTTATGAAATATCTCATGATTTTCCTAAGTAAAATGGGATTTTACTTAGGAAAGAATTTTTTGAAGTAAATGAGTGTGATGATGAATGATTTTAAGTACTTGGGTTTTTTCCAATTATTGGGCTGAGGGTCCGGTCCTTCCAAAAGTCAAGGAAATGCCTTGAGCCCCTTTAATTTTCAAATACCTTAGCACTTAGGGGAAATTAGTGAAATCTTTAGGGAAAAATGAAGGGGAAGTTAATAATCTTGACTTTGCTTTGCTGTGAAATTTTTCCAATGTAGTGTTTGCCTTTGCACTTTGTGATAAAAGTAAAAATTTAGCACATCTAAAACCATTAATCATCACATGTAATTCAACAACATCATCTACCTACCCTACCTACTTTACTCTACCATTTTTTCTTCTTTATTAGGGTGCACTTAGACTGGCAAACCCTTATCACACTTTTTCTTTTACATGTGGAAACCTATCTAATTCTAACCTTATTACATCCAAGGGCTCAGATTAAACTATTGAGCTCCTTTTATTTACTCTACCTATCTACTTATCTGCCAAGATTAAACAGTTTGGTCAGATTTTATTCTCTATCTCTAAAACATAAAAATTGAAAGATGAACTAGCCAAGCTTAAACTGTTTGACTATTCACCAATTGTGGCATAAGATACAAGTTGCACACAATTTTGTTTATTACATAACAGCAAAAAAGTAGTGGCATTTAGGCTTGCACACTTTCCTTGGCCTTTCTTTTGGTGGGGTTCATTTTCTTTCACTTTTTGGCCATTTTTATTTTTTCACCCTTTGATTTTTCTTTTTAGGGTATACCCTCTTTACATTTTTTAAATTTTTTTATTTTTTAAGAATATGGAACACCTTTGCAACAAGAAAAAGGTTTGAACATATTGCATAGTTCAACAAGTCAATCATGAAAAATGACACCTATTGGTATAGGAGTCTAACAGAGTGCCAACTACAGAAAACTGTCTTTTTATGCCATGTTGTTCACAAAATTCAAGGAATTCATTGGATGTATATTCTCCTCCTCGATCAGATCTAAGACACTTGATTTTTAGATCTAATTCATTTTCAACTAGCGCTTTGAAGTTCTGAAATTTCTCAAATGCTTCATCTTTGTGTTTAATCAACCCAATCCAACACATTCTAGAGAAATCATCAATGAATAAGATATAGTATTATTCACCACGTGGTGACTTTTTCCTCATAGGTCCACATATGTCAGTATGAATGAGTTCAAGGGGCTTACTTGATGATCCTTCCTTGGCATTAAATTGTACTCTGGTTTGCTTACCGAATTGGCAAGATTTGCATATGATATTTTCAGGTAGAGTAATATTGGGAAGATCACGAACAACTTTAAGTTTGCTTGATTTGTTGATTTGAGAGAAGCTCATATGCCCCAACCTTCCATGCCATAGCCAGTTTTTTGAAGATTTACTCAAGTAACATTGTTCTTTGCAGTTCTTTAATACATACAGGTTGCTTGGAGTTCTTTTTCCTTTTATAATTGTTTTACCTATATCAAGATCACGTACCACACATTCTTTTGAACTAAAGAAAACTTCAGTTCCTTGATCACACATTTGACTTAAACTTAACAAGTTATGCTTTAATCCATCCACATACATGACTTCATTAGCTTTTACCTTTTCTTTTAGAAAAACAGACCCTTTTCCCTTAATGATCGCAGGAGTATCATTTCCAAATGTAACATTCTTTTCTTTTTCTAGAGCACTATATGCAAGAAGTTTGTTTTTATCACCTTTCATGTGTCTTGAGCATCCACTATCAATGTAGCATTGGTTTTCTTCATCTTCTGCAAATAACGCTATGCCACAATTTTCAACTTGTAATTCCTTCTTTTTCCATACTTTGGAGCTTGAAGGAACATGTTCTTTTGGCTGAACTTTGGTCCTGCATTCAGATTCTTCATGGCCAAAGTTATTGCAATAAGCACATTCAACTTCATTTTGAAGAGGAGAAAAGTTGTTATAGGTATTCTTCTTTGTTTCAATATCAATCCTTTTCTTTCTTGCTTCTCTTGACATGATGGTTTTATATGCTACAAATTGAACAACTTTATGACCAAAATTGTGACATGAGAAGCATTGTCCATTGAAGAAGAAATTTCTACGATCATAAAATCTCCTTCTTGACTTTACTTGTTGATTGGTGTTTCTTTGAAGGATATTCCTGTTAGTGTTCTTTGAATTGATATGATCATGTTTTTCCTGTAAAGATTCTTTATTCCCTTGTTGAGTGGCAGCATGTTGTATACCAGCAATAGTTGCTTTTAGATAATTTGGTGCTGAAGCCTGAGAAGATTCTCCGATATATCTAAGACCTGTATTTATAAGGGGAGAACGTTGTACCTTGATAATCTCATTTAAGGTTTCAGATCCTTTAACAAATCTAAGATTCAAAGTCTTTACTTTCTCAAGTTCTTTTCTTAGACTTACTACTTCACACTCTAATTTCTCATTGTGTTTCTCTTTTTCTTCAAGCTGATTTTTCAGAGTTTCTATGATTATTTTACTCTCTTCTAAGCAAATTTTGAGTTGATTATTTTCATCAAGAAAGTCATTGTCTTCTAGAGCATCCAAAAAAGTATCATTTTCTTCTCTAGATTCTTTTTCAAATGCCATGAGAAGTCTAAGATCTTGTTCACATTCTTCCTCACTATCAGATAACCCATCACTGTCTTCATGAGTATAGTAACTTTTTCTAGTGCTATAATGATTCTTATTCCTTCTTACTACTTCCTTCCCCTTTTTATGTGTTTCTTTATGAGGACACTTAGCAGCATAATGACCAAATCTTCCACAATCAAAACATTTGAAAGGAAGCTTACCTTTGAACCGTCCTGTTCCAAGTTGAAGTTTCTTTAAAAAGTTTATCTCATCTTCTTCTGAGATATATCCCGATCCTTCTGTTTTTTGTACTTCCTTCCCTTTTGTAGAAGTTCTAAAGACTGCTTCTTTGACTTTAGATGGTCCTCCTCTTCTCATTTCATATGCAGTTAGTATGCCATGAAGTTGCACCACAGTAAGATTTTGAAGATCCTGCTTTTCTTCAAGAGCAGAAACTTTTAACTCAAATTTTGCCGTTAGTGATCTTAAAATTTTCTCAAACAGAGTAGATTCGGTTATTGTTTCTCCCAGATTTCTCATATGATTTACAATATCATCAAGACGTAAAAAGAATTTTGCAATGATTTCCTCATTATCCATTTTTAGATTCTCATATTGAATTCTAAGAGTTTGGAGTTTAGCACTTTTTACCGTTGCATCACCTTCATAGCTTAGAATGATTTTGTCCCATATTGCCTTTGCTGTATTCAGCTGCATGACTTTGAAAAATTCTGATTCAGTCAGACTTCCCAATAGAGCATTGACTGCCTTTGCATTGGTTTCATAATTCTTTCTTTCCGTTGAATCTGTTGGTACTGCAGCTGGATATTGATATCCTCCTTCAACAATTGTCCATACATCTGCTCCCAGAGACTGAAGATAGGATCTCATCCTTGTTTTCCAGAAGATTAAATTGTTTCCGTTAAAGAGCGGAGGCCTGATAGATGCTGTTCCATCTTGATTACTCATCTTGCTTGATCTTCCTTCTAGCGGCTAAGATTTTTCAGAAGGACCTGCTCTAATACCAATTGTTGGGAAAAATACTGAGAGGGGGGTGAATCAGTGTTTAGAGCTGACTGAGAATTTTTAATTTTTCTTTCTTGAAACCATATGCTACTTTACTGAATCCAAATTGTATGCTCAGAGATCTTATTATGTATTTACTTAGATCATTGCATCATTCATTCATCAGATGTTATGCAGTAAGCATGAACAGAAATAACAAAACAAACCATCAATCATAAGCAATACATATGAACACCAATATTTAAGGTGGAAACCCAATTAGGGAGAAAACCACCGCTGCTGTTATCTCAGTCTTCAATATTTATTATAAAGAAAAATTCTTACAATTTTATGCTGGTGCAGACTCATACCAGCACGCAAGCACCCACCTGCAGAAGGCTACAAACTTCTCTCATTTACTAGCCTCTCCTGGAAGGGAGCTACAACCCCCTTCTCTCGTTTACCAGCTACCACTGGAGGGGAGCTACAACCCCCTCACTGAAGGCTTCGACCCTCAGCACCACTGCGGACCACGTTTCATTAATTTTCATACTGGATCCACCAGCTTTCACACGACATACCTTGCAGGCCACCAAATTTATTCATTCAGTACACTCACACCAGTTCTTTATGATTTCGTCCGTCGATCAAACCAGAGATTCATCATCGTCAGATCATTATATCCATGGGTGCATCACAGAATCAGATTTATCAATTAAGAACAGAGTTCGTCCATGCAGATATTCCTTAGAGAAATTTATTCATTCACCACCCTGCGTGCACTCCTTGTACAATAATCGTCTTCTCCTTATATAGTTTTGCCTTTAGTAAAATCATGAGTAAAAACCATTCAACCACTAATGGTATTCCTTTGACAGTATTTCCTTTAGTTTACCCCACGTTCCCCTTTGATTTCTTTTTAATTTATTTATCAATTTGAAGAAATTGACAAATAAATATATTTACAACTTTGAATTGAACTTTAGGATTAAAGTTACAACCCTTCGCACTTTAGAGAAATATCCAACGCTTTCAAATAATTAACCTTATGATAAAACTTTGACCCTGGGCCCACATATATGCCCAATCAAATACACGCATGGTACCATAAGTAAAATTTGCGCAAGTCCAACGTCTGATCACCGTTGGATAGCAAGCTTCCAGATCAACGCCATATATGCATATCGCTCGACCTCCGTTGCCGAACATTAATGTGCGATGGCCCGCCGTACTTTGGTTAATCTTCGTGCATATTCCTCACACGACCACCATCCGATGGCTTCCCTCCAGATCAACGGCGCACAACAATATCGTTGGGCATCCTGGGTTGAACTATAACGCGCGATGGCGCACAGTGACAAGCGGTTTTCCGTGGGTCCTCCTTTCCATGTGTCGAATGATCTATGGAATTGCTCCCAACTCATCAAATACCGCTCACTCCGCATAGGTGGTGCGATGAAAACCATCAACTGCCTTCACTGTTCACTCGGTCACGGTTTCGCTCTTCCACACAGGGTTCCATCGTACTTCCTTTTGTTACGTTCTACCTCTTTCCTTCCAGGTTCCGTTCATGATTCCAAAGGGTTAGTCTAGGTTTTTGCTATCCTTCTTACTTAGTTAACTCTGGTCTATCCTCGGCAGGATTTCCAATAATCAACGAACAAATGTAGTTTTCTTCCGACGGGATTTCCTCACAAACATCAACTCGAAACAATTCAATGTCATTCTGTCTTCAATTCTACTATGATATATCAAACTTCCATTGCATGTTCGGAGTTTTATCCTGTCACAGTTCCGCTTCTAACTGTACATTCAAGTTCTTGATTCTGCAAACAAAGACCATCATATCTCCACAACCATTAATTCCTTCAATGGTGAATTACTATTCGATGGTCTTTTTTCTCCTACTCTGTATCTGGACAATTCTACTTCAATTATGCACTCTACTTCTATTCACTATCTTTGTGTTGTCTGCTGCCTCAGTTTCTTATCTGCCTTGCTTCCTCTCTACTTCTTTTCTCTTTCTGCTGGTCTCTTTGCTGCTTCTGCTATCTCTCTGTTACTATCTCTGCTTCTTGTCTAATGTCGCTTTGCTGCTTCTGCTATCTCTCAGTTACTATCTCTGCTTCTTGTCTAATGCTACTCCTTGCTTCTCTCTTTGCCTTGTTGCTGTTCAGATGCTCCTTCTTTGCCACTTCCTTTTCCATCAATGACAACATTTCCAACATATGGGCCCCGTCGGGGTAAATTGGTATATCAATTTCCCAGGGTCATAACTTTGGCATACTATCTTCATTTGACGCACATGATACATCGTTAGAAATATCTATATGAGGAATAAAACTGCTAAAAAAAAAATATCAAGTCCGAAACCGAGTCATATTTTTTGGATGTTTGATTCCCAAAAAACGTCGTTTCGGGCCTCAAAATGGCTCCCGAAGCTCAGGACCCGAAAAAATGCTAAAAATAGTAAACTTTGCTATAATTAAGGAAAATGAAAAACTGGAATAAACAATGGTGGGGCCCCAAATGGAATAGGCGGGTGGCCACTAATATCCACCTAGATCAGAAGAAGTGTGGACACTCACTCAACAATTGCAGCAGGATCCAATTACATCTGATACATTTAGTTGGAAAAATGATTCCTTATGGTACAAAGATCACTTATATCTTTGTAAAAATTCCAAACTAAAACAAAATATTCTTTTGGAATTGAACACCTCTCCATTATGAGGACACTCAGGATTTTTAAAAACTTACCACGGGGTGAAGAAAGTTTTTTTTGTGATGACCTTAAATTTGATATTCAAAAGTTTTTGGCAGAATGTTTGGTTTGCCAGCAAAATAAAGTTTAGAAAATTAAGACCCCGAATCTTCTACAAACTTTATCCATTCCAAGTAAATGCTGGGAGGAGGTTTCAATGGATTTTATCATAGGTTTAGCTAAGCCCAAAGGAAATAGTGTCATCATGGTGGTAGTTGATAGACTTACCAAGTATGCACACTTTTGTGCATTATATCATCCATTTAAAGCAAGTACAGTTGCTACTGCATTTATGGAAACAATTCAAAATCTACATGGAAATCCAAATATTATTGTAAGAGACAAAGATCCCATTTTTATTGGAAATTGTTGGACAAAATTATTTTCTTGTTTGGGTACTCAACTAGGTCATAGCTTATCTTATTATCCTCAATTCGATGGGAAAATTGAGATAGTGAATTTTTTTTGGAAGGATATCTTCGTTGTTTTGTATCTAATAAACAAACACAATGGTTCAAGTGGTTAACTCTGGCTGAATGGTGGTATAACACTTCCTTCCATACTGAAGCAAAAATGACCCCATTAATGGCACTTTATGGATATCATCTATTGTCCATCACATCATTTTTAAGAGAAGATTTTCAAGTTAAAGTAGTGGATGATCACATGCATAAAAAAAAAGTTCTCCAACTCTTAAAGGATAACCTAAATTTGGCACAAAATCGAATGAAACAACAGGTAGATTAACATCGTAGCGAGAGAATTTTTGATGTAGGAGTCTGGGTATTTTTATGGATACAACCGTACGAACAAATTTCCCTCAAGTAAGCTAAGAAGGATAATAAATTATCACTAAATTAATATGGTCCTTACAAGGTGTTGCAAAAGATTGGTACTATGGCATACAAATTGGAGCTTCTTGCTTCTTCTCGAGTGCACCCAGTTTTCCATGTTTCATGCTTAAAGAAGGTTATCGGTGACAAACTTCTAGTTCAAACAATATTGTCAGAACTTGATGAGGAAGGAAAAATCATATTGGAACTTGAAGAAGTCATGGAAACAAGAACTTGACAGCTACAAAATCAATCAATTTTAGAGTATCTCATCAAGTGGAAGAACTTACCCACTAAAGATTCCACATGGGAGGATGAGAATTTTATACAGAAGCATCCAGAGCTACTCAAGAATTTAGGACAACACTTTTTTGAAGGAGAGGGGTATGTTGGGTCCCTATATTACCAATGTAGTCCCTTATTGTTGTTAGTGTAGCTCCCTTATTTTTATTTTTGTACCCCTATAGATCCCATATTGTTATTATTGTGCCCCATACAAGCCACTATTGTTATTGTTGTGCGCTTACATTATTATTGTTAGGTCGGCTAGGATTATGTTGTGACCCCATGGACTCCTATATATAGAAAGGATGTTTTGTCATTTGTATCATCCAAGAATTGTTCATTTATGTAATTTAAAGGAGGTTGCCCCCCTTGAAGTGGATGATTTCTAAGGCGTTGATCTCTCTTTTCTTCTATTTTTGGAGATGGTGTCATAACACAACATGTAGTGGAATACCCATTTTTTAAGTTGATAATGATATTAATATAAATAATAGAACCTAGAGGATGGTGTTCCTTTAATGGGGTTGGGATTGTAACACCCCATTTTGATCCCGAGGATTACTATTTTTAAGTATGTGTTGAAAAATGATTTCCTGTATTAACTTGTATGTGTTGTTAGCCCCTAGGGGCTAGCTCAATTGGAAATCATCATGTTATAAAGTGTTATGTAAAATATGAGATTCAAGTTTCAAATCCTCCTAATTAACTTGTGGTTGGATATTATAGGGTCCAAAGCTCGTACGTGTTCCAGGGTTTTGGGGCACAACTGTAGGCTTGCCACAAACATATTTCGGCTATAACCACAGGCTTGTAGGCTCATCAATTTGGTTGGATGGTCTCAACCACACACATCCTTATTCCTACGTGTGATTGAGCTCTAAGGTTGAATTTTGACATTTGACAACAATTGATGTAATATTCCAAAATTTGCACATACTAATTTGGAATATTAGATTTTGCTACTTTCACCTAGGAGATGAATAAATGGGTAAGGAGGCCCATGAGAAATAAAATTATGAATAAATTCCACCTTAGTAAAGAAGGAGATCACCTTAGGAACTGGTTTTACACTTCCAAGTGTGAACAAGGACAAATTGGATGGGGACATAGTCAAGTTTGACTAAGTCAACATGCATTCTTGAGGAGGAAGAAATCACTCAAAGAGACTAGCTCAATGTGAACAAGGATCAGCCTAGACACACATATGAGAACCGGATTGAAGATCCCTTGGTGTGAATAGAGGCATTTCAGGTGGATTGGCTATATTTGACAAAGTCAACAGCGCTGTCACAAAGAGGAGGGAAACTAGCTAGGGCAGCACAGTTTTGAAAGAGGAAGCTTCATGAAGAAGTCACCTCAACTTTGTGTGGGGTCTGGGGTGAGGAGGCTCACCAAAGATAAAAGGAAGGCATAGCATCAAAGGGAATTCATTCATGTATTCATCTATTTTGGTTTTGAGACCAACTGCATGCTTCATCTGTTTAGCCGGAGTTGCTGCACTGCTTAGTGCAAGGAATTCCTGTGCAGGAATTCCATCCTCTCTTTAGAACATCTTGCTTAAGGGATCAAAGGGGAGTGATTTGAGCTTCATTTTAGTATTTGGATTGATTCCATTCATATAAATTCAGTCACAATGTAGTCTCCTTCAGTAAATTGCGTCTTCTATGTAGGAGCAACAACAATAGAGCTGCATCCTTTGATTGTATGCTAATCTTTAAGGAGGAGGTGCTTATTTCCCTCTGGGAGCTCCAATAAGAAGGCCTAGGGAAATTCTATATATTATTTAGCATTTATATTTCATATTCAATAATTTTTAATACAGTGTTGCAGTGAACTGCATTATTTTCTCCAGTGCTGCTTTGTACATGCATTTTGCCGGAAACCTTTGCCGGGTATCTTGTTTCTGCTGTATAAGAGATTAAACCTCCATTTATTTGCTGTGTGATTAATGTAGACTCTATATCAGACTTATATATTCAATTTCTATAGAAACCCTCATTAGAATAACACATTCCTTTCTTCAGTAGTTGCTGCATGAGCTAGGCTATGGGGTTTTGCTTATTTTAGCTGCATAGACTTGGGGAGATCTGTTTATATGAGCTGGAGATATTTATTTCACCTCTAATTCTGCATGTGAACTGTATATCATGTCTTCTATGGGGTCCAAGTCCCATTTCTCACTTTCATAGCGTTATCTTCTGAAGACAACAATTTTATGCCCTATATTGATGCATTTCCCCACCCGGGAAGGAGAATGTAGGCCTATACCTTGCTGAGGTTCTTTCATATACTAGGTTGATGTTATTTTACATCTATTGAGCTGCTCTAAATTTCCAAGCTCATGATTTGCTAAAGCTCCACATTGGTAATAACCCAGATTATTCCCAATAGTGTAGTTGTTCCCATTTTGGAACATTACAGTGGTATCAAAGCTGCCATCTTGGCTCAGCCTGTGGATTTCAGATCCAATCAGAAGATAAGAAGAAGAGGAGAAAAAAATTATGGAGAGGATGAGCTTACTCTCATCCATTTTCAGATCTAAGAAGAAAGAAGAAGGGAAATACATTGAAACTCCAAGAGGCTTTCAAGGAGGAGAAAGTTGCAGTGAGACCTCTAGAAGGTTTCAAGAAGCAGAAGAAGATGCATGCACTTCTTGTTCTCATAGAGGGAGTGGAGAGCAAGGAGACCACTTAGAGCATGAAATCCTGAGTGGGTATTTGGTAGAATACAAGTGCCAACCTAGGGCTTTCAGAAAGACCCTAGATTTTCCTTAGTTTATTCAATTGAGAGAAGAGAAAAGACCTTGCAGCAAAGGAGAGATCAGAGACAATAGATTCCTATTGTCTAAATTTGATGGGTCAACTACAAAAAGATCTTGGGAAAGAAAGGTTGAGGCATTCTTCATACTTCATCCAGTGGGAGAGAGGGAGGCAACAAAAGTTGCAGCGCTGCACCTGGAGGGTGAAGCCAATGCTTGGTGGTGCAGTCACTTAAGCTACATAGGAGTGACTTCTCTTTCTGAGTTTACTCAAGATTTGATCAGAACCTTGGATGGAGGGAGATTAGAGGAGAGTAGACCCACACCACCATGGGAGGAGGCAAGTACCAGCGCTGCCATGGACTTGAGAGAGAAACCTTCTACACCAACAGTTGGATCAGCCAACACATTGAAGAGAGGACCTCTTACAGCCATAGAAGATGTCCCAAAGGCTCACAGAGGTATGCATAAGTTTCCATGTCTTAACATTTCAGAAAATTTTATGGAAAGTATTGGAGATTTGTTTGCATATGGCCCAAGATCAAATGGTATTGTTGAGATAGAGCAGCAGGATTGCACTATGCTGTGCAAGCTTGAAGAGTTCAAGGGAGATTTGAACCCTCAACCTCATGTATCACTGATGAGTTACACACAACCCTTGAGTTTGGAGTGTGAATTCTTGGAGGATGGAGTGAACTTTGCTCCAAGAAAATTCATGCAGAACCACATGTTCATCCGGGAGTTGACACATGAGATAGCCAAAACACCCTGGAGGAGGGTTACAGTGCTGTCAAGAGTTAGCAGCAAGGAGGCTTTTCCTTCAGCTCCTTTGGGTCCCTATGGATTCAAGATGATCATTGGTGAGAGATCTTCTCTAGGAGGTCTCCAAGGAGTTGCATTTCAGCATTCCATGGAATTCAAGGAGAAGAAATTGATATGGGAGGATGGTGATATTCTTTGGATGGGTACCAAGATGGAGAATGGTAGGAGGCATCCATCGGTGGATAAGTGGATGTGGATAGAGAGAAAGAAGCTGGAGAGCTACTTGAAAATATATGATACTGGGCAGCAAGAGGTAAGACTGTGTTGGCTACTCTTGAGAGAGTTTGGCCATCATGTGGCATATCCTTCTTCTAAGGGTGTGAGGGAGGAGGATAATTGGAAGAGTACTTGCATCATGGGGAAACAAGGAGAGTGGATGCATTATGATGATATGGTCATTTTTTTTTCACTACATTAGTTGTATGATGGAGGTATGATGAGGCATCAAGGAAATTTGTTGCTTTGGAGGATTGAGAGAGGGCAAGGACAAAGTTGCTCTCACATTTTGCATGATGTTGCAATGGGAGGAGATGGAAACATTATGGGAGGAGTCTTTGACATTGGACATGTCAGAGAATGGATTTATGAGTTGGCAGGAGCCTATTTGCATAGGCCAACAACGCTGTCACTTTGGAGCATAAGCTTGTTGATGAGGTGTTCCCAGGATCACTTCATATTTGATGCACTTGGTGAGCATAGAAGAGATGAGATTGGTAGAATAATGGATGAAATCCTTGGCTATTGTGGTATGTTTTCCTTGACTTGGATTTCCAAGCATGAGAAGGGGGATTTTCATGCAGCATGTGGTTTATTCCTCTTCATATGGGTATGTCATGCCACTATGGAGGATTCATATATGGATCTTGTCATCATCCTGCTTCCATCACATGGTAAGAAATCTATTTTTGCACTTATTGATTGTTCAACACTATATTTGTATACTCTTACCATTTCCTTGCAGTGCATTGCTCTACAAAGGAGCAAATTTCTCCTTAGGCTCCATGGACCATTTTTGGCCAGCTATTATGATGGAGATAGCCATCTATTGTATGATTTGGGGAAAGTATTTGGTTACTTCTTGTACGCTCAGTTGATACACTCAGCCATTTACTACTTGTTGGTAGATGTGGTGACTGACACAACTAGCCATCTATCAAGAAACAACTTTCCATGCTATTTTCTGAAGCTACAGTGGGGAATACTGCAATGTGACCACTTGGGAGATTGTTGGTACCCTCCAGCACTACATAGAAACTTCAGTATTTCTCTCAGTTTGCTACTAATCATGATCCTATTTGCTGATATTGTCCTTGCCTATATGAGGAGCATGATTGGAGGAGGAACACACAGAGTGGGTGTGTTCTTGGGGGAGGAGCATCCCCACACTTTCTGCATTACATGCTCTATGCTGAGAATGAGAAGGGACATGGCCTCTACAGCAACATCTTTGTCTCTTAATGAGGAGGGCCATGAAATGGATGGGATACCTCATGGAGGTGATTTATTGTACATCATGTATGAGATGGTTTGGGCCAGCTTGATGCACAACACTAGGAGAGGGACCTTTGGAAGTCTAACTTCCTTCTTGCCATTTGGGGGCAACGTGATGGCAGCCCAAGATCAGAAAATCTTTTACACTTGTCTTAAGTGGAGAGGAAGGCAACGTGGGGTAGGCTACTATGTCTACCATGACCAGAATTTTAACCCACCTACTTTGCTGGAGCTTCAGGTGGAGGATGATTTGCATGAGTTACCATTTTCGAGGGTAGCTCATTTTGTTTGGTTGATAGCTTGGGGAGAAGAGATTCAAAGGGGGATGATGAGTCCCAATCTACATCAACCCTCATGCTTTAAGGGGATCTTCAAACAGCCCATTGTTGCTTCCATGGATGTTCCATTGTCATATAATGTCAGCTATTTAGATAGCTTACACACTTGGGAGAGGCAACTTGGAGACATATTGATGATGCAGCACCTTGATCCTTGGAGGATTTTATCTTATGAGGTTGCTACAGGGAAGGAGAGGATGCTCTTCAGTATTATCCTTGCAGTTGCTTGAGGAAAAGCAACATTTGGGAGGGGAGGACTGTAATATTCCAAAATTTTCACATAGAAATTTGGAATATTAGATTTTTCTACTTTCACCTAGGAGAGGAATAAATGGGTAAGGAGGCCCATGGACAATAAAATTATGAATAAATTCCACCTTAGTAAAGAAGGAGATCACCTTAGGAGCTAGTTTTACACTTCCAAGTGTGAACAAGGACACATTGGATGGGGACATAGTCAAGTTTTACTAAGTCAACATGCATTCTCGAGGAGGAAGAAATCACTCAAAGAGACTAGCTCAATGTGAACAAGAATCAGCCTAGACACACATATGAGAACTGGATTGAAGATCCCTTGGTGTGAACAGAGGCATTTTAGGTGGATTGGTTATAGTTGAAAAATTCAACAGTGCTGTCACAAAGAGGAGGGAAACGAGCTAGGGCAGCGCAGTTTTGAAAGAGGAAGCTTCATGAAGAAGTCACCTCAACTTTGTGTGGGGTACGGGGTGAGGAGGCTCACCAAAGATAAAAGGAAGGCATAACATCAAAGGGAATTCATTCATGTATTCAACTATTTTTTTCTTGAGACCAACTGCATGCTTCAACTATTTAGCCGGAGTTGCTGCATTGCTTAGTGCAAGGAATTCCTATGTAGGAATTCCATCCTCTCTTTAGATCAACTTGCTTAAGGGATCAAAGGGGAGTGATTTGAGTTTCATTTCAATATTTGGCTTGAGGCCATTCATCTGCATTTAGTCACAACGCAGTCTCCTTTATTAAACTGCGTATTTTATGCAGGAGCAGCAGCAGTAGAGTTGCATCCTTTGATTGTATGCTAATCTTTGAGGAGGAGGTGCTTATTTCCCTTTGGGAGCTCCAATAAGAAGGCCTAGGGCCATTCTCTATATTATTCAGCATTTATATTTCATATTCAGTCATTTTTAATACAGTGTTGCAGTGAACTGCATTATTTTCCGCAGTGCTGCTTTGTACATGCATTTTGCCGGAAACCTTTGCCGGGTATCTTGTTTCTGCTATATAAGAGATTAAACCTCCATTTCTTTGTTGTGTGATTAATTTATACTATATATCAAAATTATCCCTTCAATTTATACAGAAACCCTCATTAGAATAGCACATTCCTTGCTTCAGTAGTTGCTGCATGAGCTAGGCTATGGGGTTTTGGCTTATTTTAGCTGCATAGACTTGGGGAGATCTGTTTATATGAGCTAGAGTTATTTATTTCACCTCTAATTCTGCATGTGAACTGTATGTCATGTCTTATACGTGATCCACATCCCATTTCTCACTTGCATAGCATTATTTTCTGAAGACAACAATTTTATGCCCTGTATTGCTGCATTTCCCCACCTGGGAAGGAGAATATAGGCCTATCCCTTGCTGAGGTTATTTCATCTACTGGGTTGATTTTATTTTACATCTATTGAGCTGCTCTACATTTCCAATCTCATGATTTTCTAAAGCTCCACATTGGTAATAACTCAGATTATTCCCAATAGTGTAGTTGTTCCCATTTTCGAACATTACAATTGAACATAGATAGGAAAATTTGTTTCTAATATGGATTGATGATTGGAACATATTTCTGAATTTTTTTGGGTTAATTTAGTTGGATGATTTTGTATTGGGATCATTGTACTCTCTATTGAACATTTTATGACAATATAATAAGAAGAAGAATTTCAAAGGGTATTCTCCATAGTGTTTTTTTCACTGGTCTTTGACCAAATATGTTGTCTCTTATTGATGTGTTGATTGTCTCCTTTTCCATTTCATTTACTGTTCTATCTTCAATTACTATTGTTTATTAGAAATATTAATTGTTATTAAAAATATTGTTAATTGAATATTTGAATTGGGATAAAAGTAATTGAAACATCATAGAGCATTGTGAAATATAATATCAGATCCATTTCAAAAGCATATGGCTACTATCTGGGACCCCCTCCAACCGTGGTGGTCCTTCTCTTTTTTTAGCCTTCGAGTGGGGTGACAAATTACCCTTACGTATTGTTTTTTAATTCAAAATTTTCATAGTATTCATAAACCTATGTGTCAAATTTAAATAATTTTTTATTATTTATTTTTCATAAATAAATTATCTACCTTTTTATTAAAACAATATTCAACACCCCCCATTTGTCACTTTAAAATAATTTTTTATTATTTAGTTTCAAAAATAAATAATTTACCTTTTTATTAAAATAATTTATTAAACTAAGAGCATTTCCAAAGTCAATAAATTTGGAATTTAATTGCTTTAGGGCTTAAACGAGGTTGGCTTACCCGGTTGATTGATGCCCATGAGTGGTATTTTTCTTTCGAAGAATAGGGATTCCCCCTTATTTATTTTCTCTTTGTGCCTTAGTAGATTCAAGACTCCACTTCCTGATGTACTTTGAAGTTGCAACATTCCACACCTTGATATTTCAATGATTTAGAACTTTGCTCCCTAATATTTTTATTATTGAACCAAGCCTACACATCTTGATCTTTCATGGATTTAGGACTCCAATCCCTAATTTCAATAGATTCACATTTACTGTGCTTTGAAACTCCACACTTCACCTTAAGGTACTAGTTCTAATCTCATACCCATCTAGTGGTTTGTTGGTAAGGTCTTGTTCGAAGGCCTACACACATCACAATATCATAGATCAAAGGAATCAAATGAATTTCATAATGAAATTAACTTAATCACATTTTACCTATAGTTTTGCATGAATTCCATTCATTTTGTTTTTGAAGAAATGAATTCCACAATCATTTATAATTTGAGCATCCTTGTTGTCAAATGACCAGGTCCCCTGCCACATCCTACTTAGTATAATATTAAACATATATAATCATACAAATAATGTATCATCCATAAATAATAATTAACCATATGTTCCACATAATCATGATCATCCATGGATCTACGTGTCTCATTGTCCTGCATCACCATCCATGTCATGCAACCATGTCATAAGTCAAATGCAGAAAGAAAAACATTTGTATAACATGTACTTAAATAAAAACCATTTGATACACTTAATCAAAGATACCACACATAAAAGTAAATATATTATGTATGTAGTATATACAACAATGTTCCACAATCAATTGATTGGACCAATTCTCTCTATATATATAAGTCTTCCATTCATAATACATCAAAAGGTTACCCTCAATAGGGGTCACAAAATTTTACAAGGACAAATAGGACACTATATAGTCACTCTCTTAGGGAAAACCTGGCCTGAATTTTGATTTAACAAAAAAGAAAACTCAAGACACATAGTAGATGCATCCTCCCATCTACTTGATCTAGGTGGAACACAAAGGAGAATTCTAGATAGACCCTAAATGCATACTAAATAGGAGGGGGAGATTTCCCTAGAATTGAGCCATCACACAAGTCAAGGTGTGGTGGAATACCCATTTTTTAGTTTCATAAGGATATTAGTATATATACTAGAACCTAGAGGATGGTGTTCCTTTAATGGGGTTGGGATTGTAACGCCCCATTTTGATCCTGAGGATTAGTATAAATAAGTATGCATTGAAAAATGATTTCTTGTAGCAACATTTATGTGTTGTTAGCCCCGAGGGGCTAGCTCAATTGGAAATGATCATGTTATAAAGTGTTATGTAAACTATGAGATTCAAGTTTCAAATCCCCCTAATTAACTTGTGTTTGGAGAAGGGGCATACATAGGAACCTAGAGGTTATAGTGGTAGTGGTAAAAATCGATCCCAATTATCCATTTCCCTACTTACATAAAACACATTTATGCATTGCCATTATAATGAGTTCTACTGGATAATTTAGAAGAGATATGTATGCAATTAATTTTATCATTATGAAATACGTTGAGTATCTAACTGGAAATACAATTTAAAATATATAATATGATACATGAGTAGTAACTGGTGAGGGGGTTATGGGAATTCACCTATCTTGCAGTTTCCAAAAAATTCCACCAAAGATATGTGCCATAATTTAAATTGAAAATATTACTTTAATTTTTTTTACTCCATCAAAAATCTCATTGAATGAAGAACTTGGTAGCTAAAGAAACCACTTGCTACAATTATGGAGGTTGGGTGGTGATTGAAGAGTTCTTTTAGATATCAATGGGTAGTATGGAAAAGTACCCATCTCAAATCTCGATAGTTAACCAACTAGTGCTATGGGGGTATGGAAAAAATTGTGGAGAATTCAGTCAATCATTCATTCATGTTAAAAGTAAAGAGTGCGAGAGAATAACACTGCAACAACAACATATTAGAAACAATATGCTATTTTTACCTTCAAAACCAAAACTAGGAAAAACCAACATTAATATATCTATTAATATCCATAATCAAATACACTGAATAGGGATGAGTGCCTTCACTTCTCACCTCGAGTCGCATTACAATAGAATATCTCAATCCTTTTAAAGACTTCATTACATGCAGTCTATAGGATACTAAAACCATAGCCCTTAAAACCACCAATGTTGGCATTAACACAATGACTCACTTACTATTTCAAGGTTCACCTCACATTCCCCCATTTAAACTTGAATTGGGTTAGTTATCTAAGTCCCACAAGTCCATCTCACACATTCATGGCTGCTCGTTATGCTCCATTGAATTTACAAGGTCAATTACATGATTTTCCACAAAATTATGGCCAATGTTTTCCCCAATTTGATGGTACAAGAGTTATTACAGTAGAAAAAACATTGATAAGTTGGATGAAGTCATATACCTAGAAGAGGTAGACCACGAGGATGCTAAATTGAGACTTTTTGTTGAGATTTTTTTGGGAGAGGTAAAAATATGGTACAAAATTCTGCCAACTGGGAGCATTGCCAATTTCTAGTAGCTTGAGAAATTTTTCCTTGCTAGATGGGAAATAAAGAAGAACCCTCTGCAAATATTGGCTAAGTATGACAACTTAAAGAGAGCTCTAGGAGAATTAGTTCAAGATTTTTCAGCAAGATTTAATAATGTGTAAAATTCAATACTAGATGAAATGAAACCACCTCTAGGGTTGGATTTTCTTCATCACTTAGATGGATTTGATTATGTACTTACCTATCAGCTCAGAGAAAGGAATCCAACAACTTTGGAGGATATGTAGAAAATTTTTGTTGGAGTTTTTGGGTATGTGTTATATTCTTTCCACGATTAGTCGCACGTGCGGAGGGGAAATATCTCCCCCTGTACGTTGCGTTGGGCGCAACAGGGGGGCGGAAGCCCCCCTTGTTCGTGGTCCAGGGCAGCACCCCGGGAATTTTTTTTTTGGACCCTAATTTTTAGTGGGTGGACCCGCCCATGGTTTTGTGCATGGGTTTGCACATGGTTTTGGGGCATGATGGTTTTCAGCCCCTGGTATTTTGTAGATCCGGTTAAGGGAACTATGGTTATGTTCTAATCCAAGGTTAATGGATTGGGGTTTATGTATGCTTTGACATGTATATATATGTGTTTTAACACTAAAAGGAATATAATGAAAAATCAAGCTGGTAGTCCTGATTTGGGATCCAGGGAAAATATCTGTGTATATCTATTTTATGTATTGTGCTCTCGCTATTTTTTATTTTCTTTCTTTAAGATTTGTTTGCAGATAATTTTTGTACAGGGTTAAAACCTACAAGAGTGGAAGCGAATCTATTGAAAAAAAAGGGAAAAATGAAAGTTGAAAAAAGAGTAGTGAAAGAGGAGGGTTCATCTTCATCAGATAGCAAGTTATATGTTATGGTGAAAATAGTGGAAATGTTGGTAGAAAGGTTAACTATGGATAACAAAGCTACTGGTAGAGAACAACATGCTCCCCCTCAAGTAAGAAATCTATTTCGAAGACCTCAACTTCAAATAAAGAAAATATAACAAATAAATTAGGGAGATAAACAAAAAATAAGACCTCCTTTCCAAGAGAATTTTGCAGAAGATGAAGAAGCAACAAAATATCAAGGTCATATGCATTATTTTGGTGAAGAAGAGGACACAACATTTTTGAAAAAATAGGAACAAGACTTGTTATTTCAACCAAAGGAAGATATCATGCATATGGAATCAAAAGGTTACAAAATGGGGTACCAAAATGAAATCATGGAAGTGCAAAGACAATATAACTTGAGAAACATAAAGGTTCCAGTAAATCCTACACAGAAACTCCAAGTTGATGTACCTTATTCCAACCAGAAGAAGTTTGATCATGCACAATAAATTTCTGAAAATAAAGACAACCATCAAAGAGGTATAAAATGTTAATATTATTTTAGTTTAAAAATGAAATATCTAAAATCAAAATATCTATTCCATTTAATGAACTGAACAAGAATGAGACATACAAGAGTCAGATTGTCAAAGCACTAAATATAGGCGATGTTTCAGATATTGTTAATTTGAATGATGATCATCCTAAGCTTCTATTTGGTCCAAAAGTTGAAGGAGATTCCCAATATGCAGATGCACGAACTTTCTATGTTAGCTTGAATGTGCATGATTTGATTCTACATAATGCAATGTTAGATCTAGGTGCATCACATAACCTAATGCCAAAGGTTATCATGGACAAACTGGGTTTAGACATAACAAGACCATATAAATATCTCTTTTCCTTTGATTAGAGTAAAATGAAATGTCTGGGTTTAATCAAGGATTTGATTGCCTCTCTCACTCAAATTCCAAAAAAAAGCTTAGTGATGGATATGGTTGTTGCTGATATTCCTCCAAATTTCGGTATGCTGCTATCAAGGTCATGGGGTGCAAAATTGAAGGGTACTTTATAGATGGATATGTCATATGCCACAATTCTTGTTTTTGGATAGTCAAGGAGATTGTATAGACAAACCTTGATGAAATACATGGTAAGTGGCAAGGAAAGGCCTAACAACCATCCTATTTATTCAGTTCATTCTGATATGAATTGTTTCATATTTTATGGTGATTTGTGTTTGAAGGAAGAAAGTCAAAACAAGGTGAGCATATCAGAAGAGAAAGAAGGTGAATTGCAAGAAACAACATCAAAACATAAAGAAGATGATGATGGCCTTTGGAACATGGATTTTTATGAAGTAGTTAGTAAAGAAGGGGCTAGAGCTGTTGTGTGGATAATGAGCCTAAAGGTGGACGAGTCAAAGTTATGTTATTACAAGTTAGCGTTTGACTATACAAATAATGTGGTCGAGTATGAAACACTGATTTTGGAGTTGCAGACTTTGAAAGACTTGGGGGCTAAGAGGATTTCAGCACATGAAGATTCAGGGATGATTATCAACAAAATCAAAGGTTTGCATCAAACTAAACACTTTAGGATGAGGGCCTATAGGAAATTTGTCCTAGAAATGCTGCAAATGTTTCCTAAATATAATTTGTCTTTGATTGCTAGAGAGCAGAATATGATAGTTGATGCATTGGAAACCTCAAATAGTGTGTTTAGGATTCCTATCTATCCAAATAGGAAGTATGAAATATAATTCAAACATATACAACAATACCTGATAATGTAAATCATTGGCAAGTGTTCAAAGATGAGAAGTAACATGACAATTTTTTGCAA
This sequence comes from Pinus albicaulis, assembly GCA_034641835.2. Classification (NCBI taxonomy): domain Eukaryota; kingdom Viridiplantae; phylum Streptophyta; class Pinopsida; order Pinales; family Pinaceae; genus Pinus; species Pinus albicaulis. The sequence goes on along the minus strand of CM076578.1, from coordinate 1,460,895,083 downwards.
ATGAGTGAGGAATATTCCAATTTGCGCATATGAAGAAAATTGTTTTGATGGGGATTAACAACAGGTTTTGGGTTCATATTTAAATAGTTTTGAAAATAAAATGACAGATATGGAGGTCATACACTTGAAGAATAATGTAATACCAAAATGTTTGGTTCCTCTTGAGAAGTTATTTGATCTGAATTATGTAGTAAATAACCCCAAAGTAGTTCAAGATATTTAACTCACGAAGATAGACATAAATAGCTTGATCTCATGAAGGAATTCTCAGATGTTTTTCCTTGGGGATATGAAGACCTAAAAGTGTATGATAAAAGTATTATTCAACATACAATTCCAATCAAGTAGGATCAAAAGCCTTTTAAACAAAATTTGAGAAGAACCAATATGTTGTTGCTTCCTCTTATTGAAAAAGAAGTGAGAAAATTGTTTAATGCAAATATTATTGTTCCTTTAAGGTTTTCAAAATGGCTTTCTAATTTAGTCCCGGTAAGGAAAATGATTGGTGAGATGAGACTTTGTGTTGATTTCAAAAACCTCAACAAAGTGTCTCTTAAAGATAATTATCCCTTACCTAAGATGGACCATGTACTGCAAAAGGTGGTTGGCTATGGGAGGATGTCTATGCTTGAAGGTTTCTCATGATACAATCATATTTTTGTACACCCTGATGATCAGGAAAAGAAAACCTTTATCAGACCACGGGGAACCTTTATGTATGCTAAAATTCCCTTTGGGCTGATGAATGTAGGGCTACCTTTCAAAGGACCATGGATATTTCATTTTTTGATGAAATGGATTTTATTGACATTTAGCTTGATGATATCACTGCATTTTTCAGATTCCGATTTTGAACATTTGCAACATTTAAGACATATTTTTTAGAAGTGCAGAAGGTTTGGCATATCCCTAAATCCAAAGAAGTCGCATTTTTCAATGGAGGAAGGCATATTGTTGGGTCATATAATCTCAAAGGATGGTATTAAAATTTATCCAAACAGGGTGGCTGCAATACATAAAATTGATATTCCAAGGAATAAGAAGGAAGTTCAATATTTTTGGGGAAGAGTTAATTTTTTGAGAAGGTTCATTCCTAACTTAGTAGAAATTATTAGGTTCTTGACCAACATGCTAAAAAAGGAAAGTGAAATCAGATGGACTATTGAAACAAATAAGTCTTTTGATGAGGTAAAACTGGCCTTGGCTAGCACTCATATCTTAGCTAGTCCATATTATACTAATGATTTTATCATTTTTTCTTTTGCATCAGAACACATAATTGCATCAATCCTTATGAAAAAAATCAGTAAGGTAATGAATATGGAAATATCCTTCTTTAGCATATGTTTGAGAGATTCTTCTCTTAAATACAATATTATGGAGAAGCAGGCTTATGCATTGGTTAAAGCCTTGAAATATTTTAGAGTTTATGTGCTTCATTCACATGTGATTGCCTATGTCCCAAATGTTGTTGTGAAATACATTCTAACTCAACCTAATCCTGAAGGTAGAAGAGACAAATGGATAACAAATATTATCGAGTATGATGTGGATATCAAGCCTACCAAGTTGGCAAAGGGTATAGGATTGGAAAAATTGATGGTTGATTCAAATCTAAGTGTATTGGAAATAATTTTCATAGTTGGTTTGTCAGATGCCAACAGTTCAAAGGCATCTGAATAGGTATATGAAAGTTTCTTTCCTCCCCATGGTATGTTGATATAGTTTATGTTTTACAACACTTAAAACATCCTCCAGAGATGACAAAAACAAAGGAAATATTTTTGAAATTGAAGGCTATAAAATTCTACATTTTGAATCATTTTTTGTATTGGAAAGACTCAGGAGGTATCTTGTTGAATTGTTTACTGGAGGATGAAGCAAAAAATGTTATGGAATAATTTCACAAAGGGAATTGTAAAGGCCACCATTTTTGGAAAACCACAACTAAAAAAAATTTGAGGGTTGGTTTTTATTGACTAGCCTTGTTTGTTGATGTCTATAAAAGGGTTTCAAGTTGCCATGAATGTCAAATTTTTGAAGGAAGAAATAAGCTCTTACCTTTACCACTGAAACCAATTGCAATTGAAGCTCCATTCCAATAGTGGGGTATGGATTTCATTGGGGAAATCCATCCATCATCTTCAGCCCAACACAAATGTATTTTGACAACCACATACTACTTTAAAAAGTGGATATAAGAAATACCAACCATACATGAAACATATTAAGTCATCATTCAGTTTATGGAAGGTAATTTCCTCTCAAGATTTGTATTTCCCCATAGAATAATCACTAACAATGTTGTTGCTTTTAAGTCCAAGAAAATGATAGGATTCTGTCATAAATATCATATTGTACTCAATCATTCAACTGAATATTACCCATATGGTAATGTTTTAGTTGAGTCCTCGAATAAAATTTTGTTGAACATTATAAAGAAATTGCTACAAAAATAAAATAAAACATGGCACAAGAAGTTGATATATGCACCATGGGCTGATAGAGTAAACACTAAGAAGTCAATTGGTATGTCACCTTTTCAATTGATATATGGAACAAATGTAGTTTTCCATTCTTCGTTGGGGATCCTAGTCACGAATTTGTTGCAGGAAGTAGATGCAGAACCAAATAACTTGCAAAGGAGAATAAATTAGATGATTCGATTGCAACAAGTAAGAGAGGAAGTATATATCAATACCCAAGAAATCCAAGATAAAATTAAGAAGATTTCCGATTGAAGGAAAAAGGATGAAGATTTTTAGGCTGGTGAGTTGGTTCTGAAGTGGGATGCTAGGAAAGAAGACAAAGGTAAACATGGAAAATTTTAAATCTTTGGAAAGGACCTTTTAATATTCCGACTTTCCATGGGAGTAATGCATATTTGTTGCAATATTTGACATGATAATTTCTTATTGGAGGACTTGTGAATGGAAGGTTTCTCAAGAATTATTTTACTTAAGAATCAATTGGTTTTGATCACTTAATTGTATACAACCATCCAAATTTTCAGTATTGTAGGTGTGAGAAACTCTCACCATAATTTGAAACAAGAGGATAAGGCCCTAATATTTTGATGAGTTGTTGCCATATTTCAAAGTGTAATAATTCATGAGTTAGCTATGTATCATGTCAAGAGTCAATAAAGCCCAATGGTCAGGCTACTACTTGTCGATGTTCTTGGCACCTCATAGGGAGGATGCCATCCACATTGGAGCCAATGTTAGTGTCCTATATTATAGTAGTAAGAAAAAAGTTTAGTGTTTTAAATTTATTTTTGGTAAATGTGTAAAGCTTTTGGAATGATCTCTTAGATATGAACCTATTGGTCTTTCTAAATAATGTAATATTTTATTACTGTGTAATTATGTTAGAGTGTGTCAAAGATAATTTATAAAAAATTTTATTGACTCCCTAAAGATTGAATTAAGTGATTCTAGGGCCTATGTTTGATACAAGAATGAGTGAGGTCATAGTGAGTCATGCATTCTCATCATTGGCACAAATTAGTGGGGTCAGGGTTAGAAGAATAACACTATGCTTTGTACTTTTCTGATATTTTTTCAATGAATGAAGAAGACTGAGGTCTACTTTCACATATATTCATGTGTCAGTTACTAATGGTGAGATTATCTCTTGTGTTGTGAGTTTTCTCTCTTGTTATCATCACACTTGAATGCATGTCTTCATGTTTGGTTAAGCAAGGATTTATTTCATAATTCATTGTTAAAGGGCTCTGTTATAACTTACAAAAAAATTATTGTGTTTATTCCATTTTAACACCTAGAATTCATCCTTTAGTTAGATGCTTTATAAGTAATTATTTAAAATATTCCTCCGCTCGACATATCTACAACAAATTTAATTGAAAACACCAGAAGGATTTCCTACCTTTTCCTTGTCTAAAGATCCCTCATCTCTTCATCCTTTCACTGAAAAATAAATACACACAAAATGAACCCATTCCCAATGGATATCTCTATATCTCTGCCATCAAAATTTTAGAAACCTATTCCTCCCTTATCTTAATACCTATCCTAAAACCTAAGACAACCAATCATCTAAGTGGCTGAAAATTTATATACAGATAGCCCTATATGAAGATGGAAGGGCTATATTATAATTTTAAAGTGGTTTGTGCTTACCTTTGGGTTCCCCTCAGCCTAGAGGAATTACAAAGTTCTAACAGGCCCTATCCATGGCCTCATATAAGTATCCCATTTTGGACTTGTCTCTATCAACCAATTGAAGAACACAAAACCTTTCCACTCACCCAAAATATTTCATGATTTTGAAGAGATTGAGTCTGGAAATTGATCCACAGTAATCATTTTCAATTGAACTTTCAAGTCCAGAACATGATACATTATTAGGTGAAACTAACCTTCTTATGTCCTTTCCCTCTAGTTTGCAACTAAAAGATAAAGCTTGTTTCTCTTTTGAAAAAAACATACATTCTCTTCACATCCAAAATAGAAGTCAAGAGAGATTGAATACATGTGAAGCTAGTGGTAAATCATGCAATGGAAGGATGCACTAACTTGTTATTGGTGAATTTTATCACCAAGATATGGAAATGTGCATGATTGTATATAAATTTTGTTATGATATTGGATGATTCAACAATATCCCTGATATAATGTGTTTTCCTTATATACTCTAACATCAATTTAATACAATTTTCAACATAGCGTATCCAAAACAAGGTAGGATACCTCTCCATAAGAAACTTTGCAATAGATACATAATTGGAATCATTATCCATTACGAATTGGACAAAATTTTGTGGACCTGTCTTGTAAATGAACAAGTCAAACAACTCACATAATAATTGTGCATCTTTAATATGTTCAGATGCATCAATAGATTTAATAAAAATTGTTCTCTTGGTACAATTAACCAAGAAGTTAATAAGGGTCCTACCATTATGATCAGTCCAACCATTAGACATCATGGCACATCTAATGTGTACCCATGATGCCTTAATATCCTCCTCTCTAGAAGTGCGATCAACCTTTTAATTATGAAGAATAGGCCCTCTCAACTCATCATAGGAAATGGATTTGCACTCCAAGCCAATAATAACAACATCATTGAATATAGGATGGTAGAATGGATTATTCTTGACAATGTTGAAGGGAATGTCACTTCATAGAAAATTATTCCCACTAAATTGTTAGGTTTTTTGTTTTCCTTTATTTTAAGCACCAACGTGATAGAAGGTTGTGTATTAGGTGTGGTTATATGAACATAAAAATATGAGGTAGATTAGGGGTCAACCATTGTGGAAGGTGATGTTTAAGAACTTGTTGTTTCTTAAATTGTTCTAGAGACATAGGAAAAACTTAAAAATACATTTTTTGAGGATACAAATCCTCTGCTTCTGGTTAAAAGGGTTGGCCTCCCTTCACCTAAGGGGGTATTCCTTTTAGCTACTCACAAAATGTATTCAAAGAAGAAAATATATGTGGACAGATAAATAATATTTAAATAATAGGTGTAAAGTGGTGAAACTTACAAGTAGAAGAAACTTATGCATTACACATAATTATGAATTACTAAATAAAAACTTAGTCACGCAATAAGAAAATAATGTCCCACCAAACTAAGAAAAGAACATAATAAATTAAATTTAAAAAATCAAAAGAAAATATAAATTATGTTCGTACTTTACTAATGGTTTATCATCGGTAACCGTGTGAAAAACATAATATCAAGTATTCTCAATTCTCACTCAATTAACCATAAAACAAGTAGTAGAAATACAATCACCCACTAATAGTACATATATTAGTAGATGAACAAATCTCTTATGCATTGCAATAATGAAATATTGATCAAGTAAAAATATTAATTATAGAAAATGTTAATACATAAGCATACTACAAAAAGATGAAACACTAGCAGGTCATATAATGATGTAAGATATATCTTGCAAATTTTTTTAAAACCAAATAACAATGTCAAGCATTCAATATCCTATAATAATAATTCTTGAAAATATCTCTATTCATTTATCTTTGATAATATCAATATGTGAGAGAAAATGAAATAACAATATATGATGATCTAAAAAAATGTTTAGGTTAATTATGTAAATCACAACATAAATCAAAATATGTTCACACATAAAAATAAAGAGAAAACTGCACAGAAATTATGTTCCAATTTGATACACAATGTAATAATGAGATCAAGATCGATAAGTGCAAGAAGTACATTCAAACCATTTTAACAATAATTTTCTTCTCATCAAAGTTACCTCCCTCATACGAGAAACAAGGTCATTGGATAATTGTCATAAGAACCATTTTTGTAACTGGCAAGTTAAAAAAATAAAATTTAACTTCGAGAAACATTATTTCCCTTGTCATGATTTTTAGAAACTTTTTCCATTTTATTCGTGATGTTAGTAGGTATTGAAATGTCCAGAGTCACCATGTTATTTTTTCTCAGGCTAGAAAATATGACTGCTTCTTTGGTGTTCGGGTCTTTAACGTTTTCAATAGTGGACTACAGACGTGGAATGGAAGCGACTGTGTGTAGAGCGAAGGTAGGAATATTAGGTCATTCAAATCCATTTTTAAAATTCATGTATCTATCCCAATCAAGAGTTGATACCCATGACACGTCTTAAAGATTTGACCAAGTGACAACAAGTTCTGATATAATATGATACCTTGTAGATGAAAATTGTTGTATCATTTTTCCAGGAGTACTAGGATACCAAATTCCCTGAGGAAAGAATGCGAAATATCTTAGTTGGTGATGACTCCTTCCTAGTTGTAAGGGAAACAATTTATTTCCTTTTTGAGTACTTGTTATAAGATGACCCAACTAGTACTGGTCCAGAATGAAGGGGGACCAAATATTTGTATGTATATCCATTATGCTTTAAACTTATCAATAATTTCCAAAGTATTAGAAATTTTATCATTTGTTCCTTGAATCATATATTTAGCTTCTTTGATTGAAATAAGGGATATGATGCAGTCATCTCTATTAGGAAAATTGAGAGCTTGCAACTCTTCATTAGTTAAAGGGTTAAAATTATCCATGATCACATCCACGTCTTTCAGTATTTCCTCAACCATAGATCTAATTTTCTTAATGTTTATTTTCATATTTAGAATTATTTTCTTTTCACATTTTACTAGAATATTCATATATGGCATTAATAGAGAAATTTTCCTGTCAATCATGTCCCATACTCTGTCTATAGCCTCAATCAAAGTTTATTTCTTAAATGCAACTTCTGACAAACATCTATGTAGGGATTGAATATCCATTTCCTTATTACTTAGATAGTTTTCATGGCTTAAATGACTTCTTTTTGTGTTGAGTCTGATTTTTAAGGACCCTTTATAATTATTCTCTCTCCAGCTTATTTTCTTTTTAGTTCTTTTTCTAGTTCATTAATCTTTTCTTCAAACAATTTCAGTTTATCAAGATCCACTTTCTTGATGAATCTGTTTTCAAATATGCTTCAAGAGTATTTTTATAATTTTTTTCTTCCTCCAGTTATCCATTTTCTTCCTTTAAAAATTCATCAATCTTATCCTTAAATTCATTGCATTGGTTTTCTTTCAAGTTCAATTAATTTTTCATTTCATTCAACCTTTTTCCTTATTCTTCTTTCTTTTGGAAAATTTCTACCAGGTTGGTTAGATTGTAATCTAGATTCTTCATGTTCAACCTTAAATTTTTTATTTCTTTATAATTATCCTTAAGGATTTTATTAGTTACTGAGCCATCCTTTAACATGCCTAAGTGTTTGATTATTCTGTCTTCAGGTTCTTTTAACTGGTTAACTGTAGTCCCGATTGAAATATTGGCATGGTTCAACTATGCTTAGACCCTCACAATAATAGTTTGACACATTTTATTTTTAGTTGTTGCATCCAATGACCTATTGGCTACCACCTTGCCTATATGACTGTGCCAATCCACTATATTATTATCATTGATTTTAGGCAATTTGATATTGATAAAAGTGGCCATAGAGCCAAGTAATTGTGCATTTTCATTTGTTCTTAGTTGTAGGGTAGTTAAATTAAACATATTAGTATTAAGTTCAGTATTTGATTTGAACCTCAGCTCTGAATAGTAAGTCATTTCCTTCATTAGAACATTATTTGTGGCCTCAGTTTCTCTAGAGACCAACATTACTTCTTTTCTTCCATCCTTTATAAGCCATACAATGACTGTATTTTTATTAATTGATATAGCCTACTCCCTAGAGTCCTTTAGTTTAGTTTGTTCCAACACATCCTCCAATTTATTCAATAATTTGTTGTTGGATTTTGGAACACGATTGCTTATTTATCATCATCGTAACTATTCTTTACAGTTTTATTTGACAATTATAGTTCATCTAAGCTAATTTCCCCTACCTTTCTCTTTAGAGGATTAGCCCGAGGCTAATCACTTACAATACTTGTTTCTTCCTAAACTATCTATCCTTCTTCATGAATGGTTGAGTGTAGTTTTTTCACAAGATCCCCTTTGAAAAAAGTTGGTTTAGCCATAGCCACCTGAGATACCTACATTATAGATAGATTCATGTCATTTTAAGGAGGAAAACTAATGTTATCTAGCTTTTCAAGCTCAGGATTTGGATCATGAACATATGTTGGTACATCCACTAACTTTCTTGCATCCGATATAATTTGTAAATGATCAAAATTCCAAGATGGATATTTATCAAGACCCAAAGCTAAATTTTTTTTTTCTAATATTTCCAAATCATTTTAATGTTTAATCAACAATTTGCCTATAGAAAAAAGTGTAACAACCAATGTTTTTTTTTTTTTAAATGAAATGAAACTCATTAGATGGATCCATGTTCTATCAAATTTGAAATCAAATAACCGAGAAGGGATAAATTTAGGTAAATGGTACGATTCTCCTTCAAAGTGATAGCCTTAGATGATAGAGTAATAAGGTAAAAGAAACCACTATCCAATATTATTTTCCTCTTTTAAGCATAAAGTTCTCCTGGCTTCCTCTGATATCCTATCCAGAGCCTTTTGCAACATTTTGACTTGTAAGTAAAAGGAGAAACAATTTATAATTTTTTCATAGCTCCTAGGAATTCTTCCTACGTACAATATCTATGACCAATATTCTACATATTTTTCTTCTCGTGGCTCATATTTGGTTTTTTATATTAATTTGGTGCTAATGAAATATTCAGGATAATTAAGAAAAACTAACTACACCAAATATGTACAGTATATAAAAATCTAAAAATTATCAGCTACGATCAAGTAAACATAGATGTTCCTAGCTAAGTATTTGGGAAAATTGATGGTAATCTCATTAGGGTCCTTCAGTATCTCTCCCATGAAGAAAAGCATTAGATCGTCTATCTTAGAATCATTTGAATATACCTGAATATTAGCTAGAATGGAATCCAATGTATGATATAAGGGTTTAAGAGAACTAGTCGAAATAGGTAAGGAAACTTCAGAGACTTCATTGGGATTTTTAAGTAGAATCTGTAAGAATTTAAAATTTTCCTCATCAAGCCATACAAGGAATAACTCTTTCAGTTCCTTATCAAAGAAACCCTTACCAAATTCAGGAAAATTTAGGATTCTGACTAAATATTCTTGGGAAACTTCAAGATAAACTTGACCATTCATAGGACATGATTTTTAAGTACCATGGTTTAAGTTTTCGATAAGCAAGATAACAAAATATGGGTGAAAATGAAAATACAGTAAAGTTTCCCGCAAGAGTCCTGTATTTATTAGACATTTATCTATGGTATTCTTACTTCCAGACTCTAAAACCTTTTTTAACATATAAATATAAATATTAACTACTCAAGTATCTTAGACATGATTCAAGGGTGTAGAAAATTTATAACACAACTCCGATACCATGTAGAAATTTAAATACAAATTATGTATTGCCTGGATTCTCCTGATCTAAAATTTATATACCACTCTTACATACAGAATCGCTTCTACAAAAATTCTTGTGGAATTTAAAACACGATCGCCAATTACAATATCAAGAAGAAAGATCAATCACACATAACACAGATGTTTTTACCGGGAAAGCATAAAGCTAAAAACCCCACTATCATATATTATGTATATATCATGGATCATGAAACAATATCATACAAAACTATAATCCAAGAGTTCTCAGTACAATATACAATCGTCTCACACTGTCATACAAAAATTGGCAAATACATGCGCCAATTTACCGCCTCCAGACATCCTGCCTCCACTGTGCAATCCCTGATGGTAAAGAACCTCTGAATGAATCATCCTAGCCTACCTTGACTGTGCAATACTCATAGGAACATCCAATGTGTGTGTGGTTTCATGAGTGCACCCAATAATGTCACAACTGATAGTCAAAATGTCCCTTTCACCTACATCTCAACTAGGTCTCCACTGGATCTGACATGCATGTGCCATGTAGTTAACAGTAGTAAATATTCAGTTGCATGTGAGTCCACTGATTGTGAATTAATTAATAATTAATTCACTTATCTCTCACTAGTGTATCTTTAGTTACAACTAGCACAACTGAGTTTAACTCACTTAACTGAGTTAAACTACTTTACAACTCACATAACTACACATCCAACTCTGTTACAACTTCGAATCACTCAATTACAACTAAGTCCACTTGCATGTCCCACCAACCGACCTTTGAAATCGAATTTCCTATAGCTAACTGATTTTCCACTTCAGTTAAATATTTCCAAGTGCTCGTTGAGAATAGATTAATGTTTATTGTCCAACTATTATTAAGGGATAATAATAGTCGACATACATCTATAAATAGAACTTGCACAAACATCTATAAATAGAACAACATCTATAAATATAATTTTCTCATCATCTATAAATAGACATAATCTATAAATAGAATTTTCTCATGCATCTAAAGATAGACCTCCACCTAAAAATAGCCTGTGTGGGCCCCACCTAGTGTAGATGCTTAATTTTCACTAGGATCAAGGATGTTGTTTCCGGATGTGAATTTCACTATTTCTTGTTGCAACCTTCAACAAAGGGGTCGAGAAGAACATCGTTTATAGGATTTTGAGTTATCCTTTCCCTAAGAGCTCGAAAGAATGAGCTAATAAGAATGTCAAAGTGTAGTAGGTACTTACCATGTTTCTGACATTGGTTCAACTTTGCGACACGAGGTTTGAATGTCCCAATATTACCTAGGATACGCAGTTGTTAGATCTATTTTAACCTAGTCATTGGAAGGATTATGGCAGAGTAAGAGGTGTTGACTAAATATTTTTCCTGGCATCTGAAAATATAAAAGACTATCATTAACACAACTTAATAACATAATTTAAGTAGAGAAAAAATGATTATACATATGGTTTCTTAAACTTGGGTTAGTAGTTCTTCATAATCCATTTATTAATTTGTGACTAAACAATTAGATTGACAACATGGGATTTCATATTATGAAATAAATCTTAGTTGTTCAGCCAATTTTATTTCAAAGGGCAAAAAATATTTTTTTTTGGGATTTCACAATAAATAAAAATGAAGCATAAATATAGCTACACCATTCTACTCAATTTGGGGATACCACTTCATAATGAAGGCGTAAGAACATTGAGTAGATGCCTTCTGTTGGTATATGGAGTTAGGACAGTAACCGCCGACATTTGGTTGCATTGAGAACCAATCTCGCATGTGTGCATTAAATGTATCATACTAGTCATGACATGAAAACCTTGAAAAGTGATGGCTAGCATGAGCTTACTTGATTACATGCAATGTGACAAGTCTCCCTTATAATTTCCCCTTAAGTGATTTGTTTCTTTTTTGTTCAGTCTTTCAGAACCTAAGAGTTAGAAAAAATTCACAGGAGCGTAAGTGACAATGGAGGGACCATACAAGACAAGTATCTATAGAGGGGAGACACTCCATTCAAAGCTTAACCTTATGTTAGAAGGGATGGAAGAGCTAAAAATCAACTAACCAGGTTGGAGGAAATATTGACAATTATGACCAAATTCTCTAGGTCATACAAGATTTACAGAAGGTTGCAAATACACAAGTAGATGTTCATGAGGAGTCATGCGGCTCACCAAAGGAAATTATAGAAATTTCAGACTAAGAAGAGTTCCATGTTGTGAAGGATAATTACGAAATCTGTAAATTTTATAGAAATTTTTGTATTATGTGTTTTACAACAAGTTGGTGTTTTAAAAAAATTGACATTTTAAACATGTTATAGAAAATTTCAAACTCATATGTATAAAATTTACATGTAATTTGCTCAGAAATGAATGCTCATGAATGTTATTTGATTTGGTTGTACATTAAATAATTTTTCTTTCTTAGATATATATATGGAATCATGAGACGTTTTGAAAATTTTTGATATATTTTGTTATTCATGTAATTTAGATCAACTATGATACATAATTTCATGTCAATATTTTATTAGAGATATAATAATGATGACACAATTTAAGTAAAATGTGTGAATAAATATTTCGAAGAAAATAACTGGTATTTATTATAACTAGACTACGAGGGCCTAAGCCCCCCTTATGATACAATATGCATGATTTTTCATGCAGAATGTTGCTTTGTTTCCAATGAGTGTCCATATCCCTGATGGAGTCATCCACCACACTCATACAGAGAAATTTGTGATTTCTTGTTTTCTCTTTATGTCAGAGGGCTTCTTTATTCTAATATTTCTCAAGTATACACATGCTTGATGTGAGGATTATGCATTGGATTTTAATCCAATACCACTGACCTTGCTATTCTTCTAGTGAGTGCCTGCAACCTCGAAAAAGATATCATCATATCCCACTAGAAGTTTCCTCTGTATAAAGGAGTGGGATGATAATGAACTAGTTTTGACCCAATAACACTGACCTTGCTCCGCTACCAATGAGCGTCTATAGCCCCGACAGAGATATCAAAATGCCCCACCTAAGGAAGTATAGGCCCTTGTCTTTGGAATAGTATAGGTGGCAATGAAATATCTTGTGTGACTTAATATTACAGATAATCGTACCTTTAAATATCGAGTTTAAAACTGTGAGAGACTAAAGTCACCTTTAATATAAAGTTAGTGCTTAAAAAATATCTTATGATAGATGATTGAAAATTCAATTTAATATTTTATATTTTGATTATTGATAATGAACTTGAAAAAAATATTAACCAAATGTTTCCTTTAAAACTAGTTTTTTTTTAATATTTTATTTCTATTTTTGCATATATAATATTTTTATATTTTAGTTTTCTACCCAAACTATCAGTCTGAGACAAAAATAGGTTTCAGTTAGTCATGCTAGAAACTTATATCTTCACAACTATAACTTGATTATTTAATAAATTTTATTATTATTATTATTATTATTATTAGTATTATTATTCGAGAACTCAGTAGGTTAACTAGTGTTTAAGGAAATGGTTTTTTGTAGGCGAGCCAATTAATTAGCCTTCAAAATTTTTTAGTGAGAAATAATTCTCTCCGATTTTTTCAATTACGAAAGGTACTAACCATAGGTTATCGAAATTCCAATGCTTCTTGGGATCTTCATTTCATTTGTAACATTACAATATCCAATCTATAGGAAGAAAAGTTCGCTCTCTCGCTTATTTACCAACTATTTTTTTTAACCTTTTCATGATGTTTAGTAAGCTTATAAAATATTTGTTATATTTCCTATTGGATATGAATTATTTTATTTGTTATTCAGCATGTCATTTGGTTCTTCATTTATTTCTTGTAACATTTTCATAACTTTATACCCTAAGTGCAATGGAATGATGACATCAACACCATATACCAATTGGAAAGGGGATGCACCTATAAAACTTTTAATACTGATTGGATCTACCCATAAAACATATCTAAGAGAAACATACCAATTAATTTTTTTCAAATATAAATTTTTATTGAGAATTTGTATGATAATTTTATTCGTAGATTCAACTAGTCCATTTCCTTATGGGAAATAGGTTATAGAATGTCCTAAGCTGAAATTGTAATTATCACAAAATATTTCGAAGACTACAAAACAAAATTTCTTAGCGTTATCAACTATAATTTTCCTAGGGCAACCGAAACAAGAAAAATGTGTTTCTCCTAAGAAATTCATAATGGCCTTATCATTGATTTTCCTTAGGGGAGCAACTTCAACCCATTTAGTAAAGTAGTCAGTATCTATCAAAATATAATTATCTCGACCACTTGACTATGGATTAATTTCTCCAATAAAATATATCCCCCATTTTTTAAAGGAGGCTTCCAATGGGATTGGTTTAAGAGGTAAGGATGCCAAATTTGTTTTCCTGCAAATATTTGACATTGATGATAGGCACTGACCTTCTTGTTCACATAAGAGAACAAGGTAGGCCAATAAAGACCAATGCTATGGATTTTATGTGTGATAAAATTCCATGAAATATCCCCCCCACATAAGCTATTATAATGTTGATAGATAAGGTATTAAACTTCGTGAGGTAAAAAAAGTTTTAATATAACACCTATTGGTTCCTTCTAGTACAGTTTATTTTTTATTATACAATATTTTACAGCTTTCAATTTTAAAGATAATTTTTGAGATTTTCTTAGATGTGTAGGGAACTATAAGGTTTGAAGGTAAGATATAGTATTTCGATGCTACTTAGAAGATCATAAAATTTTGCTAATTAGTAAGGTGTTTGACTAAGGTAACAACAACCCTGGTTGTTTATCCTGTCATGTGTTGAAATTGTAACTAGGTTAAATATTCATAAATGTCATTGTATCAATATATTATTATTATTATTATTTGTATTTTCAAGCATGTTCTTCATGATTTTTTTTTGTGAAAATAAAATTTTAAAGGGCATGTTCTTCGTGACCCTTTGTGAAAAGAAGATGATTTGAATTTTGTAAGTGTAATTTGTCTCTCCAAGTTTCCAAGTCAGCCCTCCAGAAAGACAATTTGGCCTGCATAGGATGTGTCTCTTCACATGAATGAACAACTATATATTAGAACATATCCTCCACCATTTTTAAACCCATTCAATAAGCATATGTGGAAGAACCACTGAGTTCTGTGGTATAGGAATATGAGGCATATTCTTCTAAAGTAATGTGAATTGTTTAATTGAACAAACCTTTGTAATATATGAGCTAATTAAAGGAAAATAACTTTGTGGCATATCAACTCCTATGGCTTTGTGGCATTCAAACTATTGTGGCATCTAAACTACTATGGGTTTGTAGCATTCAAAATACTATGAAAACAGATCCTTTGTGGCATCTGGACTACTATGGAACTATTGCTATTCTGGAATGAGAGCTATCTAATACATTCTATCTCAGTGAATGTGGCATCTAAGGAGAGAAATATGACATCTTGTGACCAGACTTATTAAATTTTTGAGTTATTAATGGAGGGATGACGTGGCACTTGGATCACTGGTTAGTTTGACATGGATTTCTCTCATTGATGAAGAATATATAAGGAAATTATTGATGAGTTTTCCTTGGCCTCTGGCCTAATTTATTGTGTTCCTTGTATTTTTTTATTTGTATTTGTATACTTGCTTGATGACCTAATTATTGAAGTAAATGATAAATGGAATATATATATATATATATATATATATATATATACTATCACAAGTAATTATCATTATGAGAAATTTAATATTTCAGTCGAACTTCCAACATGAAATCAACTAGGCTATAGGGTAGTCGAATCCTTTCCCTAGTTCAAGTCATAAGAAGGCTTATGATGAACATGAAAGCTCTACATATATGATCATTTCTGAGAAAGTTAGGCCTATTCCAATTATTGGTCCCCTTAAAATACATTTCATGCTCTATCTCTGAATGATATAACAAATAAATGTATCTACTATAAGGTTGTAGAGAGTATTATGATTAAGAATAAGTGTTGATCTAGGTATGACTACTCATAAAATAGTTTTTGTAGCTTGTAAAACAAAAAATGAAGGATGATATGAGTGGTAGAAAATAAGGATCACAGATTAGGGGGATATATTTTCCATATTTATATATAGGCATATTATTCATCAAATAACAAACATAAATGGAGACATAAAGATACATACATGAATTTTTGTAATAGTACTTGAAGAAAGTAAATAAGCAACGAGCATCCATAATGGAACTATGTCAAACCTTTGTGAAACTTTTGAATTACATATCTTAGCAAAGTTCATGGCATGATTCGAGTCTATCTAAGCCTCTATCATTTTTGAAGAAGATCAAGACATAAGACAAGAAGTATGGACATGTCTATGTAATCAAAGCCAAGTCATAAATAATTATTCTTGTGTGGAAAGGGCCAAATCCATGTAGGAGATAAAAATTCCAATGGTATTTTGTGGTTAAAATTATCTCTATAATCAAAGGACCAATGATACGGTCTATGACTCCGTGGTATTTATTAGTGTATAATAATTCAAGAATTGGGTATAGTCCATACATATAGAATTATTTCTATGGATCTATATCCAAGCATTTGAGCTATATTAGTATTGGAAATATTAAATTCATCATCTTTATCTATATAATAAGGAGAAAAATATAAGCTACATCATGTGATAATCTGAGTTTATGAAAGAGTGATTAGGTGACATTATGAGATAATTCCATGATCCAAAATCGTTATCCAAGCTCCTTTATGATGAATAAGGGTTGAATTGGGGATATTTAAGGTTTGAATTATGGAAGAAATAGTCCAAGTCAATATCTACAGTAGAAACCACAACAAAAGAATCTACAAATATCCAAAGCATCTTGTTAGAGTCAGTCTCTTCATCCCTCCGTCAGAGATCAAAATCTCTTTTGTTGCATTTCATTTTAGGTGTCTCATCCAGTTTAGTCAACTGCATTCCATTAGGAGCATGGATCATCTGACGGAAGGGTATTTTCACTCATATCCCTTATGTCTTGTACCTTCTGGCTCAGGTCTGTTCATCAAAGTCCATCAAAATAATTTTACATTCATTTACAGTCCTGTTTGGTCTTTTGGTGGGCAAAGAGTCTTTTAGGGTTTTTCAGTCTCATTAGGCTTAGGGTTTCACAAAGTTAGTCTTAAAAGTGTCCAATAATGCCAGCAGGCACATGAGGGAGGTTCAAAATAAGTTTTCATTTCAAAAATTTCATCGTCATAATGTTAGATCATGATTCTTCTTCAAAACTCTGTTTTGAAGAAAAATCGTCAATTTTGTCTTTTGTAATAAATGCCATGTAATTTTTAAAAGTTTTATCAATTGTGAAGATCTTCAGGTGCATCCCTGGTTTCCTTTTCCAAATTCCATGTCAGCTATCCCTGCAAAAAATAGACAAAAGTTTCGTCATTTAGCTCAAAAAACTCAAAGGAAACAAGCAAAACAGAGGTTGTATTAAAAAGTGAAAAGTGCCAAAGTTGAAACATTAGAGAGTGGGTTTTAAAAATTAAAAATCAAATTCCATGGCTATACAAGATATTTTCACCATTCAAACAGTTCATTTGCACCAAGAAACATCAGTGAAGCCGAATTGAATTGTGGAAGAACGAAAACAGGGTTTGAAGGCTGGAACTGTGAGTGAGATTCAGTCATGGCACATAGGAGGAAGGTCGCGGCGCACATGGTTGTCGCAACACATTGGGCAGCACATCACCGTGTTTTTTTGAGCGTGCGTGGCGCATACACCAGGCGCGGCGCATTGGGTTATGCACGCGGCGCACAGGCTTGAAACTTAAATTTTCTGCCAGTCTTCTCCAAAATCAAATTTTGATTGGTTGCTCCATGCACCGAGTAAGTTTATGAGATTTTGTCATTGCTATTTGCCAATTTTTGGTGTAGGTTGAGATTACATATGAGAATTTGAATGTCAAAGTAAACCCTATCATTTTGATTGGAAAATTTCTCCTTAGGGTTTGAGTTTGAGGGTTAAAATTTGATTTTGGTGCCAAACCCTTTTTCATTTTCCACCTCATGTTCTCTTTCCTCACTGTTATTGCATTACTACAGTCTATTCCCCTATTCACTTACATCCCCAAAATCACTTGTTCCTAAGTCCATCTCCTATCCCTAAACTACTTCATTTCCTATCTTTTTTTCTATTTCCCTATCTTATTTATAAAATCCCCAAACCCCAAGTCCCCAAATAATCAAGTGACTGTCCTTGTATTTTAAATCTCACTTGATTACAGTCCATTGTTCCCACTGTCTTATTTACCACAGTCCCTTCCTACTTGGAATATTTTGGCAATTGAAACAAAGGCACCAATTTCTCATTTTCAACAAACCAAACATACACTTGACATACACCTTGCAGCACCATGGAGACGGACACAGATTCATCATATGAACAAGACATTGATTCTACCACTGAGCTACATGCACCGAGAAGGCCTCGTAAAGGTGGAAAACATGTGAGAGAAGAGCCCACCTCATTGACTCAGTTGCAGGCCTGCCCACTTGCCATGGCATGTTTTCAAGAGCAGTCATTTTATCAGTACTGTGAGATGATTTCTCGGTTTCAACATCATCAGGAGTTAGCCTGGTTGTTTTTTTTACATTTGCGTGATGGTCAGGTTATGCTTGCTGGTGTAAATTTCACCTTAACACCAGAAACCATTTCTCAGGCAACAGGAATACCGAATGTAGGTGAAGAGTGGAACAAAAGACAGCAGGTGGACAGAGTGCATTATGAACCATACATCAGGCCTAGCTATGTGAGGCAGCTCAGCAGGGTATTCCCATTCTGGTTCCTAAAGGAATACTATGCGCCTTTGATGAGACTCATTATCAGATACTTCAGTTGTGAGGGCCTGTTTTCACGCCTCTATGCCTACCACATTAGATTATTTATGCATTTCATGAGAGTAAGGATGATGAACATTTCATACTTCATGTGCCAAAACATCGAGAGAATGACCACTCTTGTGTAGAAGAAGACTCCCGAGCAGTAGTACAACAACATTTATCATTATGCACTCATCAAGATCATTGTGGTACATCAGCTTGGATTGCAGGGCATTCCGTGGGAAGATTTCATTTCCCGTGACTTCTTCACAGCCCCTCAGCCTCCTTCGGAGATTGTTCATGAGACAGGTGAACCTTCACATCAGTTTGAAGGTCACGAGACAGAGCCTATCAGTGTGCTAGTGTATGTCACTTATCAGAGAGGCACGAGAGTATTGTTTGCAGCAGCCCGACGAGTACTATCTCCACCCGGGGTGGAAGGGGTCTTGTTTCCATCATCAGCAGCACATGTATAGGTACAGGACAGAGGTAAGAGGCCGATGCAGGATGAGGGCCCTTCAGGAGGCCAGGATACTGATTTCATATTGATTGATGAGGATTTGAGCTCTCCAAGCTCAAAATTGAGAGAGATCATTCAGGAGCAGAAAGCTGAGATCGATACATTGAACGACAAGTTGCAGAGAGCTCAGTGGATCATAAAATATCTGGAGCAGCGCAAAAAATAGTTGGAAGATTAGCAGACGATCATGGAGTTTCAAAACATCCGTGAGAATCGGCAAGCTGCCCGGAGAAGCCCAACCGAGATGACACCTATTGAGCGGGAGATCGAGGTTGATAGAGAGACTTGGCTCGAGAGGGTCAAAATTCATCTTGAGAAGCTGTTGGAGAAGGAAAACAAGGAGAAGAACATGCTCAGACACATGAAGAACCACTATTGGGCGCGCAATCACGTTTGCAAAGCGAGGATTAAAATCCTAAAGGCAAGGCTAAGGAGGGCACTGAAGCGTCGTAAAAGGCATGATAGGCTCCAAATTTTGGTTGAAGCTTATTTGGATGAGCATATCATTTGATCAGGGACCTTCAGCCCAAATTTCAAGAAATTTGGAAATTTTTTTGTCAATTTTGAATTTTTTGGTCACAAAACAGGTTTTTCTGCTCGACGCGTAGCGCCCCTTGGCGCGCGCTTATAATTGGCAGCTCTTCAGGGGGAAAAAATTGCATTTCTGATTTTTTCATGAAAATTTATGCATGCCTATGGATTACCTAAGGATTTCATCAAGTTCTGGGTTGCCTAAAGGGTCAAAAACACCCTAAAAATGGCCTTTTTGCCACTTTTTGCACACACAGGAAGCAGTGTTGGGAGATTGAACTTTTGGAGGGGAAAATGGAAACCAAATCCAGAAATTCCACTTAGGGTGGAAAGTAGACAGGTAGGGATTTCCAACGAGCTATCCTGTGCTCACTTTGGACTTCGGGAAGGGCCTGAAAATAAGCTCCAAACTTGTGCTACGCATAGAGATTCCAGGCGCGGTGCATAGAGGAATTTGGCCTATTTTTCACTCAGCTGCTCAGAATTTTGCCTATTTTTGGCCAGTTTCACTTTTAATTTAACTCTTGATGTACCTTGATGTAATTTCATGACCATGATGTAATTTTTGCACATTTTTACTCATTCTAGAGATTCATTCACCAAAAGGTGAAATGAAAGTGAATGGATCAGTTTCCTAGCATATAGAGGCAAGTTGTTTCATGGCCTATTTTCTAGTTCCTAGTTTAGATATGGTTGAAATAGCTCCTAGAATGATGAGCTCGACCCCTAGAGGCATGGGAATGGGTTAGGCTTGTCTATATGATGTATTTTCTCAGTTATTTTTAGGGTTGGACATTTTGGGATTGCTAGCACTTCATTGTACATTTCATTTTGCAATTTTGGCAAAGGAATAGACCAGGGTTTGCAGCCCTCTTTGGGATCCTTGTGGCTCTGTGTTTTGATGGTGTTTTCCTCTATGTATCTGTAAGTTCACTGATGTTTATGTGTACCATTTTCATTCTCCTTTCTTCTTAAACTGAACAAACAAGTTATAAAGGTAGAATTCATTGGTCTGCTTTGCTCTGCCTTCATTTTTGTTTAGTTTTTCATGTTTTCATCTGTTTGAGGAGGACTCTTGAGACCCTCTTGCCCTCTTCAGCTCCTCACTTGTCTAATCCATCCATTCACTCAATCTGAAGCATCAAAACTATTTCCTTCCCTACCCCAATCAGAACTCTACAAAAACTAGGCCTAATCCCCGCACCCAAAACTGCATTTCCCTTGATCCAACAAAAAAACCCCAAAAACACAATCAAACTCCTTCATTTATATACCTAGCCTAAAATTAGCTTTCATTTCAGTCATCTCAAGCCCTATTGATTACTTTTCGCTGAGATTGACCCGGAGAGAGCCCTCTCCTGTTCTGGTAGGGCTAGCTACCAGACTGAGCATGGTTTGATGTTACCCTGAACTCTGCCTTCCTTCAGCCTGAGGTAGATTTAGGCAATAACATAGTGGCGACCATACTGGGGAGAAAATGGTTTGCTTGTTGGTGTTAATTGTTTTATAAGCTACAGACAGAACCTGAAGTTATGTCAGGTAGCCTTCGAAACGCTTTTTCTTTGCATTAGCGGAAGTAGATAAACGTTGCTTCAGTTAATCTCCGGTCTAGCTTGTGAACGTGACACTTGACTTGTGAATTTCCCCAGTATATCAGATCGTTCTGGACTTTTGGGTGATGAGTCTAGAATTTGATAGGCTGAACAAGTTGGTTTTGTCCCTTTGATTTTGAAATTAATCCAACACACTGGCTTCCAGAAGACATACTAGAGAAAATCCAGATCCCGATCCACCTCCAGTGTATGAGAATCCAAATCTGATTTCAAGAATCCATCGTCGAGAAAGTCCCATGATTCCCCTTTTAAAATCTCATTCATGCCCCGCTGTGTTTGAATACCTTGAAGATATTGAATTTGACGAAAAATTTGAGTTGTCGTTGTTTGAAACTAAGTCTGAAAGTGAAATTGGTTCTACTGTCATAAATCTCGAGTTTATCAAGTATCTTGAAATTGAGCAGGCTAATAGATCCATTGACAGTTACATTTTGAATATTCAAAACTCCATTGTGGCAACAAACATTCTTGAGTTTATAGAGTCTGCATCTCAAACTCTTGGGCCATCAGCAGTTACCTCCGATTCACAAGTTCATACCCAGCCTCCTTTCATTCCTACCATCCCCGTGCAACCACCCACTTCTGATCAACAATATGTAGTAGTATCGCCTCCATCCACACCACATATATACATCTACTGCTCCTACTCCACCTGTTTCTCCAAGACAGATTATAAATCCACCAAGAGCAATGGCTGCTCGGTTCGCACCCCTTGTCTTGCCTCAAAACTTCGATATTATGCCCGCTAATTATCAAAGTAAAATCCCATTGTTTGATGGCACTCATCAAAGTGTTCCTTCTCAGCAACATATTGATAGAATGGAAAACTTCTTTGATCTTCATGAAATTGATGAAGAAAATGTGACCATGAGATTGTTTGTGCAAACTTTTGGAGGTGAAGTGAGAAAATGGTTCAGAGCTTTGCAGCCTAGAAGTATTGCTACATTGGCCGAGCTGCAGAGACAATTTTTAGATTGGTGGGAAATAAAGAAAGATCCTCTTCAGATCACTTCTGAATATACCAAGATCAAGCGCAACGTAGGTGAGTCAGTCCAAGACTATTGTATTAGATTTAATGCGGTTTATAATGCAATTCCTGATGATTTAAGGCCATCTAAGAAGTCAGCTTTGCTTAAGTTTCCGGATGGTTTTGATCCAGACATGGCCTATTCATTATGAGAAAGAGACCCGCCCACTTTGTAGGAGATGCAGAAAATTGCAGTGAGTGTTGAAGCTAATTTGAATGACAAGAGAGCTAGATTGAGAGCAGAAAAGAAAGTCGCAATAAAGGAAGAAGCTTCTACTTCAGATCAAGTACTTCTTAAGGTGGAAAAGATGATTGAAAGACTGACACTTGATAACCCTGAACCGCAGATTATAAATCCTAATTTCCATGGACAACAACAACCACAATTCTGGATCAAACAACGAGAGCAGCGAGCACAAGAACCGCCGGCACAACATCAGGTAAAGACTCCTTTGCAGCAGAATTTTGTTGGCTCGGAATCAGATGATGAAGACAATGTAATCAAAGAAGAAAATCACTTTTTTACCCCTGATGATATGCCAACCTTTATCACTGAGGATGAGGAATATGCAGAAAATTCAGTTGAACAAAAGGATGAGGATTTTATCTTGGAAAATGACACGGCTCTTGAAGAAGAGTCAGATGAGTATCATAGAGGTTATATGAATTATTTGTCCTCCCAGAAACGAAAATATTCACTTAGAAACAGAGATGTGCCTATCAACCCAATCCAAAAAAGAAAATAAGTTTCAGCAACAAAGAATGATGCACCCATTGCACAGAAGAAGGGAAAAGATGTAGTTGATCCTACTACTAGCAAGTCTCTAGCAGCAAATGAAAGATCTAATCAGCCAATTGTATCGAAAGAGAAAGTTGAAAAGAAGGATGCTCCAGTCAAAGAGGTAGAAAAAACTTCAGCTTTTAGCTTAGAAGGTGAGATTGCTAAGTTAAAAGTTTCCATTCCTTTGACTGAGTTGATGAGAAATAGCAGCTACAAGGGTCAAGTATCTAAAATTTTGAATTTCGATCCAATGTATGATATGGTGAATGTGGAAGATGATCAACCTGAGTTGATATTTGGTCCAACATTGGATGGTGAGTCTCCCGATAATGATGTGCCCCCTTTTTATATCAGCCTTAGATTGCATGATTTTGTGTTGCATAATGCCATGTTTGATTCTGGAGCTTCCAATAATTTCATGCCAAGGGTAATCATGGAGAAATTGGGATTGGACATCACTAGGAAATATCATGATCTTTATTCTTTCGATTCCAGTAGAGTAAGATGCATCGGGCTCATCAAATATTTGGTGGTTAGTCTAGATCAGATTCCAACTAAGAACATTTTGATGGATGTGGTTGTGGCAGACATACCTCCTAGATTTGGCATGCTTCTTTCCAGATCTTGGGGAGAGAAGTTGAAGGGAACATTACAGCTCAATTTATCCTATGCTACCATTCCTGTGTTCGGTCATATGAGAATATTATATCGGGAGCAAAAAATGAAGTATATGATCACCAACAAGGAGAAACCAGTAAATCATCCAATTAATTATGTACATACAGATTTAGAGTCTTTTTTTTTGTATTCCGATAGTTTCAATGATGTAGATAGCCAGTCAATTGAAGCAGAGGACATTCTGGAGATCACAGAAAATTTCAGAGAAGTTTTGATGAAAGAAAGGCAAGAAACTGAGACTTCCGCTGAGTAATCAACCTTCCAACAACAACAGAAAGTTGACGGACAACAAGTATAAATAACAGAGAAAACTCAATTTCAACACTTGGAAGAAGATGAAAATGGTTTATGGACTATGGATTTCGATGGTGCAGTCGGGAGTGATGGTGCTGGAATTGGTATTTGGGTACGCAACCCTTTTTCTGCCCCAAACAAGGTACCGAGTAATGTGAGGGTTTGTTCTTACAAATTAGTATTTGATTGTTCGAATAATGAGGCAGAATACGAAGCTTTGATCGCTGGTCTGAAAATACTTAGAAAATTGAATGCTAAGAGGATTATAGTGTATGGCGACTCCAACTTGGTAATCAAGCAAGTGAAGGGTGAGTTTCAAGCTAAGCATCCTCGAATGCGGGCTTATCGAAATGTTGTTCTTGATATCTTGAAATTGTTTTCAGACTATACTTTGAATTGTATCCCTCATATTCAGAATGGTATTGCAGATGCTCTTGCTAAGGCAGCAAGTAATTTGAAGATCCCAATGAACTCAAGTAACAAGTTCGAAATCCATGTAAAACACTGTCCAATTGTCCCGGACAATCAAAGGTATTGGAAAGTATTCCAAGATGATGATGAGATTGATGAATTTCTACAAAACAAAGGCAAATTCAAAGAGACTTCAATTGACATGGAACATGCTGATGGTGAGGCTGATGTGAAAATAAATCAGATGGAAGTATTGCAGCTGAAGGATAATGTCATTCCTAAGGGTTTGATACCTTTAGAAGAACTCTTTGATCAAGATGACGTAGCTAGAAAACCAACCTTGTGGCCAACCGAAAAGGGAGTTGAAGACGTGAACAGTGGATCAACTGAGAATCCAAAGATGGTGAAATTGTCCAAAGCATTGCCACAGGAGGTAAAAGAAAAATATGTTAGTTTGTTGTCTTCTTTTGCTGATGTATTTTCTTGGGACTATTCAGATTTAAAGACGTATGATACAAATATAATTCAGCACACCATTCCTATTAAGCCAAATCAAAAGCCCTTCAGGCAGAAGTTGAGAAGGATAAATCCGAAGTTGCTGCCCTCAATTGAGAAGGAGGTGAATCGATTATACAAGGATGGTATCATTGTTCCTATAAGATTTTCAGATTGGATTTCCAATTTGGTGCTCGTTCACAAGAAGACAGGTGAGATTCGTTTGTGCATTGATTTTAGGAATTTGAACAAGGTTTCTTTGAAAGACAATTATCCATTGCCCAAAATGGATCACATATTGCAGTGAGTAGTTGGAGCATCTCGTATGTCACTACTCGATGGTTATTTTGGGTATAACCAAATTTTGGTCCATGAGGATGATAGAGACAAAACAACATTCACCAATCCGTGGGGAACTTTCCGTTATGCTAAAATTCCTTTCGGTTTGAAGAATGTTGGTGCGACATTTCAGCGTGCAATGGACATGGCATTTTCCAATGAGAAAGATGTGTTCCTAGTTGTGTATCTTGATGATTTGACAGTCTTTTCCAATTCTGATGAAGAGCACCTTTACCATCTAAAAATTATTTTTCAGCGATGTAGAAAGTACGGTGTGTCACTCAATCCGAAGAAGAGTTTGTTTGCCATGGATGAGGGAAAACTTCTTGGTCATATTATCTCAAAATATGGCATCCGTATTGACCCAGCATGAGTTGAAGCTATTCAGAAAATTGATCTTCCCCGGAATAAGAAGGAGATTCAATCTTTTAATGGTAATATGAATTTTTTACATCGCTTTGTGCCTAATCTTGCTGAAAATTTAAGAGAGATTACAAACATGCTGAAGAAGGATAGCATAGTAAAATGGTCTGAGGAGGCGGTAAAGTCTTTCAATTTAGTAAAGTTGGTTCTTTCTTCAGCTCCTGTTTTAATCAGCCCAGATTACACTCAGGATTTTATTTTGTTTTCATTTGCTTCAGAGCATACTATGGTAGCAGTATTAATGCAGAAAAGAGATGGGCATGAAAAACCAATTTCTTTTTTTCAGCCGTACCATAAGAGATGCAGCCTTGAAATATAACATAATTGAAAAGCAAGCTCTTGCTCTTGTGAAGGCGTTGAAGGGTTTTCGAGTATATATTCTGCATTCTCATATTATTTCTTATGTTCCTAATGCTGCTGTTAAGGATGTTTTAGTGCAAACAGATCTAGAAGGCAGACAGGGTAGATGGATTGCTGCCTTGTTGGAGTATGATGTGGAGATAAAGCCCACAAAGCTTATCAAAGGACAAGGGCTGGCTAAGTTAATGGTTGAATCGAATTTGCATGCCTTGGACATCAATCTCATTGCTGCTATGTCCGAGGAGAATGAGGAAAGTTCATCAGTTCAGGTATCAGACATCTTTGTGCTTTCTCCTTGGTATTCAGATATTGTATATGTGCTTCAAAATTTGTCACCACCGCCCGGCATGGCTAGAAAGAAGAGTAGAACTCTGAAGTTAAAGGCTGCTAAGTTTTGTGTTTTGAATAATTCACTCTATTGGAAAGATCCCAATGGTGTTTTGTTGAACTGTTTGGTGGAAGAAGAAGCAAAGAGGGTTATGGAGGATTTTCACAAAGGAGATTGTGGCGGTCACCCTTTTTGGAAGACAACGGCCAATAAGATTTTGAGAGCAGGATACTATTGGCCGACACTTTTTTCTGATGTGTATAAGATTGTCAAAAGCTGTCACGGATGTCAGATTTTTGAAGGGAGGCAGAAATTACAGCCTTTTCCACTTAAGCCCATTGAAGTAAGTGCTCCTTTTCAGCAGTGGGGTTTGGATTTCATTGGCGAAATTCATCCCGCTTCTTCAGGTTAGCATAGATGGATCCTAACAGTGACAGATTATTTCACGAAATGGATTGAAGCAGTTCCTACCAGGCAAGCTACGGATTTGGTAATAATTTCTTTCCTTTAGAATAACATTTTGTCTCGTTTTGGTTGCCTGAATAAGTTAATCACTGATAACACAACAACTTTCAAATAAAAAAAGATGATTGAGTTTTGTGACAAGTATCATATCATTTTGGGCACTCAACCACTTATCATTCGCAAGGAAACGGATTGGCGGAGTCTTCCAACAAATCTTTGGTCAACATCATTAAAAAGTTGTTGGAAATAAACAAGAAAAGTTGGCATAAGAAGTTAGTCAATGCACTTTGGGCAGATCGAGTGATTCAAAAGAAATCCATTGGTATGTCCCCCTTTGAGTTAGTTTATGGAGTTGATACAGTGTTTCCTACCTCTCTCGCAGTTCCGGTGGTCAAACTTCTACAGGAAGCTGGCAGTGAAGAAGATCATATGAAAAGAAGAATAAATCAAATGATCCATTTGCAGCAGACGAGGGAAGAATTTTTTCAAAACACATTCAAGCTGCAGGAGAGAATTAAGAAAATCTATGATAGAAAAGCAAAGGCGGACAAATTTCAATTCGAAGAAGTAGTGCTGAAATGGGATGCAAGAAACGAGGAAAAGGGTAAGCACGGTAAGTTCGAAAATCTCTGGAAAGGACCCTTTAAAATTGCTGCATATCGGGGTCAGAATGCTTTTCTTCTGAAGGAGATGAACAGGGAAGATTTCCCAGGAGGGTCGGTCAATGGTCGGCTGCTCAAGCGGTATCATTTCTGAGATGTTTTCTGCTGTTTACATTGTCACTATACATACCATTTATTTCAGTTTCATTGCAAGTTTACGCTGTGATATTTCTTCAGTTTGGGGCCTGAAGCAAAGGCTATAATTATGAAGATGGATTTCAGTTTTGGTTTAGAGTTTGTCGAGTTAGTTTTTTCAGTCATTTCAGTTTCAAAATTGAGTCAGTTTGAGTCAAATTTTCAGTCAATAAATCAATCAAGAGTCTTCTATTGATTTTTTGAAGTTATGGAATCCATAGCCCAATGGACGAAGGCAATGCCTACTCTCCCATAAATCTGTAGTTCTTGGCACCTCCAAGGAGCTACCATCCCCATTGGAGCCAATGTTAGAGTCGGTCTCTTCATCCCTCCGTTAGAGATCAAAATCTCTTTTGTTGTATTTCATTTTAGGTGTCTCATCCAGTTTAGTCAGCTGCATTCCATTAGGAGCATGGATCATCTGACGGAAGGGTCTTTTCGTTCATATCCCTTATGTCTTGTACTTGCTAGCTCAGGTCTGTTCATCAAAGTCCATCAAAATCATTTTACAGTCATTTACAGTCTTGTTTGGTCTTTTGGTGGGCAAAGAGTCTTTTAGGGTTTTTCAGTCTCATTAGGTTTAAGGTTTCGCAAAGTTAGTATTCAAAGTGTCCAATAATGCCAGCAGGCACATGAGGGAGGTTCAAAATAAGTTTTCATTTCAAAAATTTCATCGTCATAATGTTAGATCATGATTCTTCTTCAAAACTCTGTTTTGAAGAAAAATCTTCAATTTTATCTTTTGTAATAAATGCCATGTAATTTTTAAAAGTTTTATCAATTGTGAAGATCTTCAGGTGCAGCCCTGGTCAC
This sequence comes from Pinus albicaulis, assembly GCA_034641835.2. Taxonomy (NCBI): domain Eukaryota; kingdom Viridiplantae; phylum Streptophyta; class Pinopsida; order Pinales; family Pinaceae; genus Pinus; species Pinus albicaulis. Next base: position 1,460,866,423 of record CM076578.1, on the reverse strand, counting down.
CTTTTCCAAATTCCATGTCAGCTATCCCTGCAAAAAATAGACAAAAGTTTCGTCATTCAGCTCAAAAAACTCAAAGGAAACAAGCAAAACAGAGTTTGTATTAAAAAGTGAAAAGTGCCAAAGTTGAAACATTAGAAAGTGGGTTTTAAAAATTAAAAATCAAATTCCATGGCTATACAAGATGTTTTCACCATTCAAACAGTTCATTTGCACCAAGAAACATCAGTGAAGCCGAGTTGAATTGTGGAAGAACGAAAACAGGGTTTGAAGGCCGGAACTGTGAGTGAGATTCAGTCGCGGCGCATAGGAGGAAGGTCGTGGCACACATGGTTGTCGCGATGCATTGGGCCGCACATCACCGTGTTGTTTTAAGCGTGTGCGGCGCATACACCAGGCGCGGTGCATTGGGTTATGCGCGCGGCACACAGGCCCGAAACTTAATTTTTCTACCAGTCTTCTCCAAAATCGAATTTTGATTGGTTGCTCCATGCACCGAGTAAGTTTATGAGATTTTGTCATTGCTATTTTCCAATGTTTGGTGTAGGTTGAGATTACATATGAGAAGTTGAATGTCAAAGTAAACCCTATCATTTTGATTGGGAAATTGCTCCTTAGGGTTTGAGTTTGAGGGTTAAAATTTTATTTTGGTGCCAAACCCTTTTTCATTTTCCACCTCATGTTCCCTTTCCTCACTGTTATTGCATTACTACAGTCTATTCCCCTAGTCACTTACATCCCCAAAATCACTTGTTCCTAAGTCCATCTCCTATCCCTAAACTACTTCATTTCCTATCTTTTTTCCTATTTCCCTATCTTATTTATAAAATCCCCAAACCCCAAGTCCCCAAATAATCAAGTGACTATCCTTGTATTTTAAATCTCACTTGATTACAGTCCATTGTTCCCACTGTCTTATTTACCACAGTCCCTTCCTACTTGGCATATTTTGGCAATTGAAACAAAGGCACCAATTTCTCATTTTCAACAAACCAAACATACACTTGACATACACCTTGTAGCACCATGGAGACAGACACAAATTCATCATATGAACAAGACAGTGATTCTACCACTAAGCTACATGCACCGAGAAGGCCTCGTAAAGGTGGCAAACATGTGAGAGAAGAGCCCACCTCATTGACTCAGTTGCAGGCCTGTCCACTTGCCATGGCATGTTTTCAAGAGCAGTCATGTTATCAGTACTGTGAGATGATTGCTCGGATTCAACATCATCAGAAGTTAGCCTGGTTGTTTGTTTTACATTTGCGTGATGGTCAGGTTATGCTTGTTGGTGTAAATTTCACCTTAACACCAAAAACCATTTCTCAGGCAACAGGAATACCGAATGTAGGTGAAGAGTGGAACAAAAGACAGAAGGTGGTCATAGTGCATTATGAACCATACATCAGGCCTAGCTATGTGAGGCAGCTCAGCAGGGTATTCCCATTCTGGTTCCTAAAGGAATCCTATGCGCCTTTGATGAGACTCATTATCATATACTTCAGTTGTGAGGGCCGGTTTTCACGCCTTTATGCCTACCACATCAGATTATTGATGCATTTCACGAGAGTGAGGATGATAAACATTCCATACTTCATGTGCCGAAACATCGAGAGAATGACCACTCTTGTGCAGAAGAAGACTCCCGAGCAGCAGTATAACAACATTTATCATTATGCACTCATCAAGATCATTTTGGTACATCAGCTTGGATTGCAGGGCATTGCGTGGGAAGATTTAATTTCCCGTGACTTCTTCATAGCCCCTCAGCCTCCTCTGGAGATTTTTCATGAGCCAGGTGAACCTTCACATCAGTTTGAAGGTCACGAGACAGAGCCTATCAGTGTGCCAGTGTATGTCACTTATCAGAGAGGCACGAGAGTATTGTTTGCAGCAGCCCGACGAGTACTATCTCCACCCAGGGTGGAAGGGGTCTCGTTGCCATCATCAGCAGCACATGTACAGGTACAGGACAGAGGTAAGAGGCCTATGCAGGATGAGGGCCCTTCAGGAGGCCAGGATACTGATTTCATATTGATTGATGATGATTTGAGCTCTCCAAGCTCAAAATTGAGAGAGATCATTCAGGAGCAGAAAGATGAGATCGATACATTGAACGAAAAGTTGCAGAGAGCTCAGTGGATCATAAAATATCTGGAGCAGTGCAAAAAATAGTTGGAATATTAGCAGGTGATCATGGAGTTTCAAAACATCCGTGAGAATCGGCAAGCTGCCCGGAGAAGCCCAACCGAGATGACACCTATTGAGCGGGAGATCGAGGTTGATAGAGAGACTTGGCTCAAGAGGGTCAAAATTCATCTTGAGAAGCTTTTGGAGAAGGCAAACAAGGAGAATAACATTCTTAGACACATGAAGAACCACTATTGGATGCGCAATCACGTTTGCAAAGCGAGGATTAAAATCCTAAAGGCAAGGCTAAGGAGGGAACTGAAGCGTCGCAAAAGGCATGATAGGCTTCAAATTTTGGCCGAAGATTCTTTGGATGAGCATAGCACTTGATCAGGGACCTTCAGCCCAAATTTCAAGAAATTTGGGAAAAATTTTGTCAATTTTGAATTTTTTGGTCACAAAACAGGTTTTTCTGCCCGACGCGTAGCGCCACTTGGCACGCGCTTATAATTGGCAGCTCTTCAGGGGGAAAAATTTTCATTTCTGATTTTTTCATGAAAATTTATGCATTCCTATTGATTACCTAAGGATTTCATCAAGTTCTAGGTTGCCTAAAGGGTCAAAAACACCCTAAAAATGGCCTTTCTGCCACTTTTTGCACACACAGGAAGCAGTGTTGGGAGACTGAACTTTTGGAGGGGAAAATGGAAACGAAATCCAGAAATTCCACTTGGGTTGGAAAGTAGACAGGCAGGGCTTTCCAACGAGCTATCCTATGCTCAATTTGGACTTTGGAAAGGGCCTAAAAAATAGCTCCAAACTTGTGCTACGCATAGAGATTCCAGGCGCAACGCATAGAGGAATTTTCCCCATTTATTACCCACCGTCTCTCGTAATTTCGTCTGCTTCTTTGGCCATTTTCACTTTTTTTTCATTTAAATCTTTATGTACCTTGATAATTTCATGAAATATGATGTAATTTTGGCACATTTTTACTCATTCTAGAAGATTCATTCACCAAAAGGTGAAATGTAAGTGAATGGATAAGTTTCCTAGCATATAGAGGCAAGTTGTTTCATGGGCTATTTTCTAGTTCCTAGTTTAGATATGGTTGAAACAGCTCCTAGAATGATGAGCTCGACCCCTAGAGGCATGGGAATGGGTTAGGCTTGTATATATGATGTATTTTCTTAGTCATTTTCAGGGTTGGACACTTGGGATTGCTTGGCACTTCATTGTACATTTCATCTCTGCACTTTTGGCAAAGGAATAGACCAGGGTTTGCAGCACTCTTTGGGATCCATGTGGCTCTGTGTTTTGATGGTGTTTTTATCTATGTAATTTTAAGTTCACTGATGTTTATGTGTATCATTTTCCCTTCTCTTTCTTCTTAAATTGAACAAATCAGTGTTAAAGGTGGAATTCAGTGGATTGCTCTGCTCTGCCTTTAGTTTTGTTTAATTTTTCATGTTTTCATCTGTTTGAGGAGGACTCTTGAGACCTATTTCCCTCTTCATCTCCTCACCGGTCTGATCCATCCATTCATTCAATCTAAAGCATCAAAACTATTTCCTTCCTTGCCCCAATCAGAACTCTACAAAAACTAGGCCTAATCCCCGCACCCAAAACTGCCTTTCCCTTTGATCCAACAAAAAACCCCCAAAAACATAATCAAACTCCTTTATTTGTATACCTAGCCTAAAATTAGCTTTTATTTCAGTCATCTCAAGCCCTATTGATTACTTTTCGCTGTGATTGACCCGGAGAGAGCCCTCTCCTATTCTGGTAGGGCTAGCTACCAGACTGAGCATGTTTTGATGTTACCCTGAACTCTGCCTTCCTTCAGCCTAAGGTAGATTTAGGAAATAATACATCTGAAATGAAAAGGTGATAAAATATTGTATGAAATTCTAAATTGCAAGGAGTTGCTCTACATTTCATTGAAGGGGCTTGAATAAATTGTGGTTTGGCAATATATTAAAGGAAGAGAAGTAAAGTTTCTCAAGAGGTATGTATACATATTGTTTTCATTTCTCAAGGAATAGTAATATATTTATGTTCTCTTGCATCTAATATGTATGTTCCTAGAATATCTAATCTATCACATTTCTATATCTAATATGTTATGAATGAATCACTTTAGATGAGAATAAACATGAAGTATGAGAAACCAAGCTTATGAAAGAAATATTTGTCACATGTGCTATGAAATGGTCTTTGCGTAAGGATTCTTGAAGACTTTAGATTTTGAAGCATCTAGAGTTTGTAAACCCTAGAAAATATTTGAATTAAAAAACCCTAGGGACAAACCCTACTACTAATCATTTTTCGCCAACAAGAAAAAGTCATAGCTATTGAAAACGACATATATGATAACTTTATAATGTGAGGAAATCAATGGCTAAAATTACAAAAGGACCAATTTTAAAAGGGAGCAAACGTTTCTCAAAAGATAAGTATTCTACATCTCCTTTCTTGTTTACTATCGTTTCTATTATCTTTTCAATTTGCTTAATTATGTTTGTTATTTCATAGAATGCTAATAAAATTTATAGGTTGATAATAATAACTTCCCAAGACTTGAAAAAAATGAAATAATGTAGCAAATCACAAAGATGGAAGAGCGTGATTGCAAAAAGAGAAAGAATTTGGAAGATTCTTCTAGTAAGAGGGGGATGATCATGTTAAGATGATTGCCTCGGTTAGAAGATCCATCCTTGATTTTAAGGAAGCCTCATGATTAAAGAAGAGATCATACTTTGGGAAATAAGGACTCATGATTCAAGGAATAAATATTGACTTCATAGGGAGATGGAAGTAGAATTTAACATGTAGGATCTTACAATAAAACTTGGGGCTTGAGGATACGTTGTTTGGGTTGGTAGTGCTAATGATAAGTAGAGATACTACTAATGGTTTATATATTATATGGTTTCGTGGAAGAATATGAAGAAAAATTCTATTACACTGTAGATGCAAAATATGTGACAGTTGGTACAATTAGATGTGAATAAATTTGGCTCCATAAAATGTTTGATGGACTATTTGACGATGTGTTGGATTTGATCGTGATTCTCTACAAGGATTAGAAAGAACATGGATTTTCATAAAATATAGAAGCACTTGATGATTCAAGAATATGGTGAAAATATGAGACAAGAAGCTACAAAAATTATCTTCACGGATGAACATGTATCTAATATAAGTGAAGCATGAGTACTTTTGACACAAGCTTGGGCTTGTAGTTATATCCTCCCAAGATTGAGAGGGAGTGAGGATGGACACTATGTTCTCCATGTGTCATGTAATATGGAAAATAATAATAAATGTAAGCTTAGTGCCTGATCATGGGTAGGGAGAGTGGTTGATTAGATAAGCATTAGGGAAAAAAATTCTTGAGTCATGTACTGAGACCAAAACTAATCTCCATAAGAGTCAAGTACATAGAATTGGCCATAAAGAATGGTCTGGTGGATGAAATTTTCCTTTGGATTAGGAAATGGTCTTGTCAGGACATACCTTAGTTAACACCTAGGTGGGGTATGTGCCTTGAGAGATGGTGGTGTCCAATTGAATGCTTCCCAACATTGTGCTTTGATCTAATGGGAAGATAGTGCATATTGTCAATGGATTGGTATTTTGACAATGTTGGTTATGGTGATGTCATCATCATTTATGGTTATCAATATGGATTATTTCTTATAGAATTTCTAAACTTGATAATATCCTGACAAGCCATCATGAATACCTGCCTAGTTAAGAGGGAGTGTTGGAATTCTAACTAGTTTCGGTCTTTATAAATGTAATTTTATCAATATGTATTATTATTATTATTTTTAATTCTAAGCATGTTCTTCATTTTTTTTCGGGTCAAAATAATATTTCAAAGACATGTTCTTCGTGACCCTTTTGAAAACAAGAAAAATGAATTTTGTAAGTATCATTTGTCCCTCCAAGTTGCTAACTCGACCCACTAGAAAGGCAAGTTGGTTTGGCCAAAGGGAATGTCTATTCACATGAACGAACAAATATATATTGGAACATATCCTTCACCATTTCAAGACCTATTCGATGAGCCTCTTTGGAAGAACAACTAGGGTTTGTGGTATATGAATTTGAGGAATATTCTTCTGAATTAATGTGATTTTTTTAATAGACTAAACATCTGTAATATACGAGCTAATTAAATACCATAACTCGTTGGCATCGAAACTCCTATGACTATGGAATTTGAACTAATGTGTCTTTATGGCATATAAACTATTGTGGCTCTGTGGCATCTAAAATCCCGCGGCTCTCTGAAATTTGAACTACTGTTGCATCCAAACTATTATGGGTCTATGGAATTTGAACTGTTGTGGAAACATATCCTCTCTGGCATTAGAAATACTATGGCATTATTTCTACTATGGACTGGGGGCTATCTAATGCATTCTATCTCGGTGAATGTGGCATCTAAGGATATAAATATGACATCTTCTGACTATACTTATTGACAGAGCTATGATGAATTTTTGGGCTATTAATGGAGGGATGACTTGGCACTTGGGTCACTAGTTAGTTTGAATTGGATTTATCTTGTTGATGAAGAATATTTAAGGAAAGGGTTGATGGGTTCCCCCCTTGTGGGATTTTCCTTGGTCTCTAGCCTAATTTCCGGTGTTCCTTGTCTTTTGTGCATATATTTGTGTAATGGTTTGACCTAATGAATGAAGTAGTTTATAAATAGAAAAAACATACATAAATTTTCACAAGTAATTATCATGATGATAAATTTAATATTTCAATTGAATTTCCAACACTATGTACCTTCAACCTGAGTAACAATGCTTAAGTGTGTTAATTGATTAATACCTAGTGCTTCAAAATTCATTTCAATTAACCTTTTCGCTAGACCTTATCCCTTCAAAATTTTAATAGATTTAAGTTCAAAATCATATTCCTAATTTTTTGATATCCGTCTTCCTCTTTGGCTATCATCATAATGTTGAGTAAATACATCCTTTACAACAAGACTTAACAAGTAGAAAATGGATTTTGACTATTAAATATAATCTCAGGATGCCTTTAAAGCTTTAATTATGGTGTAAACCTATTTTTTGATGATGGTGTATTTTATTTTTGTTCCGTGGAGTGCTTTATTGAAAAATTCTATGGGTTTTTCGAAGCCTTGTTCATTTTTTTGTAACAAAACAATGACTATAATATGTTTTGATGCAAAATGGAAAATAAAAAAGTCCTTTGTGCAGTCTAGAATCATAAGGATGGAGGCTTCTATTAAGGATCACATGATCAAAGAAAATAAAATCTTAGCATTATTGGTCCACTTGATTTCCTTTCCCTTATTTAACATATTTTTTTATTTCATTCAAACTTTTAGCAAAGTTAGGGATAAAGCAACGTAACAATTTATCCTCCCTAGGAAGGATTGAATCTCCTTTTTAATATGAGGGAGGGTATATTTTAAATTTATTGGAACCTATCGAGATTAATACAAACCCCATATTGAGTGATGATATGGCCAAGTAATTTTACCTCAGTCATAGGGAAGAAAAACTTACGAGGAATTAATGATAAAATAAACTTATGGCATTTATAGAATATTGCTTCGACATGTTTTAGGTGTTGAGAGTCAGACCATAAAAAAATAATCATGTCATCCATATATATCTTGATGAAGTGATAATTTTCTTCATATCAAGTGATATCCATGACCACCTAGAAGGTAGCTCTGAAATTCATTAAGCTGAGAGGAATTTTCTCATATATAAATGTCCCCCTTGGAGTTGTGACGGTTTTCTTCTACCTATGATATTTATTGATATAAATTTGATTATAACTATAAAATCCATCCATCATGGAAATCCAATGAGTTCCCACTTCCCTTTGAGGAATATAGTCCATTTTTGGTAGAGGGTAATTATGTTTTAAAGAAACCCTATTTAAATTTCAGAAATCCACACAGAGTCTAATCACACCATTTTTCTTTTTGACTAGAACTAGATTAGCCACCCAGTCATAGTACCTTAATGATACTGTTGTCTTGGAATGAAGAAATTTTTGACTTCATTTTCTATAGAAGGAAATAGTGTTGGATTATCCTATCTAAGCTTATGTCTAAAGAGTTTAACCCCTTCGTTTAAATGTATCCTATGTTCTATAATTTTCATGTCATAGATTTTTAGATCCTCATAACTATAGGAAAAACACATTAATGTACTTTTTAAAAAGAGTTATATACTAGGTTTTAATTTCATGAGGAATCAAATTGGATAAATTAATAACCTTAGGATTTTCTTGTGCTACTATTGACTTGTTTAACCTCTATGCCCATAGGTTTTAACATGTGAGAGGGGGTTGCATCTTTCTAATCAATTTTTTTTCAAAGGGACTAAGTTCTTGTGGAATGTAATTATTTTTTAATTGAACTATGTTGTGTTTTCCTATTTTTCCTTTAAACTTCAAAGGATCATGGTATTCTAATTTATTCTTGTATCCTTATATGCATAAATAAAAAAATCCTTGTATATGTTCTATAATTTTCCTGTCATATATTTTTAGATCCTTATAACTATAGGAAAACACATTAATGTAATTTTTAAAAAGAGTTATATACTAGGTTTTAATTTCACGAGGAATCAAATTGGATAAATTGATAACCTTAGGATTTTCTTGCGCTACTATTGACTTGTTTAACCTCTATGCTCATAGGTTTTAACATGTGAGAGGGGGTTGCATCTTTCTAATCAATTTTTTTTCAAAGGGAATAAGTTTTTGTGGAATGTAATTATTTTTTAATTGAACTATGTTGTGTTTTCCTATTTTTCCTTTAAACTTCAAAGGATCATGGTATTCTAATTTATCCTTGTATCCTTATATGCATAAATCAAAAAATCCCCCCATCATTTCAATGATTTTTAAATTTCCTGGTCTTCTTTGAAGACCGGTCGATGTTTTACATTGTCAAGGATGGAATGGCAATACAATATTTCAATTTCATACTTTAGCATAGTTTTATATGGGGGAACAAAAATTGCAACCGTGATAGGTAGTGCATCAACAAATTGATTTTGTTCTTTTGGCGCACTAGTAAAATTCATGGATGAGAAAAAAAATTCCATCCAGTCCCAAACTTGATTCTCGTAAGCTCTAAGGCTTGGGTGTTTTATATGACACTTATTGATAAATTATTTAATTATGAGCTACGAGTCACCAAAAATTTATAGGTTTTGAATATTTAGTTTTTGGGCAACCTCAAGTCCTAAATCCAAGGCTTCATACTCAACCACATTGTTAGTGGTTTCAAAGTTTAATTTAAAAGGAAGAGTAATGTTCTCCTTGTTAGGGGAGATGAGAACTGATCATGCGCTAGATCCATTTTTGGAAGAGGTGTCATCGAAAAACATCTTTTAGATTACATTTACATTTTTTACAATTTCTTTTGTTTTTTCCTTTCTTATTTACAAGGTCCTTTTCTTCATCTGTTATACTTAATACAAAATTACCTAAATTTTCATTTACTACATAAATAGGGAAGTTATTCAAAATTTTCTCAGACCTCACAATATAAGCTAATCATGACTCCTGATATAATCGTCTCATGCCACCCCTGAAAACATGTATAGCTTCATAGGAAAAGTCAATATGGAGAGAAATCCCTAGCTTTCCTCCCCAAGACTAAGACAAGAGCATCTCGTAGTTGGGTGGAATATGTACCACTACTATATCCATAACTACACTCTTCATAGGTACTTGCACTATGAAAACTACCAGTTCTTTGATCATACTAATGAATTTAACTCTACTTGAATCAAAAGGATAAATATCCTTATACTATTAGGTGATATATAAACCAAGGGAATCCATAATTTATTATGGAATAAGGTTATGAGATGCTCTGGAATCTATCTTACAATTATGGATGGTGGAGTCGTGGATTTTCAAACTAATATAGAATGGAGGTACTAGGCTATCCTCTTTTTCAATATGAGGATCTATAGTAGTTTTAGGAGAATTTTATTGTATATTAATAACATCAATCGTCAGTGCTCCATCTAGATGATCTATAGTGGTTTTAATAAATTTTTTAACTTCATGTTTGTATGTTGGTATTTTCACAATTTCTTTCAAAGGTATATTAATTTTTACTTTAGTTAATTCATCATGTAAACTTAAACTTTGTGGGTTTTAGGGAATAATATCTCCCCACTCGTGATTATGAAATTTTTCTCTATTTTCTTCCATATTATTTTTAGGAGCGTGTTCTATAGTTTGTTTTTTTGTATAGCTTGAGGCCTCCTTTCCTTTATTCACATTTCTAGGCCTAAAGTCATATTTATGCTACATTTGGGCCTCCAAATGTTTATCAAAATGTTCAAGTTATGGTTCCCAAAACCATTGTTCAATGTCACAGATAAGTTCTTATCATACATTGGATAGTATTAATCTTGATATTGATCAAGAAAATTTATTTTGGGGTACTCCTCATCAGGAATTATGAGTTGACTGGCCACATGATCATCATATTTTTCTAGTAAATTTATGTTGTTCTATAAAGGGGGTTGAATAGGAGGTTCATTTCGCTAACCTCTTTGTAAAATATGGGGATTAAAGGGCCCATGTTAAGGTACCCAATTTGTAAATGGGGCATTTGGATTTTTATTTGGCATATTGTTATTATTGTGTGGGAAATTTCTTGGGGTAGGTTGGTTCTGAGGCACTGGGTCAGAGCCCTATTGCCGACTTCTAAATGTTGAAGTTTATTTGATGATGATTTAATAAACTTGGCCATTTCTTCAATATTTTTCTCCTAGGAATATTTGGTACTCAAAGCTTCAGGAGTAGAATCAACGACTTTATTTTTTGCCTCGATTTTACTTTCTTTGAAACAATGTTTTTTGGTTTCTATTAAATTACCTTTACAAGTACAATATTTAGTCTGGGCATCCAAAAATGTAGTAGGTTCTCACTCCCTCAACATCAATAACAGGTCAAAGTTAAGTGTTGCGTAATAAGATACCAAAGCAATAGTGTTTGATTATTTTATATTGTTAAGTAATTTATTATAGCATTTATTAAATATTTTATTGAACTTGTTCACGAACTGATAAGGATTAAGCTTCAAGGCACCAAACTTGGTTAACCACAAGTAGTTACTATTTTTTACCCACAATTATTTTAGAAACAATTAAACTAACCTTTCCATGGTAGTAATAGAATTTTGGGGTAAATTTTGAAACCATTTCCAAGCATCCCCTTCCAGGATCTGTATGAAAATCCTCATACAAATATCATCATACTCATCTCCAGGGTTTTCATAGTAATCCTGGAATTTGGCTATATGCTCCTCGGCTAAAATTTCCCCTTCATTATCAAATCTAGGTAAATTTTTATCATATTTTTTAGGAATATCATGTAGTGGAGCATCCAAGTTTATGGGTCAATAGAAAATGTTAACTCGAGCATTCATGTTTGGGGGAGGAGGAACTAATGGTTGTTGAGGTAGGCGAGGTGAGGAGGAATAGGTTTAGGAGGAATAAGTTGAGGAGGAATTGGTCTAAGTTCTTGTTGAATGAATGCCAATCACCAAATATTTAGGTGGCATTGATGGCTAAAAGATTTGAGGTGAACTAGGGTTAAGCTAAATAGGATCAATAAGCATTTATCTGAAGGTTTCAATTCTCCTTATTCTATTTCAAGAGATACTTGAGCCTCTCGATCTTCTATATGTGTGTGAGATAATTAGGATTTTGATAGGCTAATACATCTTGGGGGATCCAATTTTTGGGAGTCGCGAGAGAAATTTTGTCTAATAAAACATGAATAAATAAATTTTCAAAAAGGATGTACCTATCTCGAGAGGTTCAGTTCGTTATGAATGTGCATATTTTATATCTTGCATTTATGAACAAATTCACCATCTCGATCTATATTTTCATTGAGGAATATGTGGGTTTGGTTGTGCACACTCATCTTCTCGTACTAGGAATTCCCAATTCCTATGAATCTCTTTGGGGGTACGAAAAAATTGGAAGGTCAAATCATATAACCAATTTAGAATACTACATTGATCATATAATTCAAAGAGAATATGAGGTTGTATCGGGTTACCAATTTTCATGAGCTAAGACACAAATTGTTTTGTTCCATGGCATTGTCACCAAAAGAATGTTGGTTATTAAATTATTCTGGTGACTTAGTAGCAACCTAAAAAAACATTAACTGAGGATACAAATCCTCCCAATTCAAGTTAAAAGGGATGGAATCCCTTCAACTTATGGGGTATTCCTTGTAAATATTTGTAAAATGTATTCAAACAAGAAAATATATGTGGCCATAATAACAATATCGAAATAGGAGGTGCAAAGTGGTGAAGGTTACAAGTGGAGGAAACTTATGCATTACACATAATCATGAATGAATAATTAAAACATGAGTCACGTCATAAGAAAATAATGTCCCACTAATCTAAGAAAATAACATAATAAATTAAATTTAAAAAAGAAAAATAAAATATATGTTCATCTATGTCCTTTACTGATGGCTTATTATCAGTAACAATGTGAAAAGCATAATATTAGGTATTATCACTTATCATTCAATTAACTGGAAAAAAGTGGTATAAATATGGTCACCCAATAATAGAAAAAATATTAGTAGATGAAAGAATCTCTTATAGACTACAATAATGCAATATTGATCAAGTAAAAATATTACTTATAGAAAATGTTAATACCTAAGCATATTACACAGATAAAACGGTGTGAAACTAATAGGTCATATATTGATGTAAGATATAACTTGCATAAATTGTTAAAATAGAATCACAATAGCATTCAAAATCCTGTAATAACAAGTCATGCAAATATCTCCATCATTTATCTCTCATAATATCAATATCTAAGAGAAAATTAAATAATGATGTACTGTGATCTAAACAACTGATGAGGTCAATTATGTAAATCACAACATAAATCCAAATATGTTCACACAAAAAAATAAAAATAAAATTGCAGAGACATTATATTCCAATTGGATACACAAGATCATACGACATCAAGATCGATAAGTGTAGCAAGTACATTCATACCGTTTCAACAATAAGTTTATTCCCATCAAAATTGACCCCCTCTTACGAGAAATGAGGTAATTATATACAAAATTGGATAACTATCATAAGAACTATATTTGTAACTGACAAGTTAAAATAATTAAAGTAAATAAAATGAATAAAACTTAACTTCAAGAATAATTCTTTCCCTTGGAGGGATATTTAACAATTTTTGCCATTTACTTCAAGATGGTAGTAGGTATTGGAGTCTTTGTAGTCACTATATTATTTTTCCTCGGGTTAGGAAAGACAGTTGTTGCTTCAATGTCTGAGTCTTCAACGTTTTCTATAGTGTACTGCAAATATGGAATGTGAGTGATAGTTTGTAGATCCAAGGTAGGAATAGTAGGTCATTCAAATCCATTTTTAAGCTTCATATATCTATCCCAACTAGTATTTGATACCAATGGAACATCCTTAAGAACTGACCAAGAAACAACAAGTTCTGATCTAATATGATACCAGGTAGCTGATAATATTTGTATCATTATGTCTAGGAGTACTAGGATACTGAATTCCCTAAGGAAAGAATCCATAATCTCTTGGTTGGTGATGGATCCTTCATTGTTGTAAGGGAAAAATATAAAGTTTCATTTCACGCATTTTATTTCCTCTTTGATTACTTGTTATGAGATGACCCAACTTGTATTGGTCCAGAATGAAGGGACACCAAATATTTGTATGCAATTCTGTTATGCTTTAAAGTTATAAATAATTTCTAAAGTCATAGAAATATGATCATTTGTTTCTTGATTCATATTATTAGCTTATTTGATTGACATAAGGGTTATGGTGTAGTCTTCTCTATTAGCAAAATTGAGAGGTTGCAACTCTTGATTAGTTAAAGAGTTAAAAAAATCCATGATCAAATCCATATATTTTAGTCTTTCCTCAACTGTAGGGCTCATTTTATTACTGTCTATTTTCATATTTAGATTTATTGTATTTTCACATTCTTCTAGAATATTCAAATATGGAATTAATAGAGAATTTTTCTCATCAATCATGTCCCATACTTTGTGTGTAGCCTCAATCAAAATTTATTTCTTAAATGCAACTTTTGATAAACATCTTTGTAGGGATTGAATCTATTTTTCCTTTTTTATTGAGATAGTCTTCATGGCTTCAATAACTTAATTTTTCTATTGAATCTGATTTTTCCAACCCCTTTCTATTTCTTCTTTCTCAAGGTTCTTTTCTTTTAATTCATTTTGTACTTCATTAACCTTTGCTTCAAAAAAATTCATATTAGGATCCACTTTGCTTGAGGAATCTGCTTTCAAAGATGCACCAAGAGTCATTTTGTAATTATCCACTTCCTCTGGGCATCATTTTTCTTTCTCCATTGCTTCTTTTACTAATTCATCAATCTTATCCATAAATTACTTGCATTGATTTTCATTCATATTTATTGAATTTTGCATCTCTTTCATGCTTTTGCCTTGTTCTTCTCTAATTGTTGGAAAGTTTCTACCAGGTTAGGTAGATTGTAATCCATATTATTCTTGTTGAACCTTTTTTTATTTTTTTATTTATCCTTATCCTCCAGGAGTTTCTTGGTTATTGATTTATCCTTTAGCATGCGTAACCATTTGATTATTCTGTATTCAAATTCTTTTATATGGTTAACTCTAGTATTGACTATAACCATAGAATGGTTCAACTATGCTTGGACCCTCAAAATAAGAGCTTGATATATTTTATTGGTAGTTGTAGCGGAAAATAACCTCTTGGATACCACCTCTTCTATCTACCTGTGCCAATCGATTATATAAATATCATTGATTTTGGACAAGTTGATATTGATAGAAGTGGCCCTGGAGGCAAGTAACTATGCATTTTCATTTATTCATGGTTATAGGAAAATTAAATTAAACATATTAGTATCAAATTTGGTCTTTGATAAGAACCTCAACTCTGAATAGGAAGTCATTTCCTTCATTACAATATTATTTATGGCCCGAGTTTCTCGAGAGACTAACATTAATTCCTTTCTTCCATCGTTTAATATTTTTTAGTGACTATATTATTACCAATTGATATAATATGCTCCCCAAAGTTCTTTTGGTTTTTTTGTTCCAATGTATCCTCCAACTGCTTCAATAATTCATTGTTGGAATTTTGGAACATGGTTGCTTATTTATAATTGTCTTAACTATTATTTACGATTTTCTTTCACAATTGTAGTTCATATAAGATTATTTACCTTGCCTTTATCTTCAAAGGGTTACCTCGAGGATGATCACTTACAATATTTGTTTTTACCTGAACTAATTTTCTTTCTTCATGAATGGTTAAAATTTCAACTTGTTTTATAGGATCCCTTTTGAGAAAATTTGGTTCAACCATAGCCACTTAAGATACCTGCATTTTAGCTAGGTTAAAATCATTATGGGGAGGAAAATCAATGTTAACTAACTATTAAAGCTGAGGATTTGGATCATGAACATATGCTAGTATACCCATTGACTTTGTTGCATCCAATATAAACTGTAAAGGGGATCAAAACAGAAAGATATATATTTATCAAGACCCAAAGCTAACAATTTTTTTTTAAGATTTCAAAATCATTTCTATGTTTAATCCACAATCGACCTATAACAAAAGGTTTCACAACCACAAATTTTTTATTTTTTGAAGTGAAATGAAACTCATTTAGATGTATCTGTTTCCTAACAAGTTCTAAAGAAAAAAGCCAAGGAGGGAAAAATTTAGGCAAACCATATGGTTATCCTTCAAATCCATAGGCTCAAATTACTGAGTAATTTAGTAAAATAAACCAATTCATAATACTATTTTCCTTTGTTAAGTATAAAGTTCTCTCGACTTCCTCTAATATCCTATCATGAGCCTTTTGCAACATTTTGACTTGTATGTAAAAGGAGAAACATGCTATAAATTTTGCATAGCTTCCTAAAATTCTTCCTGGGTACAATAATTTTGACCAATAGTTCTCTTTTTTTTCTCTTGATTCATCTTTGTTTTTTCTTATTATTTGGTGCTAATGAAATATTCAGGATAATTAAATAGAACTAAGTGCACCACTTATGTACAATATGTAAAAATATGAAAAGTTTGAGATGCAGTCAAGTCGCATAGATGTTCCTGGTTAAGGATTTGAGAAAATTGATGGTAATCTCATTAGATATTTCAATATATCTCTCATGAAGAAACGAATTGACTCATTTATCTTAAATCATCCGAATATCCCTGAATAATAGCTAGGAGGGATGCCAATGTGTGATATGTGGGTTTAAGAGAACTAGTTTAAATAGGTAAGGAAACTTCATAGATATCACTAGGGTTTTAAGTAGACTCTGTAACAACTTTAATTTTTCCTCATCAACCCATACAAGGAATAACTTAGTCATTTCCTTATCAGAGAAATCCTTACCAAAAGTAGGAAGATTCAACATTTTGGCTAATTATTCTTAGGAAAATTCAAGAAAATCCCAACCATTCATAGGACATATGATGTTTTCTAGTATCATGATTTTATTTTTCGATAAGAAACATAAAAAAATCTAGGTCAAAATGCACAAATAGTAAATTTTTTTGCAAGAGTCTTGTCTTTATCAGACATTCATATATGGTATGATTACTACTAGTCTCTAAAACCTTCCTTAATGTATAAATATTAGTATTAGCTACTTGGGTATCTTGAACATGAGTCAAGGAGTCTCTTGAACATGATGAGCTAAGGAGTCGATAAGAACATTGTCTGTAGGATTTTGAGTCATCCTTTCCCTAAGAAATTGAAAGGATGAGGTAATAATAATGTTAGAGTGTAAGAGGTACTTACCAAGTTTCCAACACTAGTTCGACTTTGCAACGTAGGATGAAGCATAAAAAAGGAAAAAATGATGAAAATTATGGCATTTCCAATGTTTAAAACCCCAATTAACCCACACATCTTGTGCTTTTATTTCCAAGTATGTGACCCTCCCATTATTAATGTGATGGGATTATGCATTTAATTAAACCACATGATTAATTACAAGGTGAATTGTACAAATTATCGAGTGAAATCATGACTAATAAAGTGAGCACTAGTCATGACCTAAAAGGAACATCAAGTGTTGATTTGTTGGGTTATTGATCATCAGATTATTTCAGGTGGTGGAAGGGAAATTAACGTCCACCCTCATTAGGACTTGAATTGATATCCACCTTTGGATTTAATCATTGATGACAATGCGATCATTTCGGGTTATGGAGGATAGGTTAATGTGTTCACTCAATGAGACTCAAATGATCCACAACCATTAAATCTATTTAAACCCACCTATTCAGTGCCTTCTAGTAGAAAAATAAGTGTTAACTAAAGGTTTTTCCTGGCATATAAAAACACATAATACCTCCATTAAAAAAACTTAATAACCCCAGTTAAGAGGATAATATATGATGATACATATGGTTACTTCAAATTGGGTTAGAATCTATCCATAACCTATTGATTAATTTGTGACTTAACAATTAGATAAAGAACATGAGATTTCATATTATGAGCTAAACCTTAGTCGTTTGGCCAATTTTATTCCGAAGGGAATATACATTGAATTTTTTAGGATTTCACAAAAAATAAAAATGAAGTATCAATATATATACAACAAAACCACTATCGCATATGTGCCCCACTCCTCACATTACAAATTGAACTTTCAGAAGTTTCATATTCTCCTTGGTTGTGTCCTTATTTTATTTTAATTTTGTGGTAATCTGGATGATTTCTAGAATTTCCTCTTAGAAAAGTTCTATATCATGTCCCATAATTTGTGTAAGGTGTAATTTCAACTGTGTAATATTCCAAAATAGGAAAAGCAGCAACATTGAACAAAATAATGGAAAGTAGCAGTGAATATCAATGCATAAATATATGATACCAATATGGAGCCATTTTATTAATCATATTAGCAACAAAGAAGTGTAATATATTGATGTTGGGTCGTGAATACGACCACTTTTTAACACTTATTTCATCCATTTTTACTCTTCTTTATCATATCATTTATTATAATTTATTATATAAATCCATTTTATAATGATTTATGCTCTTATGGATGAATATTATTTCTTCTCCTTTATTTTTAATAAATTGATGATTATTATGCATAATTTTATCAATTATGGTTTATTAATATATTTTTTAATATCACTCACCATTTTAGCCTCCAAGATATTTCCTAAATTGCAGATTTGATTTCCAAATCATCATCAAATATTCCAACTCAGAAATCAGCTTAAATAAGAAGTGACCGTTTTGCGGTTGAGATTCTGAGCAAATGAAGAAGAATCTGGAAAATCCGGAACATGGGTTTTGTCTAGAATGGGCCCAATTAGCTTTAACATAGAACGGTTTGCCCAAATTCGGTTTGTATTGAGAGAAACGCAGGGTTCGTTGAGCACGATTTTCTCATATTTGTTGTTGCGGTCGTCCTCTAAATCTCAGCTACAAATCCAAATTCGCCTTGCTCTTGTTAAAAGACTATTGGAAATATATTTTCTTGTTGATCAATTGGTTGGGAACAATTCAATATTGTTATTAGAGATCCTATTTTCTATTTAATTTCTCCTCCTTCTGATTATAAAAGGAGAACATGTATTGTGTATTGAAAGAGAAGAACAATGAATGAAGGGATCATAGTTGTTGCTTTTGAGAATTGTAAACTTAATCAAAAGCTGTGTTATTGAAAGAACGATTTCATTGTAATGCTGCTCCAGTTTAATAATTAATTGAAGTTTTTGTTCCATTCGCATCATCTAAAATAGCTTGAGCAATCCCTGCTGGTGGTTAAGGGCCCGACCCCTGGCAGTGTGAACTGCTCCTCTGTGTTATATTTCCAATTCTTGCAGCATGTGATCGATTTGCTACATGCATGTTACTGTGAGTTTATTTCATTAGTTGTTTGTCATTTTACTGTCTTTATGTATTATGCGCTCTGTTTATGAGTTATTTCATTATTGTATGATCTGAATTTTATTTCTTACAGCGTGGGTTAATTGAGACAACATATTGCCTTACTTAGAACATCCTTGGATTCGCAGAAGTGATATTGGTTCTATCTTACTTAATTCATAATTCTGTGTTTAATAGTTTACTGTTTTATTATAATGGATTGCGTTGCCGTTCCTTCCCAATTTAACAATAGTCTTAATCCTTGAATTACTTATCTTGTTATGCTTTGCTGTTCGGCATTGATGTTCCATTCCATTTTCTGTTTTGTTTCACTGCTGTTCATTTCAGAGTGAAGATACAAAGCTTCGCTATTAAGTTTGTTGTTCAATAGGATTTGTCGTTTAATAGAGTTTTGTTGTTCAATTCCTTTAATTTCGGTTTTTTATTCATTTACATTGCTGTTCAGTTTAAATTCATTAGTTTCCAGATTTTGTTCCTTTTAGTTATTTTCATCAGCACGAAGATTGAGTTTGCTTTCCTTTCGATTGTTTTAAATATCACCAACTGTAGAGGACATTGGTTATTTCTTCCAAGTTCCCAGATTGGTTATCTTGCATCAATTTCTAAGGGAAGGAGTTATTGCTACTTTATCCCTGATCGATGTTTTGCAGATTGATTTAGTTAAGATTTCAGAGCATTTAAGTTTATTTTGTTGTAGTTAAATTTCTGTTTCAAGCATCCATTTACTCTTGTATTTCGAACACTGTACTACATATTGCAAGACATTACTCTTGGATAAATTGCTGCCTCAGACTGAGTACACTCTTGAAATAAAAAGTCGCTCCTGGATTGATAATTAATGTGAGATAAATAGGTGTTAAAATAGACACCTTTTATACCTCGACAATTGAGGCACAAATCATACAACATAAGTAGACAAGCCTCCAATGATCAAATACTCTCAAAAGTGAGATGCTGCTAATATAAAAAATGTCAGAGAGCTGCTACAACACGGTCATAGTGAAAATAGCTACAGCAGGGGAACATACAATGATATAAAATAACTGAAAGATGCCTCAAGAGATACTGGAAATAAATATCAAGGCTCTATAACAACTTTCTAAGACAACCTAAGAGGGTTTCTAGAAATACACCAAAAATACAAATGGTGAACTATAGCCCTAGGGATGAAGATTCAATACAAATAAATAGATAGGAAGATATGGCTAAAGATGATGTAGAAATAATTGAATCTCCTCCAAATAGATTCTCTAGGTGAAAGGCTGATCCCTTCACTGGAAATCTAACTCCCCAAATGGTCCACTTAAACCTCCCCTGCAACTGATCTCTGAAATAACGCAGTCAAGGACTGAAACTATGTTGTAGGGGATGGTGGTAGCTTGGCCTATTGTCAAATGATGATATGATGCCCAAGGACCTTCCTTGCTAGCCTCCCATTGGAAAAGCTACCTCTCCATTGAAACACAAGCTCATAAAATGGCCCTGCAAACCCTCCACAACTTCTGCCCTGCAACACAACACAACCCTAGAAGAAACTGTGTTGTGTAAAATACTGAAGATTTGGCCCGATGCCGGAATGTAGAAATGGAGCTTAATCACCTCTCTTGAGTGGGCACTCTAAGTCCCCCAAGGATGAGGGTGGGATTCCTGCTAGGGAACACCCTTGTGCTAAACAACACTGCAGTCTCCGCTAAACAACTAAAGAGAGAAACAAGTAATAATATACCGTAAACAAATAATAATCAAAACATGCCTTACATGGCTTCCATCCCCTTCCTTATATTATTTGTGAACCTTCTCACCTTGGGCCCCACTCATTAAAGCCACTACTTCCATGCAAGGAATCTCCCTCCAAAATTGTGCTGTCCCTCAATGAAGGTCTACTCCCTCCATACCAGCGATGTTGATTTTGTCAAAGTTGATCCATTCGACATGATTCATCCCCTATTCACACATAAGGGTGCTTTATCCAGCTAATTTTATGACCCCCATTCACATTAGAAGTGATTAAATTCCTACTAAGGAGATTTATGGGTCTCCCTACCCTCTTATTCTTCTAATTAAGAAGCAAAAAAAAAATTTAATATTCCAACTAGCTAAAAGCTAGTTGGGAATATTATAGTCCTCCCCTCCCAAATGTTGCTTTTCCTCAAGCAACTGTAAAGGTGAGTGCTGCAACTATTCTCCTCCTTCCCTTGTGACACCTCCATGTGATAAACTCTCCTCATGAACCAAGTTTCCCTCAATCAATCCATCCGTGAAATGCTCTTCCCAAGTACTCATGAGATGCAAATGGCTCATCTCATAAGGAAAAAAAAGGTCTAATGTAGCTAACATGGGTTTCCCAATGTTCTCCCTGAAGCATGAAGCATAAGAAATGTGGAGAATCTCACTCCCAATGGTGTAATTCAATCCATGTGTCATCCCTCCAATCATTCCCACAACAATGATAAGAACATCATCAACGTATGGGATCAAAATCAAAGATACACAAGCTACCATCTGAAATACCTGAGGAGGATCATACTCCCACATGTGGAACTAGCATAGTATGTCTCCTTGCTGCCTCAGAATATGATATAGTAAGTTTTCCCCCCACCACTTGTTTGCTGCCACAATCTTCTCACATGTTTTGAGAAGGTGAATGATGTTTGGTGCCAATGGAGTACACCCTGAAGAATACATCATCTCCCAAAAATCTCTTAGGGAGTGGCCATTCTCATCACTACTTATGGCCCCAATTAGACCATGAAGTCTATAATAAAGAGTGCCCCCTCTTAGAGAAATGGCCTATGCATGGATGGTAAGGAAATACAAATACATATTAAGTGAATCATGATGCACATAAAAATAACCCTTGCCCTGTACTTTGATCAAGCTAGTTAAGTGGCTCATAGATGGGCCTCCTCTCATTCCCAATGAGAAAGGAAGTGGCTATGATAACTCCACAAAAGAGTTATGTTTCTCCTCCATCTCCAAACAATCCATGCATCTCCTAATATGCTGATGTATCTCCTCTTTGAAGCCTTCCGAAGTGAATCCCTCCATGATAGTATGATATTCTCTCATGGAATAAGTGTGGCCGAAGAGAAAATCCTCATATGCAACATGTAGTAGCTTCTCCTTAAGCTTAGATGCTCTATTCAAGAAGATACTACTCTGATAATATATGACCCCACCTCTCACTGAATATCTCCCATCTGATAACTAGCCATCAAGTATCCTACATGAAAAGAGATCCTTGGAGTATTCCACCAACAGTTGAGATCTCCAATAAGGATCTATACTCCATAATGAAAACGTTTATGAACTACCATGTAAAGAACCTATAAGTGGCTGCCCTTTTCTTTGAAATCTCCCATGCCAAATTCATATACTGGGTTGCTGCTATCCTGCCTCTCCTGCTCCTCCTGTAGTTTCTCATGCTCAAGTGAGGGTTGAATTTTTGGAGGTTATCCTTCCGTGGGAAGCTATCACCCATCCAAAACCTTTTGAGTTTGGCCAATGTATGCATGAGCGGCCACCAACCTCTACCATATGTGGAAGATCCCTCCCTATGTGGAAGTATCTTCTGATTCTCTAAAGCCATGGAGTGGTCTCCTTGCACCATGATGGTGCCATCCTCCATCCTGAAAACATCTTCTCTAAACGCAAGATGTTTGGTGAGAGTGGGTAATACTGATATTGGGAGAATGTCTCCCTCCTCCTTGAGCCTACCCAAGACTCTTTACGTTGTGCCAAGTCCTCCCAAGGTTCCCACTCCTCCTGGATCTATGAGTGGTGCAACCTGTTGTGGGACATCTCTCATAAACTCCTGATCAGGTGGCCTCCCATGTGGAATGCCTCTAAACAGTAGTGTATCATGGGCAAAAGTCATCTGCATAACTGATTGGACCGTTGGGTTCTTGCTTTCACTGCAAAAATCCAACTCTATTTTCTGTGTGGGAGTTGTCTGAGAGGGATAAGTGTGCATGCCCCTAATCATCTGATGCTTTCCAATATTTCAATCTATCCACTCCATCTGTAAAGTCTCCCAATCTATGGTGAGCTTCCCTAGAGTAATAAACCACTGCACACCCAATATCGCATTGGTGTTAGGTATGTCAACCACAAAGAAGTGATCAGTCAATGCGTATGTCCCCATGGTAACAAATAAAGTTGGAACATAATGCATTCACTGCATAGTTCTATCCCCTCGGACCAAAACTGAAAACCCCTCAAAGTCATCTAGGTATTTCCCTCTTTTGCACTAATTGGGCATCAATAAATTTATGGGTAGCCCCACTATAAATTAATATTGAAACCCCTTGATCCTAAATGGAAACTCGAACTCTCAAGGTCAAGTACTTGGGTACTCTTCTCAATGATGCAAGGGCTCCTCCAGTTGGCGAAAATGCTCCATTCCCACCTCTTGGTAGTGGTGGATCCTCTCTTGCTATCCCAACATTGTGACCTCCTTCTGGTTCCTCTTATTCCTCCTCTTCATCATCAGAAAATACCTCTATATAGTGTTCCTTCCCTGCTGCACATCTATGTCCGAGTGCCCATGATTATTGGAATGTGAAGCAAAGCTTCCTTCTCCTCATGTCTCTTAGGACATCATCACTAAGAGGTACTTTTTTTTGGCTCTCCTTTGAAGGAGGAGCATTCACATCTTTTCCCTTTGATGGAAAAGTGGCCTTTTGCTGATATGGTGCTTTTTCTCTTGGAAAAGCATCTTGTATATCTCTAGCCCTTTCAAAAACATATTGAAGGGTAGTTGGTTTGGTTGACTTAACCAACCCATGTAGAGGTTCTGATAGCCCATCAATAAACATATAGACCCTCCTAGATGCAAATAAATCAGGAACCATAACAGAAAGTTTTATAAATTCAGAAATGTAAGTTTCTGGATTACCTGATTGTTTGAGCTTAGCTAGCTCAATGAAAGGTGCCTCTGGGTCTCTTAGATTAGACCTCTCCATCAACCTCTTAGTGAACTCTAAATATGCAGTCACATTGGCATGACCCAATGTAGAAAGACCATGAAATCACCAATAATTTGCCTCACCCTCAAGGTGGAGCGCTGCTATTTTGATGGATTCCATCTCCGGTACTTGGTTCAACTGGAAGTAGATGTCTAGCTTCTCTACCCATGACATGGTAGTGCATTTGGATGACCCATCAAAAGTGGGTAAGAAAAATTTTCCCATATTCTGGTGAATATCATTGTGTTGTATGAATCCTCCACCTCTATTGTGATGTTGGGGTCTCCTATTGTCCTTGATCTGAAAAAACTCTTGAAAGCTAAAATGGTCTTTGAATCTCTGCGATTGAGACTCATACTCAAGAAAATAATCTTCAAGAGTTTCTTGTTCTTGAAACCCTCCATTTCCCATTGCTAAAAATGTAGGCATTGTAGAGCATTGGGAAACCTGCTGCTTCACTGATTGATCATTCCAGTGATGTGAAATGCTGGAGCCTTCTCCATGTAGAAACCCTTTAGGAGATTCTTTATTTCTATCCATAATCATCTCCTTGATTTCTCTTGCAATATCTTGCATGGTTTGAAGAAGAAGCTTGGGATACTCCTTCTCCTCATCTCCTCCTAACAAGGGAGGTTTTCCCTTGTCTTCTCTATCATATGTATAGTCATATCTCTGGTTTCTTTTGAGATACATCTTTTCATTGTCTGTGAGAGGATCTTCCTCTTTTGATGAAATATTGGATGAAATGAACAGGCTAAGCCAAGATTATGCTCTAATACTACTGTAATATTCCAAAATAGGATAAGCAGCAATATTGAACACAATAATGGAAAGTAGTAGTGAAGATCAATGCATAAATATATGAGACCAATATGGAGCCATTTTATTAATCATATCAGCAGAAAATAAGTGCAATATATTGAGGCACAAATCATACAACATAAGAAAACAAGCCTCCAATGATCAAATAATCTCAAAAGTGAGATGTTTTTAGTATACAAAATGTCAGAGAGTTGCTACAATGCAATCATAGTGAACATAGATATAGTAGGGGAACATACAATGAAATAAAATAATTGATATATGCCTCAAGAGATATTGGAAATAAATATCAAGGCTCTATAACAACTTTCCAAGACAACCCAAGAGGGTTTCCAGAAATACACCAAAAATACAAATGGTGAACTACAACCCTAGGGCTGAAGATTCACTACAACTGAATATCTAGGAAGATATGGCTGAAAATTATGTAGAAATAATTGAATCTTCTCCCAATTGATTATCCAGGTAAAATGATGATCCCTTCACTGGAAATCTAACTCCCCAAATGGTGCACTGAAATCTCCCCTGCAACTGATCTTTGAAATAACACAAGCAAGGAATAAAACTCCGCCATAGGGGATGGTGGTAGCTTGTCATGGTGCCAAATGGTGATATGATACCCCAAGTACCTTCCTTTCTGGCCTCCCAATGGAAAGGCTACCTCTCTATTGAAACATGAGCTTAGAAAATGGCCCTACAAACCCTACACAACTTCTTCCCTGCAACACAACACAACCCTAGAAGAAAATGCGCTATGTAAAAGACTAAAGCTTTGGCCTGATGCTAGAATGTGGAAATTTAGGTCAATCACCTCTCCTGAGTGGGCACTCGAAGTCCCCTGAGGATTAAATTAGGATTCCCGCTCGGGAACACCCTAGTGCTAACCAACACTATAGTCTCTGCTAAACAACTAAAGAGAGCAACAAGTCATAATAGACCATAAAAAAATAATAATAAAAACATGCTTTCCATGGCTGCCATCCCCTTCCTTATATTCTTTGTGAGCCTTCTCACCTTGGGTCCCACTCATTAAATCCACTGCTTCCATGCAATAAGTCTCCCCAAAATTACTTTGTCCCTCAATGAATGTCCACTCCCTCCATACCAACACTATTGATTTTGTCAAAGTTGACCCATTCCACATGCTTCATCCCCTATTCACACATAAGGGTGCTTTATCCAACTAATTTTATGACCCCAATTCACATTAGGAGAGATTTTATTCCTACTAAGGAGATTTATGGGTTTCCCTACCCTATTATTCCTCTAACTAAGAAGCAAAAACAAAATTTAATATTCCAACTAGCTAAAAGCTAATTGAAAATATTACAAAATTGGAGATCACACCCATCATATTTTCCTAGAAAATTTAAAATGAAAATTTTGTCTATTGAACTCCCACTTGGTTTGACCATATTCCCAATAGGTTCCAAATCTCTCAGAATTTTTAGTTTTCAATGTAATGATTAAACTCAGGGAATACAAAAAAATAATTTAAAATCAACATTTTCAGAATCAAAATACAAAACAAAAATCATAAAAAATACATCTAAATGATACATAAATAATATATCCCCTATAGTTAAATAAAATTTTAAGGAAAAAGAGGGAAAATCGATAAGAATGAAAAACCTATCAAAAAATTATTTTAAAAAAGAGAGGGAGGTCGATATAATGAAAATAAACCATCGACTATGGGAATTTTAGAAACACCCAATACATTCTCTCCCTATAGAGGGGAAGTAAAAATAATGGGTAAAGAAAACTCCCAAAAAAAATATAACAAAAAAAAAACTATGAATATTGATGACCATACCTACGAATGCATCGATGATCAAGGGAAATCAATTCCCACTTCAAATTAACATGGTGATGACAGAGGAAAATGTTTTCCTCCTTCTCCTTTTCTCAATAAAAATTGGCCTCCTCTTCATTTTATCTCCAAATCTTTTTTTTTTTTGCAAAACGAGTCCAACCACACCCCCCTACCCCTAAAAAAGAAAAAGAAAAAAAACCACTTGAAGAACCTGTGTCCATTGATGATCGTTTGAGTTTTGCAATGATTTTATCATGACCTTTACGATATTATTGCAAATTTTTTGGATTCATAAAAATCACTGATTCTTACTAGTGATAAAACCAACCAAGGATAATAATCTCCACTGCATGATTTTTTTTCACAATTTTATTATGATTTTCATTAACATTAGTAAATATTACCGCTTTGAACTAAACAAATCCAAATTGATTCTTCTTCATCTTGGATGACCAATATTCACAGACTGAATTGAACAAATTTCTAAGACCCACATAGAAGAATAAAAAATATATATTGAAGTTAGAAAATTTCTATTTATCTAAAATTTTGTCCTTGTTATTTGTTACCCATCCACATGCATGTGTATTCCTAGGAGAAAATTATTCTCCTATGATATAACTTGCTACCCAAAAACTCCTACTATGATCCACAAATTACTGGCCTCATATTCCTCTCACCCATTTTATGGTTAACACACTTATTTATTTGACATACTCATTCAATGAAAGTGGGTCAACTATTATACAATAACCATCTTTTTCATTTTAGTACTTTCATTTAATGTTTAATGCATTCTAGTATGGATCACATGTTGAAAATGTATTATAGGCCACTATTAGATTTTTTCTTTTTCCTTTACTTCACCTTGGTGGTTGTTATTTGTCCCTAGTCCAATGTGACCTTAGGATCTTTCTTTCATTGTTGAGGAGGGGCTTAAATAGAGGGCTCTAATGATGTTGGTGCTTCATGTTATTCATACCTAACACTTGTCATCATTACTCGATTTCCATTATCCCACTTTTTGATTGATTTTTGTTAGTACCTCATATTTATTCCATGTTTTCCTTGTCCTATGATAAGAATGGGTTGAAAATAATCAAGGTTGATGTAGCTATAAGAAAGGAAATAACATGAACCAAATGTAAAAATGAAAAACAATGACAAGGGATGTCAAGAAATTAAAGAAAAAATTTTATAGCTTGAGGTCTATCCCCTCTTATATAGCCACTCGTCTATGAAACTATCCATGAATATAATACCTATCAAAGTAAAAGGAACTCTCAGTTAACACCTTGACCATGATGAAGTGAAAAACTACTTAGCATTAAAGGGGGATAATATCATCATTATTAATTTATAACTTTGAGTTAGGATCAGTAAAAAAACCATATCAAAGAAAGAAAGAAAATGAAAAATATTAGGGCTTGGGAAAATAAAAGGCAAGGGAAGACAACTTAAGAAACTATGCACTCCCCCTACAAAGGTTCCAATGGAAAATGGTTTACATAACCTAGTATAGGACTATGAAACCTTTCATGAAGTAAACCCCAATCCACAAAACCTAATACTTTCACCTTCCATTCAAAAGGTTTTTCCTAGGAAAAATTACTCCCCTTAGGGCTATAAATTCCTAATGAGTTCATGCAACAACCTTCACATACCTAAGTATGGTAACTTATGCACAATCGCAGGATAGTAAAACATTTGAAGATGATACTTGTGTGAAGTATTTTTATGGATTTTACATTTAATATGGTCCACCTTGATGCTATTATGGTACTATTATCTATGGTGTTGATATCAATTTATTCTTTGAGTATGTGTTAGATGATTCATTTAGGTGTAGCTAGGATCCCTTGAGGGATTATGTGATGCTTTTCTAAATTTCCATAGATGATGTCTAACCATTTTGATGATGATAAAATGCTCTCTAATAGAGGGAAATAAGAAACTTTTGAGGTAAATTTACCTTCAGGATGACTTGGAACAGTTGATCACACCCTCCCTCAACCTCAAGACCTTGGATATTGTTGATCTAGGCTATAATGTTGCTTGGTGATGATATGTGACTAGGAGATAACAAAATGTCCCTAGGTTGGAATTGTACCTTCTTAATGGACACTACTCCTTTCTTGATGGTGGTTTATGATGGCGATGACTTGATGATGACCATTTTGATGCACTTAATGATGAAATAATGGATGATTTTGGTATTGAAAGTGGTTTATTTGATGGAGTAGCATCACGTTGATGAGGAGGCATGAATTTTTGCATGAGAAAAACCACTAGAGTCATCCTTTACACCTTTTTAATAAAGAACCATGCATTTTGGAGATGATATTACTCTTGGATGATTTTAATCTCACACATATGGATTAACTAAGGGTTATTTTCATGTTATTTCGTTGTTTTGGCTATATTTTTGGGTTTGTTTAATGACCAACCACCTTGTATCATCAATCTAGTAGTTTCTAGGGATTTTAGTCTAATATAAAGGAAAATTTACTTGGTTACACTCATATAAATAATGGAATCGATTTTCTTTTGGATCATTGTCACACTTGGAACAAAATTTTTTATTAGTGATTTTCTCTCTCTTTCCAATGTAATGGAGTGAAGGTTTTAATCTTATCCATAAATTAATTGTGAATGTATTCTTAAAAAAAATAGAAAATATACAATGGAGAGAACACAAAATATACATAGAGATTTCTCTCCTCAAACCCATAATCGGGAAAACCATATTGATTTTTCATTATATTCCTTTCAATATTACAATACATTACACACATGCCGAAGAATTCATAAACCCCTAATCCATTAACCATATATTAAAACTTAATCATAGTTGCCTTGAAAAAATATACAAAATACTATTGGAAAAACCACAATACCTAAAACCATATGCAAAACCATGGGTGGGTCTGACCACCATCCTTGGGCTCACCTACCATCCTTGGGCTTGCCCATCCATCCTTTGGTTTTCCTAATTCCCCCTGCATGGAATCCCCTTGACAAGGGGGTCTACTACTCCTCCTGTGACCCCACCATTGTACCCCATGCAATATAATAGAACCTAGAGCCAGTCATGCAAAGAATATAACACATACCCAACATGGAAGACTAGTTAAGGAACATTCTTGGGTGAATCCTGTGATGTGATGTGATATATTTTCAAGGTTACTCATGGTGGATCTTGTATGTTGCATGGTGAAGTGAGTTAGTTTGTTTTATTTATCTCGATGTTATGTTCCATGGGATTAATTTTATTTTTCTAGGATAATTTATTTAGTATTTGATTCATTGTGCCTTATTGAGATAAACCATTACTTCAAGTATTTTAGTAATAGATACATTTTTATTTTCCTTAATCATCCAAAAAAATGAGAAACTAACTTACAAATCATATGGTAAGTTAGTTTATTTTCCTTAGTTTTGTTTGGATTAGAATCAATCCAAGTAAATTCTACAAAGAACTAGCCTATCTCACTTGTGGAATTATTTTAAAATATAAAAAACATGTTTATTTTTGTTCTATTGTAAATTAGGGTTAAATGACAGTAAAATATTTTGTTTTTAACATTTAATTGCTTACTAATGCATGCCTTAGGGTTAGTTTTGTTTCAAAGTGCATCAAAGAAGATAATTTGAAGTTTTTCATGCATTTTTCAAACAATTTATGGGGATGAAATCAAACATTATCTATTGTTACATGCTTTTTTTAAACCGTAAAAAAATGTTATAATTTTTCCTTAGTCCACTCTTAAATTTAGCCTCATTTAATATAACTTGTACATTATTTTAATAGCCCATAAAAGCTATATTTATCATCCTTGAGATTTATTTTATATTTTTTGATGTTTGTATAACCTATTTGAGACTCCTAGAATTTATATTGACCCACAAATTCCTTGAACAAAAATAATGAATTTACTTGTTCATCCACCTTAAACCGTAGTTTATATGTTTTTATTTTGTGGATTTATGTTGTAGGATCATGTTGACGTTGCGATCAACATCCTCCAAATTTTTTTCCCAAACTTGAATTTTGGGGCCTAATGAGGATATTTTTGTATGTCACCCTATGGTTACTCTATGGTTGATTGAAGCTTTCTAAAGGTTTCAAGTCTTCTTCCTAATTTTGAACTGTAAAGTCACTTGCTCACACAAGAAAAGTTTTGATTGAACTCATGAGCACGCTTTGTTTATGCAAATTAAACATGCATAACAACATCCATGAAGTTCATGCATGTGAAATGTTTAACTCATGTCAATAGTCAATGTGGACTTCCATTGAAAATCTCCCTCACATTGGTCGCATTTGTACTTCTATTTCGGCGAGTTTCCTCAACTGTCGGTTTTACACATAGTCACGTTCACAAGTGTCATTTTTACATTTGTGACTATTTATTTTACTTTTTTAAAAAATTTATAAGTATAAAATTCATGTTATATTCACTCTAGCATGTTTCACTTTCAATGTCGTTCATATTTTGCAAGTGTCCTATTATGTTTTCCTCACGTCCCAGGTGTCACTTTTGTGATTTTCACTCCTACGTGTGTCACACCTTTTCACATAACCAAATTTGGTTATGGTGCACTCTTATACATTATATGATATTAAATATCATTATAATATGTGATATACACATTAATACAACTTAGTTCATTTTTTGGTCATCACAATTGTCGTAACTTATGTTCTAAGTGTCATAATGTGTCATTTCAATTGTTGCACTTAGACATAAGTGTCGCTTTGTTGTCATTTCAAGGTGTGATTGTCATTCATGGGTCCTGTGTATTTATTATAGCTAGCATTTATGGTTTTATGTGTATGATCCAAGTTTGAGTCATGCCTGAATACATTTCGCTTTTTCACTCAATCAATCCCACACTTAGCCATTTTGGAGTCCTTCTTGGTTCTTTATCCCAGTGCAAGTTGTGAAGCCTCTAGCCATATTATCAAGTGAAAATATAAACCTACCCATAGGCCTAAATGAATTAAGAATAATCCAAAATATTGGTGCAATAATCCCCTCTCAATATTACCGCAAATCTATTGCACATTATGATCCCCCCAAGGGTAGTCACTTGACCCTTCTTGCTCATATTGACTCACTTCACTGAGTTTTGGTCACCTTTTCCTTTCATGACACATAAATCAATCCTAGATAGAAAAATGAACCTCTTTCCCCAATTTTTCAAAGGAAAAATATGTAATGTGAAGATCCTCCTATCCTCTGAGTGCGGTGAAAAGCATCTGGGGCAAAGTGGCTCCATCTCTATGGCTCCCCTCAATGAAAAGCACACTCCAAATGGTAAAGCATGCTAGTTGGGCCAAACTGCATTAGCCTAGGATGAAAATCACATTAAAAGTAATAGTGACCCCTTATTGAATGAAACTACGCTTTCTCTCAAGCCTCATCTTCCTTTGAGGACATGGTGCAGTCTTGAAGGTTGAAGCCTCACCCTTCCCCCTTCCCCAATGCGCTTTGCCCCAAAGGTTGGATTAAATCATTCCTATAGAGAAAATGACATAGTAGGGAAGGTTGAATGGATCCTCCTCCTTGACTTTGAATAGTCAAATTTCACTCTCATTGAAGTCCCCTTTCCCTTTGAGCATACAACGTAGTCCTAAATGGTAAACCTCTCACCTTCCCTCCTTCACAATGCACTCATGTTCCCTAAGAATTCCTTTGGCCCTTCATTTGATAACATGGCATAATAGGTCAGGCTGAATGATGTCTCCCCTCACCTTTGACTGGTCAAAATTCATTTTAATCTTTCCTATATTTTCTTTGGAGTGTATGGCGCATCCATGAAGCATGAAAATTTTCGCCTTGTCGCTTTGGCTTCCCCCACTATGCTGGGCCAAGGAGAGCTCCTCCCATAGTGCACGACACTATTAAATTATTAGTGGATCCTTCCTAATCCACTGACGAGTTTGAATGTGCCCTCTTAATAAATATTTCTCCTTTTAACCCTCTCATAGGCCTATCATGAGCATATCATTCCATGAGCTAGGTAGTGATAGAAAATATTTTTAAGACTCATTTTTCCTTGCCATGAATGATCTTCACTAGCAGGGGTACTATCTTGACATGAAAATATGATTTTCAAGGAAGGTAGTAAAGAATATGAACAAAGAACATCTGCAGAGAAGAAGCACTAAGAAAACTATCATGAGGACATGAAGCAGTTCATGGACCGAGAAAAAAAGAGGACATTGCATGATGACTCTAAGGATTCTAGTATTGATCAAAGAACCTTTGGGGAGTGAAGAGAAGAAACAAAGCATATATTTCATGAATATGAAGCATATATTAGATTTATCAATAATAATACAAGATGAAGAAACAAGGAAGACAACTTAACACTGCCACCTCATCATGAAGTACATGTCATCATTCTCAAGTTGTAACTTGTACAAGTGTCATCATAATGATCAATATGTATCCATGTGTCATGCCACATCATGTTGAATGTAATGATGTATTCTAGAGAAAGGAAAAAATGTAATGTGTGGAAGTCCAAGAGTCATATGTGGAACATGAAAAGTCACATAGTCATATATGGAAAAATATTGTATAGAAGTCCAAAAGTCATTTAGAAGTTCAAGAGTTGTTTAGAAGTCGAAAGGACACACTAGAAGTCCAACAGTCATGAGGGAAATGCAAGAGTCCTTAGGATATGAAATGTCATTCTCATTTTTATAAAAGAAACCTCATAACTCAAGGAAAGAGATTTTTGAGGCTTAATCTTTGGATAAATAGTCTTGGATTCTCTACTTGTAATAGGAGATAAAACTATTCTTTGGAGAAACAAGAAGTGACTTAATGTTCCACTATTGGAACTAGTATCTCACTATTGTAACTATGTACTTGGATCTTTCACCTTATAATTTAAGCTCGATGAGCCAACACATTTTCATGCATGTATTTTGAATTTATTAGGACTATTTTTTATATTTAAGTATTGAGGGTTTTCTGCAATGCATTATATTAGATATCATTTTTTTGGGATTTCACTACGTTAAGAAAGTCATTCAACTATGACCATTTCCATGAGAGGTAGTCATAACTGATTAATTTCTCATGATTTTTGAATAGTCCAATTAGCACTCATTGCATCGGGTGGTGCTCACAGGGGTGAATAAGTGGGATTGAAACAAGTGAAATGAATCACATAGCGTCAATCATCACTTCTGGGGCTTTCACCTAGTAACCAGGACTTCTCGGGTGGTCACCCATCCCAAAAATCCTCTGGATCAAGCACGCTTAACTATGGAGTTTTCCCCACAATCAAACCCACTTAGCTTGCTACCCCATTTGCTAAACCTTAGAAAGTATTGTACCTCATGAACCATTCAGATAGATCTCCCTTTAATCTTTTGTATTTAAGTATTGGGGGTTTTCCACAGTGCATTATATTAGATATCATTTTTTTGGATTTAACTGCATTAAGAAAGTCATTCAACTATGATCATTTCCATGAGAGGTAGTCGTAGCTAACTAAATTCTCATGAAATTGAATAGTCCACTTAACACTCATTACATTGGGTGATGCTCGTCGGGGTGAAGAAGTGGGATTGAAACTAGTGAAATGAATCACATAGCGCCAATCATCACTTTCGGGGCTTTCACCTGGTAACCAGGACTTCCCAGGTGGTCACCCATCCCATAACTCTTGTGGCTCAAGTGCACTTAACTGTGGATTTTCCCCCACAATAAATCCCACTTAGCTTGCTACCCCATTTGAAAAACCTTAGCAAGTATTGTGCCTCATGAACCATTTAGTTAGAGCTCCATTTACTCTTTTGTATTTAATTATTGAGGGTTTTCCACAGTGCATTATATTAGATATCATTTTTTTAGATTCAACTGCATTAAGAAATTCATTCAAATATGACCATTTCCATGAGAGGTAGTCGTAACTGACTAGTTTCTCATGATTTTTGAATAGTCCACTTAGCACTCATTGCATCGGGTGATGCTCACATACTAGGTCATCTTTTGTGACCAAGTATGGTAAGTCATACCACACAATTTCTAAAACGTCCTTTGTACGTATATGTACATTATGTAACTTCGCTTTGAAATTCGTGATCAATTTGTATTGATCATACAAGGTTGGGGAAAACCTTGGCTTCGACTGAATTGATTGTCATAGCATGGAGTAAAAAAGCACCCAAAAAATCTTGTTTTTGGTGACACTTGCTAGAATCTTAGAGTTCCACAATGTGGCATAGCGGGATGCATCACACATTTCTGGCTCTATTTTTGGGAACTTTGTTTCTTCATGGGTATTCCAAACGATGAGCATGATGAGGAGTATTAGCTAGGCATAATAGAAGTGTTTCTCCTCCTCCTGCGCCTCACGCACATTTTCCCAAAATTCTCTACATAAGTACTATGACCAGTTTGGTGTGGACATCCTTCTCACACTAAATAGTGAGCACGATGACATGTGATGGGACCTCCTTTGGCCTGAACTTCCTCATCATTTTGCTGGCAAGGAAAATTGTAATAAACTGAAACATAGGGTCGCTTATTTCGCTGACAATGAAGCCTTGGGTGTTGCTTGACACCTTGTAATATTTATTTACCTTGTCAACAACCTTCTTCTCTTGACCTTTACCTCCAAAGGCTGCCATAGGGTTTTCACCCTGGTTAGGTAAAACAGTGATCCGATGGATTAGCACGGAATAAAATGGTATGCGCTCCCTGAGCCATAAAAAATCATCTTGAATCAGTGCGAGCAGTTGTCGCACAAATATATCATTGATCGGGTTGCGCCCGAAGTGTAGGATCTGCAAAATATTTACCAGTCTTGATTTGAACCCAGTTCCCAAGGCATAGGCTCAACTTTGACGATGCCATCATCATAGAGGATCTCTCTAAATACATATTTGGCGTGAGATCGGGAAATATTTATTTATTGACAGGGTCCCAATCGTTCATTTTGATCAGTGGAATTTTGGCGAACATATCGCCCTCAACTGGTACGTTCTCCAGAAGAAATGACATAATGATGTAAGAACGAACTTTATCGAGGTCCTTCGGGACCTTCACCAAAGCCTTGTGCGGTGTGACATAGGCAGGAAATTGTGAGATGGGATCATCAATCTCTACCACATCTTCCTCTGTGACGGTCTTTGGAGACTCTGCCATTGGCTTCTTTTGGCGCTCTACTGCAGTGGAGCACGGCTTAGGAGTTTTTTCTCAAGGCAACTTCTGGGACCCTGAAGACTGTCCCTTTTTGGTTTGGGCTAACAAAGGTGTCTCTGTGGCCTATACAATAGGTTCCTCTCCTGGATTGGTGGCAGTCATGATGGGAAGAATTAAGTGACCTAAACCATGAAGGTGTAACTCCTCCTCAAAGAGCAGATTATAAAAAGACATAGACTTCAGAAAAACTTTAGAAAGTAGAGAGCTCAACTTGAAAAATCACATAGAAAGCAAAGGGAACTAATGCGACCCCTTCAGTCATATTTTTAGCTCAGGCACATCATAAATGGTCTCTTTTGCATTAATGTAGCTCCATAAGTGATAAAATGACTCCAAATCTAGCATAATCTCCTCATTAAATGAAACTTATATGCTCCTCCAAACGGTAAGAATATTTTCTTGTCCAGATTTACTATTCCAACGGCTATATTTTGGCACCTCTGTAAACCAGTCAACTTCTGTGTGCATCTCCTACACACTCATCACACCAGTCTGTGCATCTGCCATACTTGATGTGCAGATCCATATTTCCGGCCATATAGTCATTTAGTACGCGTAGGGAGAGGGTCATCCATGTAAGGATTCAATCGGATTCCATTGACATGCCCAGGAAGGCTTTCTCCACTTAACATGGCCAGGCACACCGCACCTTCGTCAAATATCTCCTTAACAATATATGGTCCTAGAAAATGCATCTCGAACTTCCCTGGGTGGCGCACAAACTTGTTGTCATACAGTAAGACCAAATCCTCTTCCTTAAAGACCTTTTTTCTAATATGCCTGTCATGCTAAGAATTTTTGCGCGCCTTATGCACTTGTTGATGGAAAACTGCAATAAAGCAATCCTCTTCTAGCACAACCAACTGCGACAACCGTTCTTCCATAATATCATACTAGGCCATATTAGTGAACGTTGCAATGCGTAGACTTGGAAAAATGTACTCCATTGGCATAACAACTTCCTTCCCATACACCATCCTGAACGATGTCTTTCCTATCAAATTCTTACATGTGGTTCTATATGCCCAAATAACAAGAGGTACGCACACATCCCAATCATTCCAGTTAACATTGCAAACATTAGTGAGCACAATCACCAATATCTTATTGAAAGATTCTACCGCACGATTCACCTATGGGTGATATAGAGTACTCTTCTAATGATGAATTCAAAATTCTTCTGTCAGAGCTTCAATGGTTTCATTCACAAAGTGTATACTGTGATCACTCATCAAAAAATTAGGGCACCCCAACCGATTCAATATGTTCTCAAAGATAAAGTGTGCAACTATGTCTGCACTAAAATCCTTCTCCGGCTTAGCTTCAACCCATATAGTAACACAATATGTTGTAGTGATTATGTAACACACACCTGTGTTCTTTCTTGGAGGGTCAATAGGTCCAAAAAAATCTATGGCCCATTTTTCAATATATTGCAACACCATTTGTGGGTTCAAGGGAATGTTATCTTTGTGTGACGACTTTCGTGTCCTTTGGCATACAACACAAGCGTGGAAATGCGCATATGCGTCATTATGCAACATGTGCCACCATAAAACATCTCATAGGATATTCTACGTAGTGGATTTTCCTACATAGTGACCTCCAGAAACCCCTCCATGAGCTTCAACTAAGATATCACGTCTTTCAAATTCCAATACATACTTGTGTAGAACTTCATCTACACCCTTCTTGTACAAGTGACAACCGATTAGAGTAAATTCAGCTGCGTGTGCAGCTAGTTCTTTCTTCTGTTGCAATGTATACTCCTCAGACGCACGTCCAGTAGCCAAGAAATGAATGATATTAAGAAAATGATCATCAACCAACTTTATAGAAAATAACTGTGCATATGGTAACCCATCTTCCAAGCTAGTCATCTCTTCTCGTTTTTCAATGTGCGAAAGATGGTCTGACCCACCATTTAGTCTCCCAGGTTTCACAATGATTTCAAAATCATACTCCTGAAACAAAAACAACCATTTGCATATCTTCCTCCCCCCCAACATAGGCTTATTGACCAAGTACTTCACTGTAGAGTGGTCAAAAAATATCTTAAAGTGGCCTCCTAAGAGGTAATGGCAACATTTCTTTAGCTCATAACCCATAGACAATCCTTCCCTCTCTGTAGTTGAATAGTTATGCTCTGTGCTTGATATCTTCCTACTTGCAAATGAAATAGGGTGATCGATCTCCCTAGCTCATGGTTGTGCTAAAATAGCTCCCATTACAATGTAGGAGGCATCAACATGCACGTGAAATACCTTCGACCATTCTGGAAAGAAAAATATGGGCGTAGTGACCATCTTCTCCTTGAGCAATTCAAAACTCCTTTGACATTATTCATCCCAACAGAATGATGCATCCTTCTTGAGAAATTTCTCCATGGGTGCAGTGATCAACGCATAACCTTGAATGAACTTCTGGTAATATCTTGTATGCCCAAAATTTGAGTGCAAATGATTTACATTTGCAGGAACTTCTAGATTAAAATCACTGCAATCTTCACGGGATCCACCATCAATCCTTGTTGGCAGACAACATGACCCAGAAATATCCCGAATGACACACAAAATATGCATTTCTTCAAATTAAGTGAGATCTTATACTTCTGACAAGTATCCAACATTATGCTCAGACTTGATACAAGCTTCTTCAACAACCCAAAGATAGTCCAATCATAAAAGTAGACTTCTAAGAACTTGTGGATGTATTCCTTGAATGCAGCTACTACTATGCATGATAAGATCATTGGCGCATTCTTCAAACCAAATTGCATAATTGTATACTGAAAGGAGCCCCATTCTATTGCAAAGGTTGTCTTACTTCTATCCTCTGATGCAATCCTGATATGGTGATATCCTGAGAACCCATATGTAAATGAATAAGCCTCTTATCCTCCTACATTGTCGAGGATATCATCATAAAATGGGGTTGGGAATGGATCATGTACACATGCATCATTCAATTTTCACAGATCCACACAAATCCTTATTTCTCCTTTAATATTCTTATCCTATACTACCATAGGACTCACCTAATCAAAATCTTCTACTAGCTCTATAATTCCTGCAACAACCATTTCGTCCAATTATTCCTTAACTTTTTGCTTATACTTGGGATTCAATCTATACATGCGTTGCTTCATAGGTCACACATCGGTTTTCAAATTGATCCTCATGACCCCAAGATCTCCTATTATCCCTTTCATCTCAGAAAATTTTGTAGGGAACAAGTCTTGATACTTAGTCAACAACTCTGTGACCTTTCATACTGTATCATCATCCCAGTTGTTATCACTCTGAAATTTCTAAAGGTTTTTCTAAGCATTAAAAAGAAATATAAAAGGTAACTACAAACCACTTTTGGAGCTTAGTATATAGCCTTCCTAAACTCAGAGAGGGCTATTTTTATATGATTTAACTTTTTTTATTTAATAGATTTTAGGCTAGTTATGTATGCTTAATTTGGATTGATTTTGATTATTTGGTGGAATTAATTATTTAGATGAATAGGTGATTTTCAATTTTCCATTGGGCTATGGAGTTAATATTATATAGAAACATAACAAAATCAAATTATAAAGAAAGTGTTACAGGGCAGGATAGGTGAGCAATATCAGATCTCAAGGCTAAATGGTGAAGTGATTTTTCAATCAGGATCAAGGAGGAATTAAGAATTCCTTAAACCAGATAATGAAGAAGGGTGAAGAAAGTCAATCGGGATCAGAGGGAAATTGAGAATTCTCCAAACCGGATATCAAAAGAAAACATAGAAATGTATAGCAGTTAAAAGAAGAGTGTAATGATTAAGAAAATTCTGCAATAAAACTCTTGTTATAACATTCAAATTTAGAACACATATAAGTTTATGGAATACTTAGAAAGATAACATGAACAATTGAAATTTATACTTCACTGAGATATCTCAACACATGAATCCTGTAAAGAATTTTCTTTATAACTTGTTTTGTATGTCAATTGGAAGTTGGTACAATAACCCTTAGGAAAGAGATCAGTCAACTATGGAAATATTCATAATTCCACACTTGATACTTTGAATGATGAAGTATTTATATAAAACTTTATAAAAAATATCCTATCAACTGACTAGGATTTATTCTAGGAAAATAAAATATATTTATGCAAAAATATGGTGACACCTTTTAATTGACTGAGATCTGGCCCTGATTATTTGATTATTGTCATCTGTTTGTTTCTTTCATCTATATTTTTTCATCTGTATGTCTTTCATTTGTCTGCTCTTTTATCTATGCATTCTTTCACATGTATATTCTTTCACCCTTCATAGTAAATCACATCATTTTTCCCATGTGTCTTCATCTAGGATATTGATCTTCATCATCTTACGGTAAATCTCATATGCCTCTGAATATTTCACAAATGTAGGCTTATTTACAAAAAGGTGATTTACCTCATGCTAGAGGTAAAAGAAGTTTTCTAGAGTTTCTAATAATACCTTGCCTGTGGGAATGCCCTTCATTGAGGATATGTTGGAAGTTTCTTTGGGTACTTCCGTTAACTTCTTGTAATAATCTTCATGTCTCATGAGTTTTTCATTTATTACCAGAGGATTAGGCAGACCTTTCTATCTCAATACATCAAACTTGTTCCAAAATATGTTCATTCCAAGTTCCATGGTTTGACATTTCTCCTCAAGTCGTATCATCAGATTTCTTTGGAAATCATTTTCTTCACTTCTAGTATAGTATCTATTCTGTCAGCTATCCCGAGCGCTTATAATTCATACTTATTTTTAGAATTAAGGAATTTTATTATTTCAGAAGTTTCCTCTGGTTTCTTTCCAAGATTTGCTTTGAATTTCTGAATTGCATCACCAACTTCCTTCACCAAGTCATTCTGCTCAAATATGTTCTGTATAGAAGGAAAAATATCATTAACTAAGTTAATGATATTGGCCCACAATTGCTATTTTTCTTGGGCTAAAGATTATTTTAGTGACGAATCTTTTTCTAGCTTATGGATTCTGTCAGTCAATCTATTGGCTTTCTATACTTCATCTTGCTGCATTACTTCTGCCAATTCCTTTCCATCTTCTAAGTTCTTTACTTGTTCCTTGAGTTTGTTAATATCTGTAGTATGAATGAACATATATTCCATTGCTTTGATTAATTTACTGGCCTCATCAGTGGGATAGGCTGTTGGTATTGCTGATGCTGATGTAGTTACTGGAGCTGATGTAGACACCGCTGTTGATGTAGGTGCTATAGGAATAGCAGTAATAGGAACTTCTTCCATGCTAACTTGTTTTTTTTGTACAAGTTTATCCATTTCTGTTTCCATTTCCTTTAGTTGAGTTGTCAACTGGATGATTAGATTCATCATTTCATCCTTTTGATTGTTTGTCTCCAAAACCTCCTTAGTTTGTGGATGCTCAGTAGTTGGTAATTTTAACTGTTTTTTCAATGCAACTATGTATGAATTTTTCTTCTTTATAAGTTCTTATGCTACTTTGATGTCTTTTGGATTATAACCAAATTATATTACCAAATATTCCAGTGACTTAATCTTATTATCTTTTTCTTGTGATGAGGCTTTCTCTATATTCATCTGTGATTGTATATTTTCTAGGCATTTCTACAACTTTTGGACACTTAGAGCTTTATGTGTCATGGTTGAATATATCATTTCTCCTGCCTATTTATGAAATTCAATTTGGTCAATTGGATGCACATCTTTGCAATGAACTTAAAAGCTTGAATTTTTATAGTCTTCTGAAGTTTTGGGGGCCTGTACCTTTGGCTGTAGGAATGTCATCTGCATTTTATTTGTCTTGAGGTCAAAAGATGAAAGAAAAATATTTTGATCACTGGGAGTTTTCTTCCAGTATTGTGCGTATGTAACAGCCTTCAATGCTTCATTTTTTATTTTAATATCTTTATATTTCTCAATGATATCTTTTTCTTTCTAAACTGGCTTGCTGGATGATGAAATATCTAAACTATTTTTCTTTTGAATGATTTATGCACGGGAAGATGATGATAGAGGTGTTTCTTTTGTATGTGTTGTAAGTGCATCGTCCCTAATAACACTCTCTGTTTCAATTGTGTCTTCCTACTCTATTACTGGGTTTAGCTTTGTTTCCTTTTTGTACATAAGCTTGAATTTACTATCATATGTTTCTTTTGCTGAGTAAAAGCCTTCTTCTCTAGCCCTTTTTGAATTTCTATCCTGTGGGGCTGGAGTAAGCAGGATGGAACTAGTATCAAGCTGCTCCTCCACCTCCTGTAGAGTGTTTTCCAACCACTCTGACTGGTTGGAATATTTCTCAATCTCAGGCTTAGATTCATGGATGAAAGGGGTGAGTTTAAACTTAAATATTAATTTACTTATGACACCCAAGGGGTCATATGACCATTTGAAACTGTTGTTGAACTTTAAATCTTATAGGAATCTACATGATTCCTTTCCAACATTCCTACTGTTGCATATAAAAGGCCCTAGTTGTTTTTGTTTATCTTGAACTGAGTTTTCTTTTTGGCTGAAAGGAAATTTATCTCATCAGAATTCAAGATTTTCCTGATGTAATCTAAATAAAATATCCTCATTGGGACGTATTTGGGAAGTTTTTAAGGAACTAATTGGCTTCCATACACTCTGATCTCTGTGTGATTCTGTTATAAATACCAATCTCTTGTCTTGCTTTGATCAGAGAACTGTAGAACTTTTCTGATTTCCTCACTGATTCTTGGTTGAATATTTTTGCTGAGCATATTAACCACTGGGTATACAAAAGAATCAATAAAGTATTTGAAACTAAATTCACTAGAATCCTTTCTGATCAAGGATGTCCAAAAGATAAAAAACTGGGGATTACCCTCTGTGTCCAGTTTTTGTAGGTTGACTGCAAACCTTTCTGACTGAAAATATATGAACAAATGGAATAATACCGAGGAGTATTTGAACACTCCTTATTATGGTAGTTTGATGAGATGAAC
This sequence comes from Pinus albicaulis, assembly GCA_034641835.2. NCBI lineage: Eukaryota > Viridiplantae > Streptophyta > Pinopsida > Pinales > Pinaceae > Pinus > Pinus albicaulis. Next base: position 1,460,823,452 of record CM076578.1, on the reverse strand, counting down.
ATGCATGACATCTTCCAAGAATTGGGAAAAGTTGAAAGCTATAGCTAGAGGCTAACCTGGGAAAAAAATAGAGAGGAAACCAAGGATGGATTCATATACATGCTCATCAGTAAAATATCCTAAAATACAAGACAACATGGTCACAATTTTCTTATTATGGTGGGTTTTTCTTAGGAAATTGAGCTGATTCAGGGAGGAAAGTCTGAAATAGTTGAGACCTTTTAGGGAAATCTAGATTTAGGTAAAGCTAAGTAAGGGTCTCAATGGAGAAAGGAACTCCCTCTGGTTGTGATGGAATCTATAGCATTTGATTAATGGATTGAGCAATGATAGTAATTAGGATTTCTTGGTCAGGGGTGACTATGGCTCTTTCATTTGGAAAATAGCTGACTTGGAAAAGTATGATGACTTCAGGGAATCCGGGTAGATCTGTGGAAATGTGTATTTTGGCAGGTTAGAGTTCCACATATGAATATCATCTTCCTGATTAGAAAATTTGTCATGGCTCCAGCAATGGAGCTCCAAAATATTGCTATTAGTCATAGTGTCTACTATTTTGAAATATTTATCAGCCAAAGGAGTGTGGTCGATATCTAATAGGGGTGGTTGCAAAGGGTTTACTGTTTGGACACTTTGGGAAGCCATCAATTTGGTTCAATTATTAATTAATTAGCTTATCTTATGGTGATGGGTACTCATAATTACCTGGAATACTGATGCTTTGATTGTGGAAGGGGTCCAAGAAGCAGCGAGAGCTTCAATATTGGTTGGAAATGGATTTTGGTCTCTTCCGCAAATCAACAGAGATAGGGACATAACGAAATAATGGAGAGGTTTTGTAGTTTTGAAATTTTTGTGGTTTATCACATGGCATGGGTGGTTTGATGGTTTATCTCATGGTTTGGAAGTGGTTTGGGAATGGGGGAGTGCGATAAAACATGGAGGCACTGTGTGGTAGCAGAGCGGGTGGATAAAACCACCCATTTCGCACCCCCGTCACCTTGGTTTTAAATACCGAACGTCGGGGAGTGTGAAAAGAATCGGAGGTCGTCTGATCTAATTGATGATGACCGAAAAACTGACGAGGTTTGGCTTTTTTTCAAAGGAAGGTGGGGTTAGGAAAAGGGTTACGTGAAGGGTTAAATGAAAGTGGGGTCGGGGTAAATGTTATGCGGAAGGTAACATGAAAGGGGGTCAGGAAATTATTTAAGTGGGGGGTTAAGAAATATATTAGGTGGAAGGGTTAAGTCAAAGGGGGGATCACTTAATATTTCGTGCTTTGGAATTTTGAACAAGTGTGTTTTTCATTTTTATGAAAACATAAAGTTTTATTTAAGGGGAAGGGGGTTTTTAAAGGGAAAAAGGGTATTTTTAGGAATAGGGGAAGGGGTTAGAAAATGGGAATGAAAAGGGAAAAGGGTTTTTAGCAAGGGAAAGGGGATTTTCAAATGGGAAATAGATTTTTAGCGAGGGGAAAGGGTTGGAAAGATATTTTTGATAAGCATAATGATGCTTATTTAACTTTTGAAAATTATACTACCTACCATTTTATTTCTCCTAACATTTTCTCTTTCCTTTATTGGGTGCATTTGAGCTTGCTGACCCTTTTATTTTCTTTTGATAAGAAAACTAACTTATTTCTAACCTTATATCTTCCAATGGCTCAGATTAAACTTATGAGCTCATTTTTATTCTCTACCTAACTACTGATCTTCCAAGATTAAATAGTGGTAAGATCTTTATTCATTAACTATCATAACATCAAATTTAAATCAAATTTAAAGGCATGAATGACCATGATTAGATTGTATGATCATCATGAATTGTGGAATTTTGGACAAGATGCACACAATTTTATTTACAAAAGTAAATTAAACTAAGAGCAGTGGCATTTGAATGTGCAACACTTTCAGAATTTATTTTTGTTTCTTTTTATGGGGTTCATAATTTATATCTTTTTTTTTTTTTTATCTTTCTTTCTTTTGTTTCTTTGATTATTCTTTTAGGACATACCCTCTTTTCATTTTTTAATATGGAAAATTTTTTCAAAAAGAAAATGTATGTACAATACTACAAGACTTAACATAGCCAATTCAAAATTATGATCCCTATTATTATAGGACCCTAACAGTGGCTCCACTTGGGGATGGCATATCCTTGTGAGATGTTAAGAACTTTCTTATTAGTGGCCTTGGAACTTTGGCTTTGATTTTCTTGGAACTGCTTTCTGTAATCTCCTTTATTTAAACATATGATGTTATATCTTTTAAAGCTTCAAGGTTTTCTATTCAGGCTTCAACTTTATAAGATAATCATCGACCCCAATCTAAACTTTTCTATGGTATTTACAATGAGTAAAATAGAACAATCGAACTACTGGTTAATCTGGTTAAAAATAGTGTTTCAACATTCGACCATTGACTTGTCCACCTGGTAGGTATGTTCCATTTAATTCTTTGAAGAAAAAGGCATTGTTTCCTCTATAACCATAAATAATGTATGGTCCTTTCCAGATAAAGTCAAATTTCCCATGTTTTCCTTTGTCTTCCCTTCTATAATCCCATTTGAGTAATTGATCACCTATGAAGAAATCATCTGCTTTAGTTTTCTTATAAAAGATCTTCTTGATTTTGTCTTGAATTACTTGGGCTTTGATATAAAATTCTTCCCTGGTTTGTTGTAAATGAATTGTTTGGTTTATCCTCCTTTGGATGTCATTTGGTTCTACTTGCAGCTCTTGAATCATTTTCATTACTGGTGTTACACCATTTTTTGGTCATCTAACCTATTATCATTAGATGGACCCAAGTACACCATGTAAGACCAATTTTACCCTAAGTAAAATTGCTTTCACTATGAAAATAACTTAGTAAACCACCTTTATTAAGTTGTTTATGGTCTAAAAAAGAAACCCCATGAGGAAATATTAAATAAATCTACATCTGTTTGATTTTCCTCGAGGAATAATTTGTTAAAAAACAATTTAATTAATATTCTTGGTTATATTTAACCCAAAACAAGGAAATTAATTAGATAAATCACTATTTATCTTATTATTTTCTACGAATAATTATTTAAACCTTATTTAAATAATATTATTTGTTAAATATGACTAAAACACCCATAAATAATTAAATAAATCACTATTTATTTTATTATTACTCAACCACATCCTTAAAATGACAAATAAATCATTTATTTTATAGAGGAGAGGAATAACCTATTTCCTCTCCACCTTGCTCGATCTCCACTTTGATCCAATTATCAACACTCGGCCTTCTCATTCAGATCTGCATAATCCGCTGCCATTCCACATAACAATCCACTGATGCGTTGAAATTCTAAACTAAATACAATCACTCCTTCTGTAATCTGATATTACTCTTGGATCATCGTCGATCCTTACAGTGATCGATGGTTGATCAGTAAACTCATAACACACATTTAACTTATAAATCTAAATCATAAATAAGGCATATTCAAACACATAGAAAATATTTCTATTATATACAAACTCTGGATTACAGTCTAAGGTATCTCAGCCTTAGCCACAATTTCTCCTACGATTACATTGTGTCATCTCATATTCTATCACGCACACTCTGTCACACAACACAGACTCTTTATATAGAATTTACAAGAGCGTGGATCATATAAGATCCATGTTTTTTCTCCTTCAAATGCTCAAACAAACCCCTAATATCTCATTATGCATACATGGAAGATAATTACAATTAATTAAAATTTATCAATTCCATCAATTTAGTTCTGTTTTAACCAATTTTGCCCCAATTTACAATGAATTTCCACGTTTTCCTTTCCACAGCTTCGGATTCCAATTTTAATGAAAATGGTTCGGATGCTCCTGCATCATACTCCCGAGGTACAAAAAATTTCTTATGACCTCTTGGTCATATGTCTTCTACATCTGTTAGCAATTCTACCCACATCCTCTGTGGAATTTCCCTTTGTGATCTTCCCGTAACAACATTCTTGGACAATTCTACCCACATCCTCTATGGAATTTTCCTTTTTGAGCTGCAACAAAACCTTTGCAATAGAAAGTTCTCCCTGCTACCAGATACCTCACCAAGCTTCTCTCCTCTGAGCTTAGTCTTTCGGCATCTCTCTGGTTCTCTCCTGTGGAACCATTTGAGCACTCCTACTCTAGGCTGCTGCAATCTTCTCACCTTCCTCTACTCCTACCTTCACAAAATATAAAAACCACAAGATTTACAAATATTCAACAAAATTGTACCTCTTCTTCCTTTGCAGGAAAACTCTTTCTCGCAGGAAATATTTTCCCGCTCTGATACCACTTTGGTGCATAAAAACTGCACATTTCTCAATTTGTGGATCCCGTGGGTTATGGGCCCACGTATATATATATATATATCGGAAGCAAAACAAATCAACGAATTTTCATTAATCTCGACCAAGACAACCACTGGCCCACCTAAAAACGTAAGCTGGAACCCAAATAAGATTTAGTTTGCGCCCATAACTTATCGGGTTCGCTTACACACGTTAACACTTGAGAGTTGTTCTCCTCGATCGAACGACAGTCACAACCTTCCACCAGATCTGACGGTATTCGCATCCAAATAAGCTTCGACAGTTAAAGGCTCCAAGGCACGCAAAATAAGTGGATTTAAACCACCACGATGTCTTCTGCTAGGATGTATCGCGTAGGTTTCAACGTTTACTACTAACATCCATGAAGCTGTGCAATAACCCTTCGTGGTTTTCAAAAAAACCATCTTCACTGTTCCTTCACTCGTGGTTCCAAATCGCATCGCAACTTTGGTCACATTAAATCAAGACTCATCGCAAATTCAAACCTTCTTTGATCTGATGCGATATGCGATGGCGAATATCGCATCGCAATATCGACTATTGCAATTTCGCATCACATTTCCAAAACTCTTTCTGTCGAATGTGATGTGCGCTAAAGTATTGTGGTCGGATGCGATGAAATCGAGATCATCCATTTCCATTTTAGATATGTGATAAGATCTTAACCCTCCATTTCTCTCGCTTATGATCTGTGATCCAATCTTTTCCATCGACCTTGATCGATCTCCACTTTGATCCGATTCTCAACACTCGACCTTCTCTTTCAAATCTGCATAATCCGCTACCATTCCACATAACAATCCACTGATGCATTGAGATTATAAACTAAATACAATCACTCCTTCTGTAATCTGATATTACTCTTGGATCACCATCGATCCTTACAGTGATCGATGGTTGATCAGTAAAATCATAACACACATTTAGCTATAAATCTAAATCATAAATAAAGCATATTCGGACACACAGAAATCCACATAGAAAATATTTCTATTATATACAAACTCTAGATTACAGTCTAAGGAATCTTACCCTTAGCCACAATTTCTCCTACGATTACATTGTGTCATCTCATATTCTATCACGCACAATCTGTCACACAACACAGACTCTTTATATAGAATTTACAAGAGCGTGGATCATCTAAGATCCATGATTTCGCTCCTTCAATTGCTCAAACAAACCCCTAAACTCTCGTTATGCATACATGGAAAATAATTACAATTAATTAAACCTTATCAATTCCATCAATTTAGTTCTGTTTTAACCAAATTTTCCCCAATTTACAATGATTGTCCACATTTTCCTTTCCACAGCTTCGGATTCCAATTGTAATGAAAATGGCTCGGATGCTCCTGCATCAATATATTGTTATTTCCATGTATATTTGCAGCTATACAACACACTTTTTCTTTTTCTCTACAAATGTCTGGGTTTAAAAATTAAAATTTACACACTTTACACACACACCCTAAGCGAAAAAGGGCTTGGTTAACACTGCCATGCAAAGAATCTAAAACATTGAAATCAATCGATCCTGCACCTCTCTGCCCTTGTTTCGACATTGTAATCAGTTGATCCTGCACCTCCCTACCCTTGTCGGTATCTTTTTCCTTTGTGTCGTGTTTGTGTCGTCATCATTGCACCACCAAGGCGTTTATCCTAGAGACTTCTTGGCCTTCATCCTCAGTTTTCAGTAGGAAGACTTACTCCTCTGCATAGGATTCCAGTTAGTCTTCCACTGAGTCCGCGCTCTGACTCTTCTTCTAGTTCATTGGGTTCTCCTTCTCATTCCGCCTTTGGTTCTCCCCCTGTCACCTTCACCCTATCTGGTGCAGGACCTAATGTTGGTGGTAACCCCAGACCTCATGCTGGTAATACCACTAGTGGGACCACAACAGACACTACCCCGGCTGCGCCCTTGCTCCCCTTCATGGCAGGCCTCAACCTTCCTGATTTTGACCAGTTGATAAACGACCCTATACACCATGATGTTGCTTATCCTTCTATGCCAACCAAGCTCCCTTCTGACATCCCCAAGTTTGAAGGTCTTGCTGGTGAAGATCCTACAGATCATGTTTGATCTTTCCACATGTGGTGTTCGTCTAACTCTATTACCGATGACTCTATCCGTCTTCGGTTATTCCAACGTACACTTACTGGTGAAGCTTCTAAGTGGTATGTTGATTAGACCCCTTCCTCTCACGACTCTTGCCTGGGATTTTCTGTCTTTCTTCTAGCTTCCCCTTCGTTATGACATGGGTACCGAACTCTTGACTTCTTTCTGTCAATCGTCTGCAACCCACCTATCTGACCATGTCCAAGAATGGCAGAGAAGAAAGAGCCTATGTCGAGCCCATACCTTTGAAGACCGTGTCTACATGGAATGGTTCCTTAGATCTATCTTGCCACCTATCGAGAAATATTTCACATCACACTTCCTTCAAACCAAAGAAGCCGCTCTCCAAATTGCATTAAAATATGACCTGATCTACGCTCAGTCAGGTTATGTTTATACTGTTCTACCTGATATTCCCAGACTCGGTGGTGCCAATGCACTGGGGGCATCTCACACCACCAAAGGTATTTTTGGAGTTCTCTCTAATCCATACACTCAACCTCCCATGGGCTATGGCTTTCCTCAGGTGGGGGCCAACACCTCCTACACTTTTCCCCCTCTCGGTAGCACATATCCAAGATATGGCATGCCTCCTCTTTTTTCCCAACCTCCTGTTTACCACACTCTTACCCAACCTCCTTATTATCCATATCCACAGCCTGGTGCTCCAGCTCCTCCAGCATTAGCACCTCCACCTCACTTGCCTTCTCAACCCCTGCAACAGCAGCCACCGCCCCACTCAGGAGTAGGTGTACGCACATTAGGGTGCGACTAATCCTCCTCCTTCCAAAAAGAAGAGGAAAGACACTCAAAATAAATCTACCTTTGGTAATCCTGGACCTAATCAAGGTAATGCTTCTAACACTATGAACCAGCAACAGGGCACTCAGCCCAAGCAGGACAGGCTTGTTTGCACGAACAAGCCCTATTATTGTTGTGGTGTTTATGGTCATTACATGCATGATTGTCCTCTTTTACCATAGATGCGACAGCTGTGGGAGTCTCAAGCAACATTTTGAGGACATCAAGCCTCCCCTTCCATCCCTCTTAGTATTGTGCCTAGTCAGCTAGCTGTGCTTACTAATCCTTTCCCTCAGCAAGGATTTGTGGCTACCCAACCACCTAAAGGTTAGGTGGCCACTCAACCTCTTCCATCTAGTACCTCCGATTACCATATTCTCATGATGAACTCCGATCAACATTTAACCGTAGACATCAATCTTCAGACTCGACCCCATCAGTACAACAAGCCTCCCACTACGTCTATCCCCAAGCCGCCTCCTTCAAACTCTACAAAGCCTCTTTCGACACCTACTGGTCCCTTGCAGATCCCTAAGGGACCACTATGCCAAAATGCTGCTTCTGGAAAAGATACCTATTTGTATATCATAGTAGATGATTTGGAACAATCCTCTGTTGCCATTTCAACGCTGGAACTCCTCCAGTCATGCTCTTCATAAAGAAAAACTCTACTATCTACCATGGGTGCTGTAGATCCTTCCGAATTTCGATTGATTGTCTTTGATGTTGACCAGTCAAAACATCCTCCTCTCCCTGCCTCCTTTTCCTTCCAAATCCCAGTAAATATCTAGAACGCCAACGTTTCCTGGTGCATCATTGATGAGGGGGCATCCACCTGTGTGACGTCCACTTCAGTTTGGAAGAAATTCATATCACCTGAGTTGGCTCCTTCCACGATCACTCTCCGAGCGTGGGATGGCCATGCCTCCCATCCCATTGGCCTATTCTACAATTGTCCTATTACTCTTGCGGGCAAGATTGATTGCATTGATGTAGAAGTCATAGATGCCCCCTTATATTACAACATTCTATTGGGTCATAGCTACACTTATGCAATGTTTGTTGCCCCTTCTGCAGTCCACCGCAAGATGTCCTTCCCTCATAACAGAAAGATAGTCACCATTGACTAGTTGACATATTACAAATCAAAGTCTCAGAACTCCCCTGAGTCCATCATCTCTTCGGTGGCCAATAAGAAAATCGTCGATCCCTTGACTACTGTCTTACCCAGAGTCTACAAAGATTCCTCACTGCTTGGTACATTCCCTGGTCTTCCTCTTCTTGTCTCTGATCCCAGCTCATTGAATGTTTGCATGATGAAATCGTCTCGGGTTGCCCTCAAGTGGCCCGCCTCGCCTAGTCAGTAGCCTCCTCGCCCTCCGCAGCCTACTCCTAGCCCTTCGATTCAACCTTATGGACCTCCTCCTCTTGGCCCTTCAACTAGTATCCCTGAGCCTCTTTACCGTCCTGGAACAGTTCCCCCAAGACTTAACCATTTAGGAGTCGTCTCGCCTGGCCATTACCCCTCCAGTCAGATACCGTTCTTAGCTCCCCCACCAAGAGTATATACGGCACCTGTCATGGCCATCCTCTCTCTTCCTAACTTGACCCTCTGTATTCTCATTTGGTACCTTGATCCTCCAACCACTACCCTGCTGGTCAACCCAAACCTTATCTTGCTTTGCCGCGTCATGTGGTCTCCCTTCCTCCAGTCACTCCATCTTCTATTGTGATGATGACATCATGGAAGCCATGTCCACCCCTAAATTCATCTTTCCTGCCCATAAACAGGATGGCACCATCTGTGCCTATGGTGACTTTCGCAGCCTCAGCAGAAGCTACACCTCCGGTAGCTCCCACACTTCACCTCATTGTCGGTGTGTGAGTAGTAGACATCCTACCTAGATCACTCCCTCCCGTGGAGTGAGTTCGATTTCTACTTTGCACTCATGTCGCCAGAATTTTTCATCATCCTCCCATTTATTGTCTTGTGGCACCTTTCAGATGGACCTCCCGTCCACACCTTATATTGGTGTTATTGATGGTGCAAGTCGCTACTCCAAGAATCTAGCCTTAGCAGGTTGGGCCATCTTTACCCCCTTGCACTCCCTTGTTCTATCAAATGGTGTATGCATTGGTACTGCTACCAATAATCAGGCTGAATATGATCCAGTGTGAAGTTTATTAGCCGATGCCCTTTCACATTGCATCCTCCACCTTCATGTTCGTTTAGATTCCCTGCTTCTTGTCATGCAATTGAATGGTTTCTATCGTGTGCATAATCCTATCCTTTTTGGAAGATATTTACGAGTGAAGATTTTGATGCGTGAGTTTGAAATCATCACATTCAGTCATGTACATAGAGCGCAAAATCACTATGTAGATAGCATTGCAAACCATATTCTAGATTGGCATTTAGCACAAGACAATAACATAAAACTATCAGAACGATGCATATCCATAGTATGTGTCGTATAAAATGTTTTAGAGTCCATCAACTTTGATACATATGACATGTCCATAGCATGTTACAAAAAATCAAAATTGGGGGCACCACCTGCCCCTACACAATAATCACTATATGGAGGATCCCGAGCCAATGGCTTTGCTCCCACAGCGCGTAGATCACGCATCCCCTGTCCGGCCATCGCCATGTGCCTGTTACATAGAATTTTGTCACCGTCCCTGCAATCCCTCATCCCGTACATTGGAGGACTATTCGTGTGACCTGTGAACAATAAAATGCCCTGAAAACACCCTGATGGCATCCTTCTGCATAAGGAAAAAAATTCTCCTCAAGAAAATTTCCTCTGGAAAACCCTAAAAATCCATGTTTTGGCATTGGCATGGGTAGCCAGTTCATCCCTCGCGCCAATGGGGAAAATGCACACTAATGGGTGCGCCAGTTGGCGCTTTGTCCCTGTGTTATGCCCACGCCAAGAATTTTAAGGAATGTTTTTTAACAATAGAAGGCGGAAGTTTGATTCTAACAACTTTAGAATGGATCATCAAAATGAGGTTGGGTTGTTTGCCTCCAGATCTCCCTAATTAGGAAGTGGTTTTCCACCTCTCATGAAACCTTCCTAAGAGATAGGACTCTCCCCCATGATTATAGGGAGCCTAACCTCTCCTTCTCCCTCTATAAAAGCCTGCCCTCTCCATTTGCTAGCTAGCTGAACTTTTGGGAAGGAAATTATAGTTGAGTGAAAATCAAGAGCAGAGCTAAGGAGAACCCTGTGAGAGAGAGAGTTTTTTCAAATCCCTAACGAGCTTTGTGAGACACGTCCTGCTGGAACCCTGTTGAAGGAAGATCATGATGTCAGAGCACCGGTTGTAATCATTCTCTCATATCTTAATATACCTGACTCTACTATTGGTTCCATGATTGTGTTTTTCCATTGTATAATGCAATTTCATTCATTCCTCTCTGACTGATCGATAGTTATAAAAGTGTGAAATATTACATTGCATGTTGTCTTTCTTCTTGGCATGTGTACAGGTATTTGGATGCAGCAAGCTCACGGATCATGACCTGTCCAGCTAGGAAAGGAAGTGCTACTTCTTCTTCGAAAACAACAGCGAAGGGATCACGGTAAGTGATCTATCGTGATTCTATCTTTTATAACTAGGAACCAATAACTTTGAGTGTTTCGATTGTTGCTAGACCCACTCTAGGGCTAGTGGGCTAACCTCTGTCTGCAAAGGGGATTTACCTCCACAAAAATTTGACGACTTCGTTGGGGAAATAATTGGGAGTTATTTCTTCCTCCATTGGTTTTTTTTTTGGATTTTGATTGATTAGTCTGCTTTTCTGGTTCATCTTCCTTGGTGTTAAACTCCTATTCAGCCCCCAGAAGACCAGATCCAACCTCTGTTTGTCTATTTTCATATTTTTTCTAGGGTAAAATGGATTGGCATGGTTATACTCCTGACAGTCGTGCCAACTGGTGCTAGTTGCTAGTTAGGTCCCCGCGCCAACCCCTGTTTGGCGCAGATTACAGCCAAACAGGTGCGCCAACCCTGCTTGGTATTAGGGTTTGCCTGTTCTTGGACTTTCTGAGCTTGAATTTTGGTCCTGGTTCATTTTTTCTGATTTTTTGAGTGCTTTGAAGTCATTTTTTATTGTGTTCAGCCCCTGTCCTCCGGTTGTTTGCCTTTTTCTATCAGTTTTTCATTCTAGCCCTAGGGCTTCTAGGTGCTTCAGTGTGCTGAGCCTCCCGTGGGAGTTTTGGGTCTTTGCTTTCTCGGTCAAATTCATTTTTGCTTTTTTGCATTCATCTTGCTGAACCCCATTGAATCATTGCGTTGATTGAGTGATTGTCCTCTCTTTCGTTCAGTTTCACTTTGTGTTGCTCCAAGCCTAGATTACACAATTTGTTTGAGTCTCTTTTGAGATTCTTCTTCACTTTGAAGGATTTTGTCATCGGTTTGAGTCTTGATTGTGCTTTTTTGGGTTGAGTGAACTTGTTTTGTTTTAGCTCTCTCTTTATTGTTCTCAAATTGATTTTTTTATTAGTTTTTAATTCATTTAGTGCATTTTCTCTAATATGTTGAAAAATACAAAAAACAAAATCTTTTGCATTTTGATTGGCATAGTGGAAATTGAAAGCTCTTTTCACATTAGTAGTGTTATATAACTCTAGAGAAAAGTTTTCTAGTTTCATTAGCTTGCATTGGAAACAGTAGCGGATGTTTTTGTGTGTTCATTTTGCTGTTATTTGAAAGCTCTCGACTCTCTTGTAGATAGCTCTTCATTGAAAAAAGTGATATTTTGTGGCATGTAGTTTGCATCTAGAGGTTTTATGAGATCCAACATTCGATAGGGCCTTGAAATTGAAACGTAAATTGAAGATCAACCTTAAAATTTACTGAATTAACCTAAGGCAGCATTGAAACTTAACGAAACATCTAGTAGTCTAAGGTAGAGACGTGTTCCGACGTATTTAAGCCTAGCAGCTGTCACTCACCATCTGGCTACAGATAGCACTAGTACGGAATTTTGCTCCCTGTACCGTCGAGTATATAAAGGGAGACCCCATTAGGTTCCAAATCCTTTATTTGTAGGAAGCCGAGTTTGCCGCCTTTTACCCGTGATACACCGGACACAATATTTGGGGAGATTACCTGCACGTACATCAAGTCTTTGGTTGATTTCTCTTTCATTTTTACCAAGGTGTATATGGCAGTTCACGGATATCTGGTACACCCTTTTACCTAGATTACCAGAGCAGTCATTTTGATCTTTACTGACTCCCTAAACTTGAAAAGATCATCAAGCGCTTGTCCTTTCACGCTTGTTTCCAAAATGAAAGTGATAGAGTCATATTTTGCTTGTTTCTAGACTCTTAAAACATGAAACAATAAAATTTCTAGTTTCAATGTGGTAAAATTAATCACCTACGATCACATGCCCATTTAGAGATTGATTTTTTTGACCTGTTTTTGGTTTGCCTTGTTTTTTTCCCGTGTGTCCTTGTTTTTGATCTCTTCCTCTTTTTTTCTATAGTCACAGTGGCAGAACCATCAGTTTCATCTACTGGTAGTCCTTATACAGACGATTCATCAGAGGTCTCCCAGTCCTCTGCTGAGCATCAACAGCCCGTTGTATCTGAGTTTCTCGATGGGGGACCGGTTATATATGAACTTCCCTTTAGAGGACTAGTTGAGTTCGGATTTGGAGTTGGGGAACACTTCCCTCCTCTTACATTAGGATCTCCTTTTTAGTTGTTGCCATACCTCCTAGTCCCCGTCGTCTTTTAGAAGATCTTACGGCAGGGTCAGACATGGACTCATCCAGTCCTACTCCTAGTGAGGGAATTCCTACTTCTGGTGAAGACTACGAGCTCTTTCCTGAAGACATCCCCAAACCATCTGTTCTGTATTCACCTGGTCCATCGCTTCCAGCTAGATATAGGTCTTTAAGGCAGGTCATGGCCGCTATTTCCTCTATGGGAATATTTACTCCGTCCATGAAACTGACCATTCCCTCGTTAGGGATGTCGCCATCGACACCTCTCACGGCATCTCCTTTTGTCACATCGGCACCTATTAGACCTACTGTCTGTGTGGCTGTGTCTACGCCTGTTATCACTTCTCAGTCAACTAGGACCTCGTCAGTTCTTGAAGATTTTTATATAGCTTCTGCCATTCCATAGAATATTTCTCTCAAGGAGTACCGGATGTTTTTACAGCTGCCGATCTCCGAGGTTGGTCAGTCCTCTCAGGATCTTAAACATCTTTACTTTTCCCATTATGGAACGGACGGTGCCTCGATTTACGTATTTCCATATCAATATGATGAGCAGGGAAACCCCCTTCATTTTACTACTCCTGAGGCTTATCAGTATATTAACGGTTTCCTATTTACCCAGCCTGGGCAACCTTCTAATCAACAAGGGCAACCCTTTCAGGGACAACCTTTGTTTCAGCAAGGATATGCTTCTGGCCCACAAGGACAAACCTTCCAGGGACAACCTTTGACCCAGCTAGGGTATGCGTATGACCCGCAAGGACAACCCTTACAGGGACAACCTTCGGTCCAGCAGGGATTACTTTATGGCCCGCAAGTGTAGTCTTACTATCCTCAAGGTCAACTTTTGTAGCCTCACCTTGTGGTCCAACCAGGGAAACCTCAAGGACTGGCAGGGCAACTGGGGTATCAACCTGGACCAACATACGGTCCTGGGGGGAAAACCCATCCTTCTCAACCTTTGGTGCAATCTCAGTAGCCTCATTTTCCAATTGGTCAAAATGTTGCACAGCCAGGGCCATCTTATGGTCCTGTCACAGGTCAACCTGGTTATCAGGCATAACATGGCCCATGCCCGCCATCAAGCCAACCTACTCAGCTGGGTCCACCTGGTGTCCCTCATCAGCCAGGTCAACCTGTTCAACCAGGGCAACCTGCACAGCCAGGTCAACCTGTTCAACCAGGACAACCTGCACAGCCTGTTAACCCTGCTTAGCCGCCGATCTATTCTATGCCATGGCCGAATCCACTTGTGCGCCTGACTTATCCGACTCAGCAGGGCCTCACTTACCGGTAGCCTGTTCGACCCCAAGGCAGCTATTACCTTCAAGATCAGTCTAGACTGGTTTACAACCCGCCTCAAGGTTTTGGTTATTACCTTAAACAGCCAGGCTATACTTATACTCTGCAGAAAAATCCATACACTGCTCAAACGAGGCCCACGTATAATCAGAATCAGTATCCTGGTTATCAACCCCAGTATCTTGGTTATCAGCTGCCATATCAACCTCATTATCCAACTTATAGCCCCTATGGTCAGAATCCTCTAGGACAGAACCAATGGGGGCAGAGTTATGCTCAACTAGGATGGAGTACAGGTACAGGTCCTTATCGGGGACCTGGCATGCCTTTTAACTCTCAATTATCTTTTCTCGCCACGTTGGAGTTACCGGACGTGTCTAAATTTACCAATGATCTGATTCTTCATAATCCATATTGGCCTCCGGTTCCGACGAAGGTGCCTAGTGATTGTCCTAAGTTTGAGGGAAAATCTGGAGAAGACCCCAAGCACATGTCATGACATACCACTTATGGTGTTCTTCGAATTCTTGGGTCAATGACTTGATTCGTCTACGTATTTTCCAGCGCACTCTCATTGGCACTACTGCTAAATGGTATATAGAACTGCCCCGTGGTATTTTTCAAGATTTTAATACTCTATCCATGGCATTCCTGACACATTTCCAGTTACCAATTCATTACGAAGCCAAGATGCATCTCCTGACATCTCTAAAACAGGACAAAGCTACTCATATTTCAGATCACATTAAAAAATGGAGACGTTGTCGTCATCTGATCAAGTTTGACATTCTTGATCAGCTTCTAACTCACTGGTTCACTACCTCCTTTGTCAACAAGATTGCATAAGACATTGCTATGGGGGCATGTGTAACCGAGGAACAAGCCATTGCTTGTGCCCAGTACCTCGAATTAGTGTACTCCCTGTCTAGCACGTTATACGAAATATTGACTGATGCCCCGTGACAAGGGACCTCTAAAGCGCCAACTACTCCATTAGTAGACGGTGTTATTGGTTTCGTCTCTCAGACTTCTCGCAAGTCTTTCAATGGGAAGCAGAAATTGAATTCTTCGAACAATTATGCTCCTCAAACTACCCCAGATTCTGGTAAGACCGCGAAGGTCAACTCCGTTCAGGCCAATCCTGCAGACAAGACTTCTAAAGGGAAGAAGAAGGTCAAAGGCAAAGCCAAATCCGATGCCCCAAAATTAGAATCTTCCAAATCACGTGTTGATGATGGTTCACAACGAAAACCGAAGTACCCTTGCTTGATCTGTGATGAAGACCACTACACCAAAGATTGTCCTAGATGATCCGAGGTTAGTCAACTTCTTAAGGGCTCTAAGGGGACTCCAGAAGTTCTTAAGGAACCTTTTCCAGATGGTCGAGTAGCCTTTGCCATCTGCACCGTTTGGGTCTCAGGTTTTCATGATGAATGGTGCTGCACTTGTTTCTATTGCCACTCGATCGAAGTATTATGCCAGGTCACGCCAGGTAGCTGGGAAGGAAGTCGTTGATGGCCTTCCTCCCCCGCTTGCCATTACAACATTACAACATTGTTGAGGATTTTGCACAGGCGCCTTCCGTGATGTCCGCGTTGGAAGTACTTCTGAGTTTTCGGTCGCAACGGAAATCTTTGTTATCTGTGATTAGCAGAATTGATCCCGCCAATTATAGCCTTCTCATCTTCGATCTAGAGAATTTTTTCCCCTAACTTCTGCATTAGATCGTGCCTGTTATATAAGTCGGTATTAACGGCCTCAATATTCATAGAGCCGTTGTGGACAAAGGTGTCTCTACTTGCGTTATGTCATCTGCTTGCTGGAAGGCCATTGGCTCTCCAGCCCTCACTTCATCTCCCAATGCCCTTGAGGCATTCGATAGAAGGGAATCAAAACCCTTGGGTGTTCTTGCGAGTCTACCGATTACATTGCAAGGTAAGACAGTCAATGTCGAAGTGGAAGTTTTTGATGCCAAGCTCAACTATAATCTTCTACTCCGTCGCAGTTGGATCCATGCCATGTTGTGCGTTCCATCCACCCTCTTTTGACTTTTGAAGTTTCCACATGAGGGAAAAATTATTACTGTTGATCAATTGTCTTCTTTTACCTCATCCTCTGAGAAAAACGTGCCCTATGTGGATCAAATTCCTAATCCCCCCGATAGTATAGGACCAGGTCTTTTCAAGGACCCCGTTCTCATGGGTATTTTTCCCATTCCACCACCGAAAACCATTCAAGTCAATATGATCTCTAGGTCGGATGACCCATGGATCATCCCTTCTCCTGAACAGGTTGCCTCTTTTGGAGAACCAATGCCTCTAAACTCGGTTGAAATCAATTATTGTGAGATCATTGCCACATCAGATCCTCCTCCTGCTGGTAATGCTCCTTTGAGCATGGCTCTTGATTTTTATTCTCAATCACCTTGGCTCGGTGATGCAAATTCACTTGATCCTTTGAGAGAAGTTTTTCCATCTGATGAAGCTATCATGGAGACTATGTCTCTCGAAGATCTGCCATGGAGCGATGGACATCATCGTTCCTCGTTTATGCCCGACCTAGGGGCAATGTCTAATTGTATTGAGCGTTTTGCATCTCAGGTTCCCTCTTCACCTCTCCAAATGCCAATATTGAATCATGAAGTATTTTCGGAAGGAAATCTGAGTAATATTACCCAAACGATGCCTATCGACATCTTCGTTAAACCAAGGGTCATCAATAACATCCATGTGGGAGTCACTTGTTCTCTTGATGAGATTCAAGTGTACACTAGTCTCTTCCGTGAATTCTGTGATGTTTTCGCATGGTCTTATGAAGAGATGCCTATAATCAATCCTAGTATTGTCATACATGAAATTCAAACCTATACCGGTGTGAAGCTTGTGTACCAGCATCTACATCCAGTGCATCCTCAGAAAGCCGCGGCTATAAAAGTTGAAGTTGAGAAACTTCTTAAAGCGGGTTTCATATATCCGATCCCTTTGACAGACTGGGTTTCTAATATTGTCCCTGTGGATAAGAAGCAGGGCACAATTCGAGTCTATGTTAACTATCGAGATATCAATCAGGCTTGCCCTAGGGACAAATATCCCACCCCCTTTATAGATCAGATAATTGACAATTGTGCGAGGAGTGAGATATTTTCCCTTATGGATGGCTTTTCGGGTTATAATCAAATCAATATCCTTCCATTCGATCAACATAAGACCGCTTTCATCTGTCCATGGGGAACATTCACCTATAAGAAGCTCCCTTTTGGCTTAAAAAATGCTGGGGCTACCTTCCAGCGTGCCATGTTTTACACCTTTCACGACATACGTAATGTTGTTCAGCCGTACCTGGATGACCTTCTGGCTCATTCAGCTCTACGCGAAGACAATCCGGAACATCTCTGCCACATTTTTCTCCGCTGTAGACGTTACAACATCAGGCTTAATCCTCACAAGTGCATCTTATGTCTTGACTCTCGTCGACTTTTGGGATTCATTGTCTCTAAGGATGGAATTCACCTTGACCCTCTCAAGGTCGAGGCTATTGTTAATCTCCCCTCCCCATCCTCACTGCATCAGCTTCAGAGTCTTCAAGGGAAAGCAAATTTCTTACGTCGTTTCATCCCGAACTATGCAGAGGTAGCCAAAGGGTTTACACGACTTCTAAAATAGGACGTCCCTTTCTATTGGGATGAGATTGCTCAGCAATATTTCGATAACCTTAAGACGTTACTTGTCAACACTCCTTTAATCTGTCCTCCAAATTATCATCACGACTTTACCCTCTATTTGGCTGCCACATTCAGTACGATTGCCATGGTTCTAGTACATGATGACGATGACGATAACGAACACATGGTTTACTATCTGTCTCAGAACCTCCTCGAAACTGAAACGCGTTATGCACACGTCGAGAAGTTGGTGCTGGCCATGGTCTAGGCCGTTTAGCGGTTTCACCATTACATATTGTTACATACGGTAACCGTGATTTCCGACCGCAACCCCATGACTTACATTTTGTCTCGACAATTACTGGGGGGAAAGTACTCAAAGTGGATTGTCATCCTCCAAGAGTTTGATTTGGAGTTCACTACTGCCAAATCAAAGAAATCATTGGTTTTTTCTGATCTCATTTGTTCTCTCCCTACGGACTCTGTTCCATCTCAATCCGAGGATCATATCCCGAATGAAACTCTCTTCTTAATCAACACTCTCGATCCATGGTATGGTGATATCATCGTGTATCTCCAGATATCTACCTTCTTATCCGAGTTAACGAAGGAAGCTCGACGTCGCATTCGACATCAGTCACAACCATATCGCATTGTCGGAGATACCCTATATCGTGTCAGAGTCGATTCTGTACTTCGCCGGTGTTTGACCTTAGAGGAGGCTAAGAAAGTTCTGAATGACTGTCACAATGGCGCCTGTGGTGGTCACATGTCTGGTTATGCTACTGCATAGAATATCCTTCGTGCGAGCTATTTCTGGCCATCTATATTTAAAGACTATATTGTTGCAGTACTTCCAACACAAAATGCATGCGCCGCCTCTCCCATTAAATCCTGTCATTACCGTAGGCCCTTTTTCCAAATGGGGCATTGATTTTATGACATGTAACCCTCACTCAGCTAGGGGGAATACTTATATCATCGTTGCCATAGATTATTTCACCAAGTGGACCGAAAAAATGCCTACACTGGCTGTAGACAGTAAGATAGCTACACAATTCATTTTCAACCATGTGATCACGCGTTTCAGTGTTCCTCATGCCATATTCACTGATCACGGATCTCATTTTTGGGACTATATGATGGTAGAGCTGACATCTAAGTTGGGCTTACGTCACGACAGCTCAACGCCATACTACCCTCAGGAAAATGGCCAAGTTGAAACCGTGAACAAGGTGCTTGTCACGATGCTTCAACGAATAATTGGTATACACAAATCAAGTTTTCATCTCCAATTGTTTTAAGCTCTTTGGGCCTACTGAATGTTAGTGAAGAGTGCAACTAGATTCACACCTTTTCAGTTGGTGTATGGTCTCGAAGCTGCTCTTCTGGTTGAATGTGAGATCCCTTCACTAAAATTGGTTGTGGAATTACTGCCCGATACCTCCTTGGAGGAAGAATTCCTCCTATATCTCGAGAGATTGGATGAAACTTGCCACTTGGTTGCTTTGGTTATTGAGGCACAAAAAAAAAATGGTTAAAGCTCATTTCGATCAAATGGTTTCTTTGCGCTCTTTTATCGAAGGGGACCTTGTCCTCTTGTATGATCAAGCCCATGACAAGCTTGGGGTAGGCAAATTCCAACCTATGTGGCATGGGACCTATATTGTTAAATGAGTATTAAAAAATGGGGCTTATGAGCTGATTGATTATGAAGGTCTTCCTTTGGCACAGCCCAGAAATGGGCTGTACTTGAAGAAATATTATGCTTGAATAATTATTGCGTAGTATATGTACATAGGTGATTTTTTCATTTTTGTGCATGTGTGGTGTGGTGTGCTTTATAATAATTTTTCTGCTCATTGGGTCTTCCTGATTGTGTAGATGTCTATTACTCCTTATGTATATTTCGCGGATAGTGCCTCCCACAGTACTAGGAACTTGTCTACGACAGCCTGGGTAATTTACAATCCTGCTGGTGAGTTGGTTAATTTACAAGCTGTTTGTCTACGACCTGCTACAAATAATGTCGTGGAATATAGTGCCATTTTGGAATTATTAAATGAGGCTGTTAACCTCGGTATTCGCGCGTTACTTGTACATCTAGATTCACAGCTTGTGGTTTTACAGCTCAATGGTCATTATTCAGTTAGAAACCCATGCATTTTAAGACTGTACCTACGTATTCGTTTACTTGAAAGAAATTTTGATTAAATTACATATCAGCATATACCAAGATGAATGAATACACTAATGGATGCAGTAGCCAACATGGTATTAGATAGACATTTACATAATTTATAAAAAACATCATCATATGTAAACAAGATCCATGTAGAAAATAGATGTATATATCTATATATATATATATATATATATATGTCGAGTGTTTGCAACGTGTGCATCATATAAAACCAAAAATATACATGTTTGTTTTAGTTACATTCGGAGACGACATGTCTCTCAAAAACTATGCGAATAAAAAGCCTAGGTGACTAATCGGCATGGTGCTCATGGTAGCACGTCACTACCCGCACCAACCGCCTCAGTAAGCGGTGGAGTTGATTCAGCACCCCTACAGTGTGCCTCTAATAAGATAAGGGAACATCAGCTAAATGAGCATAATCTATAACTCCGCGAGCAATCCCCTGTAAGTTCTGTACGAGCTCGTCCCCCTCACCCCCCTCACCTTGAGGGCCATAAGCGAGAGGGGTCCTCCTCGCTACTGGTGACATTCCGACGGGCCTCTCTGGGCCAACATCTGCATACATATAGGATCAGTTGTTAGGACATGCATGTATACCAAAAAATCATAAAACTCATAAAATTAAAAGAGTCTTACCCATCTCCTCATGAAATCAATGCCTGAATAGGGCCAGTCCTCTACGACGATCAGCTGTCGTCGGAGCCATCCAAAGAACTCGGGTCTCCATGACATCTGCTGCCCTCCCCCTGCCCTAGGCATCAATGCCACCCATCGAGCCATTCGTGGCTCTCTCAATGGTGGATCCGGGACTATAGCCCCCTGGAACTGGAAGATATTTAGTTGTTCTAGGAAGAATGATACCAAAATTTATTTGTATCCAAACTGTTTCAGTTTGGTATTTTTGCATTTGGTCAGTTGCCGTTTGATGTTCATAGTCACGGTTGTGGCCCAGTCAAACACTGCTGGGTTCATGCACTCTGATGCAAGAAGGAGCTGTGTCTTGGTAGCCTCATGCGGTGCCTGCGACCTCGTAGCCCGCATAATAGTATGTAGCACTACTCTGAGTGCTAGATAAGGAATGGTCTGAATGTCTACCTTTCTGCTACCTAACCCTTTGCATGCCCCTGCGCACACCCTGTCCATGACCATTGTCATGTTTTCGCCTGACGGCCTGGTGCCAGTCAAGATAGGAACTGGACCCTTGCGGGACAGTCCAGTGATGAAGTACACGTCTGACACTTCGAGCTTAAGTACTTGATCTCAAAGTTTAAACTTCTCCTCATCCTCATCCCAGATGCTAATCAGATATTGCAGTAGTTCGGGCTGAGCCTGAAGACATGGCGTTAAGAAGAATTTTTTCAAACCGCAATTTTTGAGAGCATTCATACACTGCTCCTTTCCCATTACCAACTCATCTTCCTCATTGTGCTCTCTTTCCTTCCATTCAATTACGATTTTTTCTTTGTACCTGCATCAATTTGGTCATAAATACCTTGTAAGATCCCTTGGGTGCTTAAAACAACAATTCATTGGCTATGTTTTGTTAAATTTAAACGGAATATTGGGTTGCACGGTTGGTGCAGCTATTTTGCTAACAGTCACGCCACCTAGTGCGACCCCTATGTGAAAAAGTGTTGGTTGGTGCGGGTCTGTGCCTGATACCCGTGCCAACCACGGAGGCCCTAATTTTTCAATTCCTCCCCTCAAGGATGCCAAAAGACAATTAAAAGCTATGAAATATGGCTTAAAAGAGGGCTAATGGAAGTGGCTCTTACCTGAAGAAGACAGAATCCAGATCAGTGCACTAGATTGTTCACAATCGTCACCTCAAGATCGCAAAGGAAATGGCTCACTATCACTTTGCAAAGAGGTAAAAAGGTGAAAAGTAAATAATTTTTTGCTATTGGTAATATTTATAACTTTTCAAAATCAAAATTAGGTTTTGGGACTTGTTTTTCCGATATTTTATTATATTTTTATTGAAAAATGGGTTTTACATTTGCTTTTTGTGCAGCGATAGGTTTTCATGTGATTAGGATGACGACACGAGTTGTATTTTATAATTTTTCGGACTCAGTAAAAACACAAAAAAGTTACTACTGGAGTCACCTTTCAGCTCTTTTCTGACTCTCTAAAACTAAAAAGAACGCCGAGTCGCTTGTCATTTTGAGCTCGTTAAATTGGCTACGAAATGACATCTACCCAGTATACGTTTACCCCTTTTTCAGGCTGGGATAGATTATTTACGAAAAAGGAATACCCTAGCCTATCGTGACTAGGAGGTTCTCTCAAACATAGTTTTCTAACTTTTCGGATCTGTGGGACTATCTACGAAAAGGGACTGCTGGAGTTTTCTTTTCCGCTGTCTTTTCAAACTCTCTAAACATGAAAAGATGCCGAGTTCTTCCTTTGTCAGACTCATTAAAAATTGATGACATCGGACTCCGTCGTAATGACGTTACTCAAGTTCCTTCTTCCTAGTGCTCGTTAAATGTACTAGGTTGGATTTTTCTGAAGGACAAACTTATATCACAAGCACATGCTATCCCCTTCAAGCTTGTTTTCAAAAATAATTGGGGTACTCACCAGAAATGGTGGGGGAAAATGGAACTAGTATTATAGTCATGTCGATAGCATGTCGCTCTTGAAAATGGAACTTGTCTGCATTTGTGTCGGGTTGGGAACATCTCATCTCATTCTCTGATTGCCTCCATGGGTTTGGGTAATCTCTTTTGACCTATCATCTGATCTTTGCCACGTCACCATGACCTCAGATCCCTTTATGTAAAAAACTGCCAAATCCAATGTTGTGCTGCCGATATGTTCAAGAGAAGTTGGCCTCTGCAGTTTTCAACCTCCCTCTGATTCTCTGTTGGTTTTGATTCACAAAAATTATGTCCCTTTGTCTCATGGTGAAGATGTGGGAAACATTATGGCCCACCTCCGATCAAGGTCACTTCCTGTCGACTTCAACTCATTACCCAGGAAGCTGATCTAAAGACTCCCTTTAGGTACCTTGGAGCCTGCATGCCTCAATGGCAGGTTCTTCACATTCAACGCAAGGTTTTCATTATTGGCCTTTGATCGGATGATTCTGCAGGTGTTCGACGCCAAATCACTATTCGCATTTCGTGGATTGTACCTCTTGTACCTTGAGAGCCGTCGTCATTATTGGTGGTTTATCTCAAGTCTGTTAACAACTTTCATTATTGGCTGGTAATTAGATGATGTTCTTACATGTTCGACTTTAGCTCACATATTCGCATGCTCGAACTTGTACTCTGTTCAGGTAAAGATGGAGCGCAAGACCCTGGATTTTGTTTGATAAACATCTAGGCTGTGGATTCTTTGTGGATTATTATGATTTATTTCATGACTCATTCGATTGGATGGCTGCGACCATACTTGAGTCTACTTGTTGATCCTTCTTTACTGGATGGTTGCGCCCATACCACATATCATGTATCAGAGATATCAGTTGTATTTGTATTTGCAGGTCTTTCTACGACAGTGTTTTCAGTTGGGTGCATTCTCATAAAGAATTTCACCCCTCCCTCTCTCTCGAACCTCATGCTTTAGGGGGCATCTGTTACACAACATTTTGTCACCATCCCTGCAATCCCTTGTCCTGTATATTGGAGGGCTATTCCCGTGACCTGTGAACAGTAAAATTTCCTAAAAACACCTTGATGGCATCCTTCTGCATAAGGAAAAAAATTCTCCTCAAGAACATTTCCTCTGGAAAACCCTAAAAATCCATGTTTTGGCATTGGCGCAGGTAGCCAGTTCATCCCTCGCGCCAATGGGGAAAATGCACTCTAGTGGGCGTGCCAGTTGGCGCTCTGTCCCTATGTTATGCCCGCGCCAAGCCTTTTAAGGAATGTTTTTTAACAATAGAAGGCAGAAGTTTGATTCTAACAACTTCAGAACAGATCATGAAAATGAGGTTGGGTTGTTTGCCTCCGGATCTCCCTAATTAGGAAGTGCTTTTCCACCTCTCATGAAACCTTCCTAAGAGATAGGACTCTCCCCCATGATTATAGCGAGCCTAACCTCTCCTTCTCCCTCTATAAAAGCCTGCCCTCTCCATTTTCTAGCTAGTTGAACTTTTGGGAAGGAAATTATAGCTGAGTGACAATCAAGAGCAGAGCTAAGGAGAACCCTGTGAGAGAGAGAGTTCTGTCAAATCCCTGACGAGCTTTGTGAGACACATCCCGCTGGAACCCTATCGAATGAAGATCATTACGTCAGAGCATCGGTTGTAATCGTTCTCTCGTATCTTAATATACATGACTCTGCTATTGGTTCCATGATTGTGTTTTTCCATTATATAATGCAATTTCATTTGTTCCTCTCTTACTAATCGATAGTTATAAAAGTGTGAAATATTATGTTGCATGTTGTATTTCTTCTTGGCATGTGTACAGGTATCTAGATGCAGCAAGCTCACGGATCATGACCTGTCCAGCTAGGAACAGAAGTGCCACTTCTTCTTCGACAACAAAAGTGAAGGGATCACGGTAAGCGATCTATCACGATTCTATCTCTTATAACTAGGAACCAATAACTTTGCATGTTTCGATTGTTGCTAGACCCACTCTAGGGCTAGTGGGATCACCTTTATCCGCACAAAGGATTTACCTCCACAACAGCGCCGAATGACCCCTCGCCACTATGAGGGTAGACCAATACATGGCTCTATGTATTGGTCCTCTAAGTATTTCCAGCCACGCTCTGAAACACTGGTCAGAAGCCTCTCACATCTATGACGGATGTGCTCTAGGAGGGCTGCTGCATCTTCATTTTTCTGCGCCCTCGGTCCACTAGGTCCTGCAGCTCCTGATACTGCAGGTCGTCCCATATACCCGACTGGTTTTATCGGTGATGTATCTGCATACCAAAAGTGGAAGAATTAGTACCATATAAAATATTCTGAAACTTTACAATTCACATAAAAATATTAGCAATTTTTCACTTACCATCGGGCCCCCATACTCGACCATGAGGTAGTGGCAAATCCGAGTCCCCAAAATAACTCATACCATTATAGGGATAGTCGTCTATGTACAATGGCATCTGATCCCAATGTATAAAGAACTCGGGTTGGAACACCCATCTGATTGCCCCACCTCCTCCTCTACACATTAGTCGCCCCCACCGGCGCATCCTAGGCTCTCTCGGGCCCCCATCCTGGAGCTGTATACAAGGTTGAAGTGTAGGGATATTCTCAAAGAAGAGCAAGCACAAAAATGTACCATATTCACAGTCATGGTTCAATTGCCACTTGCATAGAAACAACTGTCATTTCAACGATGACAGCATCATCTCGGCCCACCCATAGTAGGTCCCACTCAACACACTCTTCACAAGCATCATCTGCCCTCCAGTGATGTGGTGGAGTGCCTGGTTTCCTAGGATCCGCAACATCATTGCGGCCATAACACGGGTCTCTAACTTCTATAGATCCCCTATAGGTAACCAAGTCCCCTTGAATTGGATACCTAGTCGACAATGGCGCTCTACAAACTCCATAATGTTCCGCCCCCGCAGTAACATTGGCTGAGTATTCCCGACTATCCCAAGTGGTGGGAGACCTGTTAGGAAATATATATCCTGGACCGTCAAATCGATCCGGTGCCCCTACACTATAAATACCTCATGGTCCGGATCCCAATGGCTGACAATCTGGGCCAATAAGGGCTCTCCAGCTCTCATCATAGGGTTCTCCACAAACTTCAAAACCCCAAACCTGGACAATGCACTATGGACACCCTGATCCTCCCATATCTCCAATCGTAATGTGCCCAGGTCCCTCTCTATCCAGTTAATCTATAATTCTACCATATCTACACAAAACCACCATATTTTTTAGTGTACATAAGGAAATACTGTATCTCAACATAAAACCCCAATGCTTAGCCAAAAAATAACACAGAAAAACCCCTCCCTGACAGGTCACACTTTTCAGGACCAAACCTAGGACAGGTCACAGTTTTCTGCCCAAAACCTGCTACCCAGGCCGCACTTTTTGCCCCAAAAAGTGTGACCCGACTGTGAATAGTAGGGGTCTGTTTCTGAGCCCTGGGGACCTAAACTGAACTTTCAATCCACTGAAATGAAAGAGTAGGGTTAGGCCTCTTACCTGCAATTGATGAATATCGATTCTAATGGTCGGTTTGTCCACTATGATTGCCACAAGAATTAGGGCCTTCTCTCCTCTCTATATTCACCACAACTCCACATGCAAATGAGTAAATTTGGAGGGAAAATGCCTTATTAAAAGAGAAACTCCTTATTTTTCTTTCGCCTACTGTGGCCAAACCATAGCTCAGTTTTCAAAACCATTTGTACCATTGGAAAGCTCTCACCGAGCCCTCAAATGGGTATTTGTTAATTTTTCGTGATTTTATACTTCACCGGGACACATCTTGTCCAAGAAGGGTCACTTCACCACTCCTTAAAATCGAATTTCTTCACATGCCACACTTGTACTTGGGGGCACCCCTTTGCCTTCATACTTTTCCATTCTTGTGTCTATCTTCATCATGAGTAACCATCATATACTCATGTTTTTATAGTCCCCATTGGGCCTTTTTCTGTGTGGCAGCACCATTGAGTCACCCTTGTTTAGAGCATCCGAGATGAGTCATCATTGCATTCATGGAGTTTATCCTGAGTCCCTTTGTATCTCGTTATAGTCCTCCATCCTTCATTGCTTGGTTCCTCTCTCGTGTCTCCCATTATGACCTTCAGTCCCACTATCCCCTATCCCTCATGATATTGTGTCAGTCACTGCCAAGTCACCCATGCCCTTTATGCTCTAACAAGGGAAGTCATCCGTCTACTACTTATTACCCCCCATTTCATCATCATCCCTGGTGTTATTCTGTCAGTTTCTCTACTTTTTTCTCTTGTACCTTAGTTGAGGATCCCTTATTGCCTCACCTATGGCGGACCTCCTTCTGTCGACATCAACTCATTCATTCCAGAAGACAGGTCTAGAGGGCGGTGTACCTTGGTTCCAACTTCCACTCTTGTCCGGTGCCTTGGATCAAGCAAAGTGACTCCTTATTTCCCTTTGACCTGATTGCTTCTCAACTCCAACTCCTTTCAGCCTAATCGAGATCCGTATACCTGATGGTTCAGTGATGCAGTAGCTGATATCAGTGATTCCCGGGTGTGTGTGAGATGTCTTAGCCCTCATGAAGGGGTGGCCCTATAGGTAGCCCTTCACATGCCCAAATGACCTCTTCATTACAACCTTTGATGTAGCTCCATATATTTGATCATGTTTACCTAAACCGCTTGTAGCGCCTCTTTGATTGCATGTATCAGTCAGATTTTCAGAGCCCTTTCCTGTTTACAGGGGCATCTGGGTTGTATTTATATCTCATGTACTTAGATATTATTGTACAAGTCCTAGCTGTTATCCCAGGCACAATATTTATGTGGGATTCATTATCATGTTGTTTATCTGGCTCATGTTTATGCCAACATGTACTATATTGTTTAGTCCCTTGTTTATTGGATACCTTATTCTTTTCACTTTGTCTCAACGGGCATAGGTATGCCTCCCTCGCCACCTATAGCACAGGTACTCACTCATAAAAGAGACTTTTCAAACGTGTAAGTCTCACCTCCTCAGGGTCTAGTCCTTTCAGCACTTTGGTCTACCTTATACTTCTCTCTCTTTGACTTCCCCTTCGGTGTCTAGTGATTGGTTTCTTACAACATACTTTGGTCATACGATTAGCTCCTAACGCTCACATGCTGGGGGTCAATCTGTTACACCGTTTTTTGGTCATCTAACCTATTATCATTAGATGGACCCAAGCACACCATGTAAGACCAATTTTACCCTAAGTAAAATTGCTTTCCCTATGAAAATAACTTAGTAAACCACCTTTATTAAGTTGTTTATCATCAAAACAAGAAACCCCATGAGGAAATATTAAACAAATCTACATTTGTTTGATTTTCCTCAAGGACTAATTAGTTAAACAACAATTTAATTAATATTCCTGGTTATATTTAACCCAAAACAAGGAAATTAATTAGATAAATCACTATTTATCTTATTATTTTTTAAGAATAATTATTTAAACCTTATTTAAATAATATTATTTGTTAAATATGACTAAATCACCCATAAATAATTAAATAAATAATTATTTATTTGATTATTACTCAACCACATCCTTAAAATGATAAATAAATCATTTATTTATTTATTATTTACAAATAAATGGATTTGACCCAAGTCAAATTTCTTTTCCCTCCAACAAATATAATAAAATATTCCATAAAAGTTGGATCTTGATTTGGTTAATAATATTTTAATTATGCACCAATATCTAGAATAACTCAATATTTTGTTATAAATAGAAGGGTTTTCCCATTCATTTACCACCTTTTGTTGCCTAAAGATCACTCTGGATCTATACTTTTGGTCTGACTATTGATCCACCATCATAGTCATATTTTTCTACCATTTTTGTCTGGGTTTTCTACACCATCAAGAGAGAGGAATTTTAGATCTGAAGTGCTGAGGACTTACAAGAACCCATCCCATTGAGGAGAACTGGTAACACCCTTCTGTGTTTTCCTCCCAGGTGCCATTAATACAAAATTCATTCAACATATTCTTGTCTTTTCTATTGGATGCATGGAGTAAATCTTGTTTTTCTACTGCTTAATGTCTTTTGATGCATAGATCTAGATTTTTGCATCATTTATCTTGATCACCTAACTGCATATCTGAAGATATTGGCAACCATATTTGTTGTTAGGGCTATTTGTTATGCACAACTAAAGTGGTCTTTTTTCGTATGCTTGGAATTAAGATTCATACTAACAACTGACACTCCTAATGAAGATTGAAAAAAAACATCCATCTCATATACCAATTGATAGGGAGATGTACCAATAGATTTCTTAGTAGTTAGTATGTCTACCCATAGGGAATTCACCAACCTTTTATTCCAGGTTTTCTCGTTATCCTCTAATAGCTTCTTGATGATGTTGACTAGGCTTTTGTTTAAATATTCTGCTAGTCCATTACCTTGAGGGTAATAGGTAGTGGAATGGCCTAGGGTGATATGGTATTGGTTACATGAATATATCATTTTATTGGATTTGAAGGCATCAACATTATCAATGATGAGCTTTTGTGAGAATCCAAATCTAGAAAGGATGTTGTTCTCAAGAAATGAAATAATGACAGAGCCTGTGGTTTGTCTAGAAGGGATGGCTTCTATCCACTTGGTAAAGTAGTCAGTGGCTGTCAATATCCATTTATGTTGGGCAGAGGAGGGTGGATGAATTTCACCAATGAAGTCTAAAACCCATTGTTGAAATGGAATTTCTATTGACATAGGATTGAGGGGTAATGGTAAGAGTTTCTTCTTTCGTTCAAATATTTGACATTTGTGACAGGAGGTCACATACTTTCCGACATCTGTAAAAATGGTGGGCCAGTAAAAACCTACCCTCAAAATTTTGTTAGCAGTTGTTTTCCAATATAGGTGTCCTCCATAATCTCCTACATGACTTTGTTAGCTTCATCTTTTAATAAACAATTTAATAGGATTCCACCATGATCTTTCCAAAATAAAACATTATATAAGATACAATATTTCATTTCTTTCATTTTTAAGAATCTACTTTTGGTTCTAGATAAACCAATAGGAGCTTGTAAGTTGAGTAAAAAAAATTGAAGGTATGCATACTATGGTGAATCTATAAAAGCTTCACTGATTTTTGGAGTTGCCATCTCTTCCTGATCATCTATGGTAGCAATGAAATTTATGTCTAAGGCTTGACAGTTCGATTCAGCCATGAGTTTGGCCAAACCATGGCCTTTGATTAATTTTTTAGGTTTGATTTCAATGTCGTATTCTAGTATTGTGGCAATCCATTTGCCTCTTTTTCCATCAGGCCCATTCCGAGTTAGAATGTCCTTTACAACTGAGTTTGGAACATATGCTATTATGTGAGAGTATAGAATGTATACTTTGAAATATTTTATGGATTTCACTAAAGCAAGAGCTTGATTTTACATGATATTATACTTTAGTATTGCATCTCTCAAAGTTTTACTGAAGAAAATGAAAAAATTATGAAATCCCTGTTAAAATTAGGACTTATGAGGACAGGTGATTTAGTAAGTGCTTCTTTGACTACTTCAAAAGACTTCTTAGACTTTACTATCCACTTAAATATTGAATCCTTTTTTAACATGTTATTTAAATGTCTAATTAGTTTTTCTAAGTTAGGGATGAATCTTCTAAGAAAATTTATTTTTCCTAAAAATGCTGGTAATTCTCTAATGTTTCTAGGATGAATGATATTTAGGTTTGCTTCTATTCTATCTAGATCAATTCTAATGCCCTATTTCAAAATGATTTGTCCCAAAATTTTTCCTTCTTCTAATCCAAAAAGTGAATTTTTAGGTTTTAAGGATATGCCAAACTTTCTGCATTTTATGAATTCTCTTCTTATATGATCTAGATGTTCATTATCTGGCTTGGAAAACACAGTGATATCATCTAGGTAAATGACTAAAAAGTCATGGATTTCCTTTGCAAAGGGTATGTCCTTAGCTCTTTGGAATGTTGCTCCAACATTCATCAGTCCGAAGGGCATTTTGAGGTACATAAAAGTTCCCCAAGGAGTGGTGAATGCAGTCTTAGCTTGATCTTCAGATTGGACTAGGATTTGGTTGTATCTAGAAAATCCATCAAGCAATGAAATTCTAGATGACCATACTATCCTCTAGAGAATGTGGTCCATTTTAGGGAGGGGGTAGTTATCCTTCAATGATACTTTGTTTAAGTTTCTGAAATCAACACGGAGTCTGATTTCTCCTGTTTTCTTTCTAGTGGGGACTAAATTAGAGACCTAATCAGAATATATGATGGGTGATATTATTTGAGCATCGTACATCCTTTTAACTTATTTTTCTATTAACGTCATAAGAACGGGGTTAATTATCATTATATTTTTTTTAAATGGATTCTGATTGTCTTTAATTTGTATCTTATGCTGGATAATGCTAGTATCATAAGACTTGAGGTCTTCATAATTCCAAGCAAAGATGTCTTGGAACTCTTTAAGCAAGCTAATGCACTTCAACTTTTTAGCTAGAGGTAATGTCTTAGATATCTTGATAAGCTTGGGATTTTCCTTTGTTCCTATGTTGCATTCCACTATATCTGACCTGAGAGGCTCCATTTTAGGTTTTCTAGCTACATCATTGGAGTCAAAGAGGACTTCTAATGAGGCTAATCCCTTAGGAAAAATGTTTTCTTTGATGTTTAAAACTTATGATTCATCATTGATTAATTCCTCAATTTCTACTGTTTCTAATTGTTCTATTTCTACTTTAGTGAATCTAGTTGGTTCTATCTTATTTACATCATTTACATATATCTCATTATTTATGGTATAATATAATGTACAGTCAGTTTCTATATTACCGTTTTGAACTTCTCCTTCAGAAATCATAAAATAACGAATTTGGTTGTCTTGTGAAATTTTTTTCCAATACTTTAAATTATTAGGTATGGTTGGTCTATGCCTTACCTCAGCTCTGTACTAATGATTCAGCTGAAAGGGTAACCTGCATGTGCTGGAAAAAGTGCCTAAGCTATGTGCTTGCATATTTTGCTTTCTTGGAATGACAGCAAAGTCAGTCTCAAGAAAACATCTTATCAAGTCTAGGATTGTTTCTCTGTAACACCTAAGTGTAGGGTTATTAGTAATTTACTCTCCCTTGACTTGTTTTATAATGAGTTCTGAGTCTCCCATGATGGAAACTATTTTGGCACCAAGTTTTCTTATGATTTGAAGGCCTAGCACTAATTATTTGTATTCTGCCATGTTGTTAGTGCATTTGAAATTTAATATGTAAGCATGTACTTCTGAATGATCATTTTATAAATTGTAGATCCATACTCCAGCTCCTGCTCCTAATCTATTTATAGAGCCATCAAAATCTAAATTCCACATAGATTCATGTGTTATGTTTTCACTATCGACTTCTTTGTGTTTCTCTTCTATAGTTGTGATTTTATCTTTGTGATTGTGTGAATTTCATAGGATAAATGAGTCCAGATCAGAATGCATGGAATAGATAGGGTAATTCTATGGTTTTTATGAACTAATTATTATGAATTTCATCAAGGTTTCTCTATAAAGCTTCCTTTGTTGACCAAATACAGAAATGGTAGCATATGACATGTCTAATTACAGTGATCCCTGTAATTTTCTCCCCATGAGCAAGATAATAACATACCATATTTGGGAGGGATATCAACAACTACTATGTCCATAACAGTACTCTTTGCTGGGCACTAGACTAGAGTTACAAATAATTCTTTTATCAGGCCAAGGAATTTTACTTGACTAGAATCAATGGATAACAGGTCTTTGTAGGGTTTGGTGATTCCTAAGTTTAATTTTTCCATGAATGCTTTAGGAATTAAGTTATGAGATGCTCCTGAATCCAACATAGCATTATGTAAGATTTTATCATGAATCTTTAAGCTAATGTAGAATGGAGGGACACCCCCTTGTTGATGTTTTCCATTTACTTCAGGACCAAATAATAACTCAGGTTGATCGTCATTGAGGTTGAAAAAATCTTCACCTTCACCTATGTTTAATTTTTCAGTAATTTGTGCCTTGTATGGGTCATTTTTCAATAGCTCTGTTAAAGGAATTGGTATTCTTAATTTGGATATCTCAATTTTGATATTGAATGGAATTTGATTTTTTCCTAATTTAATTGTTTCATCTTTACCAATTATGGTTTGCGTGTTTTTGTATTTTTTTCAATAGTTGGTAATTCAGTTTGTGTGTTAACTATTTTGTTTTCAATTTTCTTGTCTGGAACGGTTTGATTAGCAGTTGATGTGATGTCTACAATCTTTGGGCTGGAAGTATTTTGAGTTTCTCTAGGGAGAATTTGTAGAATTTTGGTCACAGGAACTTCTATTGTTTCTTAGTTTGGGTGTGGACTGATTTCTTAATAGGAACCTCTGTGTTCTTTTTACTTCTAAGGCTATACTATTTATGAAATTCATAGATAGCATATTCATAGCCATTTTTGTAGTCAAAGGACTCTCTAGAATCTAATTCTAATTGTCGTAACATGTACAACTCTTGTTCTTCTTGGGTAAGAAAAATGGAATCTTCATTGTTTATTCCCATCAAGTTTACCTGGGTGTCCTGGTATTCTTCATTCTGCTGTAAAATTTCAACATAATTTTCCTAGAAAGGTGGTCTAATCTGTTGATCAGGTACAAATTCTCTTGATTTACCATTATTAGGATTTTTCCTAAAGTTGGGGTTTCTAATTTGGGGACCTTGTTGATTTTCCCACTAATATTTTATTTCCATGTTCTCTAGTCTATCCATTAGTCTTTCTACATTTTTGGCTAAACTATCTATCTTAATATTTGAAGTGGATGGTTCTTCCTTAATGGTCAATCTCCTCTCATTCCTCATCCTAGCTCTTTTAGCTAGTAAGTTAGCTTCTACACTAACTGCATCACTCTGCATCGGTTCTAAAGTTGCAGGGTTTCTTTCTCTTAACTAATAGGACATGTCAGCATCAAAACCATTTGGAAATTTGATTAGGGCTAGGCCTGGTGGCAGTTTGATATTTATTTGAATTGCATTGTAAATGTTGTTAAACCTAGTACAATAATCCTAAATAGATTCATTAGGAGATCTCCTAATTTTTTCATATTCAGATAATATCTATAGAGGGTTTTTATTTCTTTCCCATCTATTTATAAACAATTTGTGGAAAGCATCTAAATCAACAATATGGTTAGCCGGTAAAGATTTAAACCATTTTTTAACATCTCCTACTAGTGTTTGTGCAAATAATCTCATTTGAATATCAACCTCATCAACTTCATGTAACTCAAAATAATCTGTTATTTTATCTACATGTTGTTGAGTAGTATACTAACTAGTATCATCGAATTGAATTTTTTTACTCTGGTAATATTGTGGCATGGCATGTAAAGTGCCCTGTAAGGCCAAAGGGGCAATCTAGCTGCCATGGCTAAGACTTTAGCTTGACTGGGAGGTAAAGTAGTGGTTCTTGAAGATGAAGTTGAAACGCTTGAAGATGAACTTGAAACGCTTGAATATGAAGTCGAAACACTTGAAGATGAACTTGAAATGTTAGGTTGGAGAGGAATTTTAGGTATGAATGGTTTTGTGGAATGAACCGTGGTGGATATTATGGGTGAGGTGGAAATGAATGAAGCTATATTTACAGTTTCTAAAGATACTGTAGAGAGCTTAGCGGTAGCAGCAGTTAGGGCAGCTAATTCAATTGACTGTTGAAAATAGGCTTCTCTATATCTTTTATCAAATTTGAGGTTAAAACATCAAGTTTGTTAAAAGTATCTAGAAGTTGTTGACCTAAATCAAGTTGTATAATATCCTTCTTTGATTCAATAATTTGAATAAATTTGGGGTCTATTACAATATCATGGATTGAGTTTTTAGATTTGGTACGAAATAAAGAATGATCAAATGATAAATCAAATTGAGTATCCTATATGCTTGATAACACCTTAGGAAGTGAATTTTATTTGATTAACTAACTACTACTTCCTTGAATCTCTACTTTTTTAGGTTTTCTTAAAATTCCGTCAGGATCATCAACAATTGTAGCAGGTTGTGGATCAAGATGAGCCCTTGTATAATATGTTCTTTTAGAAGCCATAATTTTAACTTATAATAATAAATTAAAACAACCTTTTAAAAACTTAATGTGTAAAATGAGGAAAATTGTTTCCTTTAAGATTTATTTTAACTAGGGATTGATTTTCCCCGGTGGAGTTTCCAATATGTTATCACTTCAAAATTTACAAAGGTTGTTCTAAGCATTAAAAAGAAATATCAGAGGTAACTACAAACCACTTTTGGAGCTTAGGATCTAGCCTTCCTAAACTCAAAGAGTGCTCTATCTATATGATTTAACTTTGTTTTTTTAATAGATTTTAGGCTAGTTATGTATGCTTAATTTGGATTATTTTGATTGTTTTGGTGGAATTAATGATTTAGATGAATAGGTGATTTTCCATTTTCCATTGGGCTATGGAGTCAATATGCTTTAAAAATAAAACAAAATAAAATTATAAATAAAGTGTTACAGGGCAGGATAGGTGAGCAATATCAGATCTCAAGGCTGAATGGTGAAGTGATTTTTCAATCGGGATCAAGGAGCAATTAATAATTCCTTAAACTAGATAATGGAGAAGGGTGAAGAAAGTCAATCGGGATCAGAGGGAAATTAAGAATTCTCTAAACTGGATATCATAAGAAAACATAGAAATGTATAATAGTTAAAAGTATAGTGTAATGTTTAAGTAAATTCTGCAATAAAACTCCTGTTATAACATTCAAATTTAGAACACATATAAGTTTATGGCATACTTAGAAAGAGAACATGAACAATTGAAATTTATACTTCACTAAGATAGCTCAACACATGAATCCTGTAAAGAAGTTTCTTTATAACTTGTTCTGTCTATCAACTGGAAGTTGGTACAATAACCCTCAGGCAAGAGATTAGTCAGCTATGGAAATATTCATAAATCCACACTTGATACTTCGAATGATGAAGTATTTATACAAAAATTTACAAAAAAATATCCTGTCAACTGACTAGGATTTATTCTAGGAAAATAAAATATCTTTATGCAAAAATATAGTGACACCTTTTAACTGACTAATATCTGGCCCTGATTCTTCAATTACTGTCATCTGTTTGTTTCTTTCATATGTATGTCTTTCATTTGACTACTCTTTTATTTGTGTGTTCTTTCACCTGTATATCCTTTCACCCTTCATAGTAAATCACACCATTTCTCCCATGTTTCTTCATCTGGGATATTGATCTTCATAATCTTACGGTAAATCTCATCTACCTCTGAATATTTGGCAAACGTAGGCTTATTTACAAAAAGGTGATTTACCTCATGCTGGAGGTAAAATAAGTTTTCTAGAGTTTCTAATAATACCTTGCCTATGGGAATGCCCTTCATTGAGGAAATTTTGGAAGTTTCTTTTGCTACTTCCCTTAACTTCTTGTCATAATCTTCATGTCTCATGAGTTTTTCATTTATTACCAAAGGATTAGGCAGACCTTTTTGTCTCAATACATCAAAATTGTTCCAAATCCTATTCACTGTGATTTCCATGGTTTTACATTTCTCCTCAAGCTATATCATCAGATTTCTTTTGGAAATCACTTTCTTCACTTCTAGTATAGTCTCTGTTCTATCAGCTATCCCGAGCTCTTCCAATTAATACTTATTTTTAGAATTAAGGAATTTGATTATTTCAAAAGCTTCCTCTGGTTTCTTTCCAAGATTTTCTTTGACTTTCTGAATTGCATCACCAGATTCCTTCACCAAGTCATTCTACTCAAATATGATTTGTATAGAAGGCCAAATATCACTAATTGAGTTAATGATATTGGCCCACAATTTATGTTTTTCTTGGGCTAAAGGTTCTTTTAGTGACAACTCTTTTTCTATCTTGTGGATTTTGTCTGTCAATCTATTGCCTTTCTGTACTTCATCTTGTTGCATTACTTCTGCCAATTTCTTTCCATCTTCTAATTTATTTACTTGTTCCTTGAGTTTTTTAATCTCTGTAGTCTGAATGGACATATCTTCCATTGCTTTGATTAATTTATTGGCCTCATCAGTGGGATGAGTTGTTGGTATTGTTGATGTTGATGTAGTTACTGGAGCTGATGTCGACAACGATGTTGATGTTGACACCGGTGCTGATGTAGATGTTATAGGAATAGGAGTAATGGGAATTGCTTCCATGCTAACTTGTTTTTCCTGTACAAGTTTATCCATTTAGGTTTCCATTTCCTTTAGTTGAGCTGTCAATTGGATGATTAGATTCACCATTTCACCCTTTTGATTGTTTTTCTCCAAAACCTCCTTAGTTTGTGGATGCTCAGTAGTTGGTAATTTTAATTTTTTCTTCAGTGTAGCTATGTATGCATTTTTCTTCTTTATAAGTTATTTTTCTACTTTTATGTCTTTTGGATTATAACCAACTTCTATTACCAAATATTCCAGTGACTTAATCCTGTTATATTTTTCTTTTGATGATGCTCTCTCTAGCTTTAACTGTGAATGTACATTTGCTAGGGAGTTCTGCAACTTTTGGACACATATAGATTTATGTTTCATGGTTGAATATATCATTTCTCCCGCCTGTTTGTAAAATTCAATTTGGTCAATTGGATGCACATCTTTGGAAAGAACTTCAAAGTTTGTCTTTTTATAGTCTTCTAAAGTTTTGGGGGCCTGTACCTTTGGTTGTAGGAATGTCATCTACATTTTCTTTGTCTTGAGGTCAAAATTTGAAAGCAACCTATTCTGGTCACTGGGAGTTTGCTTCCAGTATTGTGCATATGTAACAGCCTTCAATGCTTCAATTTTTATTTTAATCTCTTTATATTTCTCAATGATATCCGTTTCTTTCTCAACTGTCTTGCTGGATGATGAAATCTCTGCACTATTTTTCTTTTGAATGATTTTTTCACTGGAAGATGAACATAGTTACCGATGAAATAGGTAACCTGACCTCAAAACGGGAACTCTAGCCCAAAAACTCTCAAAAAACATGAAAAAACACCCCCCAAAAAAAAAGTGTCTTCCAGAACGCACTTGTTTTTTTTTTAAGGTCAAATTTCAACATTTTCTAAAATTATGCTAAAAAAAAAATTGTTTGTTGAAAAAAGGATTGAAAAAACACCCAAAAAAAAAAAGTGTGTCTTCCAGAACGCACTTCGTTTTTTTTTAAGGTCAAATTTCAACATTTTATAAAATTATGGTAAAAACAAAATTGTTTCTTGAAAAAGGGATTGAAAAAACACCCTCAAAACAAAACCAGTTGATGCTGGAATAACAAAAAAAAAATTGTGTCATACTTTTGGCATTTTTAAAAATAGAAGTAACATTTATTAATTTTTAAAATTCAAACATTAAAAAAAAACCTAAAATTTAAGAAAAAAAATAAATTAAAAAAATAAAAACATTGAAAAGCTTAAAATTTAAAAATATATGAAGATAAAAAAAATAAAAATAAAAACAAAGTAAAAATTTTAATTCAATCATTAAAAAAAACCTAAAATTTAAGGAAAAAAAAAATAAAAAATAAACCAAAAAAAAATTAAGATTAAAATTTAAAAAAATATAGAAATTAAAAAATAAAAATAAAAACAAAAAAACAAATATTAAATTTAAAAAAAAAAAACAAGTAAAAAAAGGAAGGAAATTAAAAAAATAAAATATAGAAATTAAATTTAAAAAAGAAAAAGAAAATGCTTATTAAATTTAAAAAAAGAGAAAAAAAATTAAAACAAATAATTAAATTTAAGGAAATATATTAAATTTTAATAAATTTAAAAATTAAAAATTAAAAAAAAAAAAACACTATTCAAATTAAAAGGAAAAAAAAAATAATTAAAAATAAAAAATAAAAATAAAATACAATAAAAATATCAAATTTAAAACAATATATATTAAAAAAACAAATAAACTATAAAAAATAAATTAAATTTAAATTATAAAAAATAAAATATATATATGAACTCAAAATTAAAATAGGTATATACATCAAATTTTATTAAATTAAAAAAAAGAGAG
This sequence comes from Pinus albicaulis, assembly GCA_034641835.2. Taxonomy (NCBI): domain Eukaryota; kingdom Viridiplantae; phylum Streptophyta; class Pinopsida; order Pinales; family Pinaceae; genus Pinus; species Pinus albicaulis. Next base: position 1,460,784,554 of record CM076578.1, on the reverse strand, counting down.
GTTAATATTAAAATAACAAATTAAATTTAAAAACAAAAATATTAAATTTTAATAAATAAATGAATAAACAAATAAATTTTGAAAGAAAAAATAAATTTTAAATATAAAAGAAAAAATATATATATATTGTTAAACGAAAACTTTAAAAACTTTAAAAATCAATTAAAAGTGGATTAAATCGAAATAAATTAAAAAAAATATAAAAAATTTATTGAATTTTATAAAATTATATTAAAAAACTAAAAGTAAAAGTTAATAACAATGAAAAATTATGAAATTAAAAAAAAAAAAATCAATTAAATAAAAAAAATGGGCGAAATTTAATAAAAATTATTAAAAATAATAATAATAATAAAAAATTTAAAACAAAAAAATAATAAAATTTTAAAAAAAATCAATTAAAAAAAAAAATTTAAAAAAAAAAACAATTTAAAAAAAAAATTTAAAAAAAAATCAATTAAAAAAAAAAATTAAAAAAAAAAACATTTAAATTTTTTTTTTTAAAAAAAAAAATCAATAAAAAAATGTTTTATATGGGGGCGGCCCGCCCGCCGGGGCCCGGGAGGCCGGCTGGGCCGCCCCCGGGGCGCCGCCCGGCCGGCCACCGCCGCCCCCATATAAAACATTTTTTTATTGATTTTTTTTTAAAAATTTTTTTTTTTAAATGTTTTTTTTAATTTTTTTTTTTTAATTGATTTTTTTTTAAATTGTTTTTTTCTTTTAAAGTTTTTTTTTTAATTGATTTTTTTTTTTAATTTTTTTTTTAATTGTTTTTTTTTTTAATTTTTTTTTTAATTGTTTTTTTTTTAATTTTTTTTTTAATTGTTTTTTTTTTAATTTTACTGATTTGAAGTAAAATTCGTTTTTTTATTTTATTTTATTTTAAATATATACTTACATCTATTTTTTATTTGATTTTATTTTTATTTTTTTATTTTTTTTTTAATTTTTAATATTTTTATTTTAATTTGATTTAAAAAAAAAAAATTGAATTTCAAAAAATTTAAAATTATTTTTTTAATCCAATTTTTTTATTTTAAATTCAATATGTTTAATTTTTTTTTTATATTTAATATTATAGAATAATTTTTTTTTTTTTTTAAATTTAAAATTTAAAATTTATTTATTAAAATTTTTAAATTTTAATTTAATTTAATTGTTTTTCTTATTTTTTTCGTTTATTTAGTTTTTCATTTTTAAAATCTATAAATGGTTTCACTAAAAAAAAAAAAAAAAAACACTAAATTTATGTATATTTGTTTTTTAATTATTTGCACGTGGTTTTTTTCATTTTTTTTGTTTTTTAATGATAGGTTTTTTTTTTTTTTTTTTAATTTTTATTTTCTTTTTCTTTTTCAATTTTAATTGTTTTTTTTTAATTTGTTTTTTTTGTAAATTTTAAAAGTTGTATTTTTTTCCTTATTATTATTATTATTATTTTTTAATTTATATTTTTAAATTTAAATTTTTTTTTTTAATTTTTTTTTCCTAAATTTTAATTTTGTAATTTTAATTATTTTAAATTTTTTTTAAATATATATATATTTTTAAATATATTGTTTTTTTTAATAAGTTCGAAAAAAAATGTTTTTGATTTTTTTTTGATTTTTTTTTTTTTTGGTGAATTTTTGTTTTTTTTCTTTAAATTATGTGTTTTTTTTCTTCAAATTTTGTCATTTCCTTTGATATAATTTTCAAATATTTTTGTTTAAATTTTTTCTTTTTATGAGCTATTTTTGTTTTTTTTTACATTTTTATTGGTTTTTTTTATTGTTTATATATATATATATTTTTAATCTAAATTTGTGTTTTATTACCTACATGAAAATCATCACTCTAAAAAAAAAAGGTTGATGCAGCGTCAATACGTTTCAAAATTAGTATGAAAATCACTGCTCTAAAAAAAAAAGGTTGATGCAGCATCAATACGTTTCAAAATTAGCATGAAAATCACTGCTCTAAAAAAAAAAGGTTGATGCAGCATCAATACGTTTCAAAATTAGCATGAAAATCACCGCTCTAAAAAAAAAAATAAAAAAAATTGATGCTGCATCAATACATTTCAAAATTAGGATGAAAATCACTAACATTTTAAAACAAATATTCATACTTCATAAATAAAAATTTTAGAGTGTCAAAAATGTGCACCAAAAAAAAAATGGTGATTCTGCATCACCACTTTTCAAAATCGGGTGCTTTTTATGCTACCAAAAAAAAGTAGGTAACATTGCGGTTACCTATTTCATCGGTAACATTGTTGATGGCAGAGGTGTTTCTTCTGTATGTGTTGTAGGTGCATCATCCCTGATAAAAATATCTATTTCAATTGTCTCTTCCTGCCCTATTACTAGGTTTAGCTTTGTTTCCTTTCTGCACATAAGAATTGAATTTACTATCAGATGTTTCTTCTGCTGAGTAAAAGTCTTCTTCTATAGCCCTTTTTGAATTTGTATCCTATGGGGCTGGAGTAAGCAGGATGGAACTAGTATCAAGCTACTCCTCCACCTCCTATAGAGTGTTTTCCAACACTCTGACTAGCTGGAATATTTCTCAATCTCAGGCTTAGATTCATGGATGAAAGGGGTGAGTTTAAACTTAAATCTTAATTTACTTATGACACCCAAGGGGTCATATGACCATTTGAAACTGTTGTTGAAGTTTAACTCTCGTAGGAATCTACTTGATTCGTTTCCAACATTCCTATTGTTTCATATAAAAGGCCCTAGTTGGTTTTTTATCTTGAACTGAGTTGTATTTTGGCTGAAAGGAAATTTATCTCATCAGAATTCACAATATGCTTGATGTACTCTAAAGAAAATATCCTCATTGGGAGGTATTGGGAATTTTGTAAGGAACTAATTGGCTTCCATACACTCCGATCTCTGTGTGATTCTGGTATAAATACTAGTCTCCTATCTTTCTCTGATCATACAACTGTAGAAATTTTCTGATTTCCTCACTGATTATTGGTTGAATACTGTTGCTGAGCATATTAACCACTAGGTATACAAAATAATCAATAGATTATTTGAAACTAAATTTACTGGAATCCTTTCTGATCAAGGATGTAAAAAATATAATAGACTGGGGATTATCCTCTGTGTCCAGTTTTTGTAGGTTGACTGCAAACCTTTCTGACTGATAATATATGAACAAATGGAATAATACTGAGGAGTATTTGAACACTCCTTCTTCTGGTAGTTTAATGAGTTGATCATGCATGGAATCTGCCAGGAATTGGGCAGAGTTGAAGGTTATAGCTAGAGGCTAACCTGGGAAAAATATAGAGAGGAAACCAAGGATGGATTAATCTACATGCTCATTAGTAAAATGTCCTAAAATTTAGGACAACATGGTCACAATTTTCTTGGTTCGTTTTGAGAACATGGTAGCAGAGTATGGTGGGTTGTTCTTAGGAAATAGAGCTAATTCAGGGTGGAAAGTATGAAATATTTGAGACCTTTTAGGGAAATATAGCTTTAGGTAAAGCTCATTAAGGGTCTCAATGGAGAAAGGAGCGCATACTGGTTGTGATGGAATCTGCAACATTTTATTAATGGATTTAGCAGTGATAGTAATTAGGATTTCTTGGTCAAGGGTGACTATGGCTCTTTCATTTGGAAAATAGTTGAGTTGGCAAAGTCTGATGACTTCAGGGAATTGGTAGGTCTGTGGAAATGTGTTTTTTGGAAAGTTAGAGTTCCACAGATGAATATCATCCACCTGATCAGCAAATTTGTCATGGCTAAAGCAATGGAGCTCCAAAAGATTTCTATCAGTCACAATGTCTACTATTTTAAAATCTTTATCAGCTAAAGGGGTGTGGTCGACATCTAACAGGGGTGGTTTCAAAGGTTTTAAAGTTTGGATGCTTTGGGAAGCCATCAATTTGGTTCAATTATTAATTAATTAACTTATTTGATGGTGATTGGTACTCATAATTACTTAGAATACCAGTGCTTTGATTGTGGAAGGGGTCTAGGTAGCAGCGGGAGCTTCAATCTTGGTTAGAAATGGATTTTGGTCTCTTCTGCAAATCAACAAAGATAGGGAAATGATGAAATAGCGGAAGAGTTTTATAATTTTGAAATTTTGGTGGTTTATCGCATGGCTTGGAAGTGGTTTAGTGGTTTGGGAATGGGGGGGTGGGCGAATGGATTTTTAGGAAATGGGGCAGGGGTTAGAAAATGGGAATGAAAAGGGAAAAATGTTTTTAGCAAGGGAAGGGGGATTTTCAAAAGGGAAAGGGATTTTTAGCAAGGGGAAAGGGTTGGAAAGATATTTTTGATAAGAATAATGATGCTTATTTAAGTTTTGAAAATTATTCTACCTACCCTTTTATTTATCCTAACATTTTCTCTTTCCTTTATTGGGTGCATTTGGGCTTGCTGGCCCTTTTATTTTCTTTTGATAAGAAAACCAACTTATTTCTAACCTTATATCTTCCAATGGATCAGATTAAACTTATGAGCTCATTTTTATTCTCTACCTAACTACGAATCTGCCAAGATTAAATGGTTTTGTCATATCCTTATTCACTAACTATCATAACATCAAAATTAAAGGCATGGATGACCAAGATTAGATTGTATGATCATCATGAATTGTGGAATTTTGGACAAGATGCACATAATTTTATTTTCGAAAGTAAAGTAAGCTAAGAGTAGTGGCATTTGAATGTGCAACACTTTCAGAATTTATTTTTGTTTCTTTTTATGGGGTTCATATTTTATATCTTTTTTTATATTTATTTCTTTTGTTTCTTTGATTATTATTTTAGGACATACCCTCTTTTAATTTTTTAATATGGAAAACATTTGTAAAAATAAAGGGTATGTACAATATTGCAAAATTAGGATCCCTATTATTAAAGGACCCTAACACTAGTAATCCCCAATCTTCGCTAGTTTTGGTTGTTCTTTAGATCCAATGTTAAATTGTCGAATCTTCAGAGGCTTAGTGAAATCCAATGACTCAATTGAAGGCCCAAAAACTGTGTGTTGGCCTTCAGATTCAGGGATTGTGACATTCCTTGGATTTTCTTCATTCTCTTAAATTGTCAAATTTGTGCAATTAATAATATCCATCATTTGCGCATCCCATAGTAGCAAGGCGTGCTATACTTTTGGTTTTATAGTGTCAAATATAACCTCCTAAATGCCTCGCAACACTTTACCCAATAAATCGAACCCAATTTCAAAGCTGAAGGTTAAAATGAAACTTTCGGTCAACGCAGACCGTTAATTGGTTCCTTGCCGCAACTCCATTTCCAGGTACAAATTGGTAGACACCTTCCCCAACGTGTTGATGAACATGTGCACCCATTCGAGTCTCAGCTCTGTGCCCCATACTTCAATCCATTTAGCTACATGTCTACATGGATCACCTTTTCCGGAATAAATCTCTTCATTCTGGTAGTTGGACATTCAAAGCGCAGTCTCATCATTCGAGTGCATTCTTCCTAGTTACCCAAGGTTTTTTTGTGAGTCTCCCACCATCGTGTTGGGGTAGAGCACAGTGCTATATCTAGAGCATGGAATCTCTGTTCTTCTGGAACAATCATTTCAAGTTCTCCTAAGAACATTTTCACATTATTTAAACCATTTTCACTCAGTCATAGCACAATGCAGATAATTCATGTAGAAGGTTCTACTAGTTCTCCAGTTCTTCATCTGAATCTGAGAAGTAGGAACTATATTTTTCCCAATTAATCCTTACATAATTTGTCGTGTTGATCCAATCATCATCTTGCGCAGTCAACTTATAGATATGGTCAACATCATCATCCGCGCGCACTGGTTATGTACATCTTGAACCTTCTGTAGGATCTAGGGGAACTACAACTTTGGTTCCATTGTTCTCAAATACCATACTTATCCTCTTAAGATTAATGATGCCATTCATATCAATAGCCCAATCTAAACCCAACAATGCAAGATAAGGATAAGTATCATCCACAATTTGTATGACTTTGAAATCTGCAAGCATCTTAAATCCTTCAATATCTACTACAACTTGTGAGAGTCTTCCTAATGGAATGATTTTTTGTTTATTCACCATGCGCAGCTGAATAGTAGACCACTCCAACTTGGGCTATCCCATGCGCTGCCAATTCTACTTTGGTAAGAAATTTTCATTAGACCCTAGATCCAAAATGACCTGATCCATCTCATAAGCATCAATCTAAGAAGTCAAGCACATCTCTCATCTAGTTCTTCTTTTGTTCTTATAGATATTGTTGAATTTTTTTTTCATCCGGGGCTCTTGTTTTTCTGCGCAGCTGTCTATCAATGTTTGAATATTCTCCACTTCCTTTTTATTGCGCAATAGTTTGATACAAGCTTGTAAGAATGGCTTTATTTCTTAATTTACTCTGACCACATCCATAGGTTTACTTGATGTTGATGCGCTTGCTTCTGCAAACCCCTTCTTTTCCTCTACAAAAGTGTATTTTTTGTGTTGTAAATTAAATTCATCCTTTTTCTCAAGCGCTTTTTGGATTCAAAGATCAACATCTGACTTCTTTCCTTTGTCCTCGCCAGTGGCTGCACCACTCCTAGTGTCAACATTAATGTTGGGATCTTCATATCCTAGCTTCGAACTTACCATTTGAATGTTTTGTGTAGGATTTTGCGTCTTCTTTTCCTGCATCTTAGCAATCAACATAGGAAAACATTCAATTACATGATCAAACTTCCTACAATACCTGCAAGATTTTCGCGCTAGATTTGGACAGTCACATGCATAATGGCCACAATATCCACAATTTTAGAAGATGAGTTTTCCCCTTCCTCGATCAAATCCTCCTCTTCCTTGTCCTTTAGTCTGGAATCCACCATACTCAAACATGGATGCTGGTGAGGTAGGTTCAACATGCATTCTATACAACTCATCTTTGTCCATCATCAAATCAAAAATACGACAATGTTGTTCATTATGTCCTAGTGACGAGCAGAACTTGCAAAAAGGCTTCTTGAGCCCAGGCACATATTTTCCAATCCACAGACAATAATCAGTCACATGCATACCCATAGCCTAAAAAATTGTGCACCATAATGTAGGTGTCCCACTCGGCCCAACCACACTCTTCAACGGGCTAGTCCTCCATCTTGCAGATAATCATTGAATACAGGGCATTGATCCTTATGATTCCTAGCTACTTTGCATCGTATGCACCATACATCTGTGCATACCTCCTATCCCTTATCTTTGCACAGATTCTGAATTTCTAAATGCATCGCTTCTAACTAACTTTGAATTTTTTGGGTCCCGATTTGTGCAGCTGGTATTGACGAAGATTCTAACTTCATTTCAATTTCTATGACCTCAACTTGCATGGAAATATTCTATTGACTCAAGGGTTGGCGCACATGTGGGAGTAGCATAGCAAAAAATCATTCCTTGTGTTGGGTATCATCGATAGTGAATCCACAGTCTCTGATAGTGCACTTTAACCTCTAATCTGCATCCCATACAGATTCATTCGTTTCTTGACGAATTTCCTTTAACTCCGTAACAAATTACGAAACTAACTTAAGTGTGTTAAATTGGTCCTTTAGTGCAGCCTTAAAATCATCAATAGTGGCATTAGGATTCACTGATACATGTCTTATATACCATTCTAGTTCTTGAACTTGAAAATCAATGGCTAACTGCGCTTTATTAACATCATCATTATTCACCTACTGTGCTCTCCATACATCATCAGTGACAAACCAAAATCATTCTGTATATTCATTCCCAATACCTTAGAAAGTAGGAAACTTCATGGATGCGGCCATATCTACGTTTGGTGGTGGAGGTGGAGGTGGAGATGGAGTGGATGGGATCTAAACTATGGCTAACGCTCCAAGATTATTCTGATCTTGTGAGAATTATTTTTATTTAGAGTGCACAGATTCACCGGAGCTATTAGTCTCTGATTCTTCGTCACTATCAAATATACCCTTGAGAGGACTGTAAATAAACCATTATTTTAAATTTGTACGATAAGTTCTTCCACTGCCTGTAGTCGGGCATCTTCAGGACATTCACTCTATATGATTACACAAAGTACCCTATTCAAAAAATAACATCTTAATCCACAACTTCAAAGAGCATAGGAACTTACCTATGGTACCATTGAAAATTATTCTTTCCACTTCAGAATAAGATACAAACTATTCAATAGCAAACTCGGTTACAAATCCTACCAGGACACGATCTATCCAATGATCTATCTCACGGGTAATCTTATTGCTAGTCTTTTCTAATTGTTGTACCAATTTTGGAGTCCACAGAGTGACTCTGTCGTAGTAAATTGTTCAATAGAAAACTTAGTTACAAATCCTTCCAGGAATAAGATACAAACTATTCAATAGAAAACTTAGTTACAAATCCTCCCAGGATACGATCTATCCAATGATCTATCTCATGGGTAATCTTATTTCTAGTATTTTCTAATTGTTGTACCAATTTTGGAGTCCATTGAGTGACTTTGTTCGTTGCGCAGGTGTTAAATTTAGTCAATCGATACAACCACTCATGCAACTCGATCGCAAAGGAAGAAAAAATATCTCGTGGAATTCTGTATAAATATACTTTTGCACCCAATCTTTAGCAGATAATTTAAAAACTATATTCTCTTGGATCGCAAATTCAAGGATATTTTTATCAAGCCAATATTGTAATTCGTTCTGCGTAGGATGCCATAATATCAAATCTCCCTCAAAATTATCCCGATCCCAGTAATGAAACCATTTTTTTACTTAAGGGATCCTGACCCAGGTTCAGAGTTATCCGCAACCAAAAAACCCTCCAACTACTGGCCCCTTTGGCAATGACCTTCTTGAGCAGATTAAAGTCTCACCCGAAGTAGTATGGGGGGGTTCTGGAACCAAGTTTCCACTCCCTGAGGAAGAATTTAAGGTAGTGGCCCTAAAAATAATTATAACAAAACTATAATAGATGATATACAAATGCACACATCAACAAGTCAATAGAACAATAGATCAACTCTTTACAGATTATCACATAATTATTCAATATGTATTCACGCACTGTAAACATATATACTTCAATCAAACCTATTCATCCACTGATATTCACACACAATGTACTTCATTCGCACAAATGTAATTAACCATAAACATAACTAAATAAAAATATCCATACCTTAACGAAATCAACATATAAATAACACAAAAATCGTATAAAAATCTAGATTTTACCAAAACAATCTTCTTTATTAAGAGATCTAGTAGTTCTAAAATATTCAGTCCTTCAATAAAACCTATCCTTCCATGCACACAACCATTGGAGTCTACACACAACTAGGACTTAGGTCTCCACGCACACAGCCAACATGAGCCTTTCTACCCAAAAAACTAGACTTTATCTCAAAACCTTAAGCAATAACCATAACAAGATAAAATATATCCTTACTCGACTCAATATTTACATATTTATACTATCTTAAGCGTGCACGTACCATGGTATAAAACCATGGTTTGAGACTCATGGTTTTCCCTTTAAGCCCATTACATTGAATGAGGGTCTTTGACCCGCCCCAAATCTCCTTTATCCCTTTCACGCAACACACACAACAAAATATAGACAAAACGTAACCAAAATTGTACCCCAGGGGACCTCGCTCCAACACTCTTCAATCTTCTTCCACTTTCATGATTCAGATCCAATCGATGAAACCCTGAAATGGTTCATGAAGTCTCACGTAAATGTCAATCCTCCCATTCCTCAATATTATATTAACACTCATAACTCTATCTTGAATCTGATTTGAATTCCTTCCATCCTTTATCATCTCTTTCTCATGATCCCTTGCCCCATTATTTTCTTGATCAACCTATTCCAAATCCAAAATGTGATTAGGTGCATGGTAGTCATTCTTCACAGGTATAGGAGTAGGAAGGTGAGGATTCTTTCAATATTTCTTATATTTTTCAAAATCCTCCATGTCAAGATAGTTTTCTCCCATCCTCATTTGATTTTGAATTTAGGAACCTCGATGATGAATAAAATGAAGTTAATTTTCTCAATCAATCTAAAGTCTTGGACAACCTTCATTCTGTTAATCCTAACTCAATTATTGTATATGATGATGTATGCCTAAGTGCACCATTTGATCTTTTAGCTTCTTGAGATTTATTTTATTTTATTTTTTATTGTTATATTTTATTATTATTATTATTATTATTTATTTATTTATTTATTTATTTTTTCTAGAATATTTATATCTTAAATCTCATTTTGTACAAGAAGTTGTTATTAGGGAAACTTCCTCCTCACCTTGCTATCCCTTTCATTCTACTGTTTCTAATGCATTAAATTGTGAAGCAGATACTCCATGCTCTTCAAATTTATTATCTAATGAGTTGGATTTTGAATTTACACAAGGTAGTGAGGTCATCCACGATGAAGAAGAAGGTAAAAAACTTATAAATTATCCATTCAACTCCTTATCATTTCTAATTTTACATGAAGAAAATTATTCTATGCAGGTTACTCATGATATTTGTCTGAATTATCCATATTTAGATGTTCCATTAGAATAATCTTTTGACTTGGGTAACATTCTTGTCGAAGATGTAAATTTTGATCAAATCAATGATGTAGATGAATGCCATTTGGATAACAGTGATATTGTTGAAAATATTGATGGTATATGTCCATACACCATGCATGATCCGATTCAATCTTCAAAATGAAATTCTATAATTCTTGAAAGTTCTGGGACTCATAAGGAAGTCTAGGCACTTCAAATTTCATTGACGGTCATGTCAGGTTCTCACGACTCTTCTGGTAAGAGCCATGAAATAATTTTTTTATCGATCTTCTCGCAAATTTATTTTCTTTTCATGGTTTCACTGAATGAAAATTCCCTCTTAAAATATGTTCGCTATTTTGAAAATATCTCTTTCGACATTCAAGTATTGGTTTCTTATGGCACTGAAAATTCTATTTCAATGGATCATCCCTCATTTAAATATCTCATATCAAACTTGGGTTTGGAGTGTATAATTTTCATGGATGAGTGAAGTTGTGAAGTTTATCATTCTAAAGGTTATCTTTGGATGAAGTATTCATACCCGTCACATTTTCTTGAAAGTAATCAACTCGTAATTATTCTTGTGAATATTCTGATACTATTTATTTTATTCATTTCACGAGATATCCTCTTCAGTGTAAATGAATTCCTGTGTTATTTTTTAAAGCAAGTTCCTCTTTTTCTTCCACTACATCTTGAATGGATTCATGTGCCTTCCATATTGGCATTCCTTTTTAATGATTATGATGTTAGTATAGGTTGTATCCATTCACAAGTATATGGGTTTTCACATTCAATATATGGGGAAGATGATTCTTTTGTTTGAAGAATTTGAAAATTTGTTCAACCCAATCTATATTTTATGTCTACTAACCGATAATATTATTCCTTAATTAACCCATATGATCATGGTTCTTTTACTAACAACTGTCATTCAATTTATCATTTTCCCACTAGTGTACATAATAATGGTTTTTTTACATTATCTTATCTTTATGGTTTATCATCTCAATATTTATATACTTTTCATTTAGTTGAGGTACTTCAGTCTCTGATGATGGTTATGTCAGGCCCTCACTATCTTGACAAGATTTCTGAATATGATCAGATTTATTTTCCCCCGCAAGATTCTCATCTTGATTCCAAACTATTAATTGGAAATTCTTTCTTTCAAGGATTTCAGGATATTCAAGAGGATTTTTTTTCAATTCCATGATCCAATATATCATCAGTTAGAAGCATATTAACTAGCAAGCTCGTACGCTAATAAAAAACTTCTATCTTTCTTTATGTTTGCTAAGGAGAACAACACAAATGCACGTGCTTTCACAAGGAGTTGTAGAGGTTTGTATGATATTTGTTCTTATAAAAAAGGTAAGGTGACAGGTTGGGTAAATTCAATTGGTGTGACACACCTTTCTTACTTTAAGAAAGACCTTATATTTTTTGTGCAAGATATTAAATTTATCATTTTTTATATTGCACATTATTATATATCGGTTGTAATTGCTTTTATCTTTATGTTTGCAGGTCCAAACAATTACGGTGGCTTTATTGGAAATATAATTACACCCATGACCTTATAAATTTTTAGGTTAGGAGTAGGCTTAGATGCATTTAGTTCTCCTTGCATTGTATCCACCCTCTACCCTACTCTCCATCAAGTATTTGAATTTGAATGTTTTCTTATTGTATATTTTGCATGTTGTTTTATGTTCTAAGGCTCCATTTTCTTTGTTTTTCAGTTTTTTTTTGTTGCCTTTTTATGTATGTTCCTTTTGTTTTGTTTAGTAAAAATTTGCATGAAATATGTTCCTATTGGATCAAAATACAATGTGGAAAACTTGAAAATGGGTAGTTGTGATGACGAACAATGCTTGGCTAATTTGTTACCTCTTCTATATCTTGGGTTTACATATATTTAAAGTTAATTATGTATGAATGGAAAATATGATCCACTCAAACATAAAGCCTTTGGTTGAACTATAAAACTCGTTCCTATTCTAGGATCCTCATTCCTCAACTGGTATTTTAAGTAAATAGTGTTTTTTCTTACCTATCTAGTCAAGTAGAGAAAGGATAAGGGGAAAATATAAAGCGAGCAAACCAATATCAAATATTATATAAATAATTATCTAAAGGGGAAACCTCCTCTGCTCTCAATAAGTTGGGATCCCTCTTCCACCTGTTGAAATTAATAAGTGTTGAAGCATATTCCTATTAAATAAATAAATAAAGGGTGAAAGAAGAGAAAGGATTCTTGCGTAGGGAGGTGAAGAAAGTGAATTCACCGAGGAACTGTCTAGGCTCGCTGGCAACGAAGCAACACTTCTGCTCTTGTATTGACTCTGCTGAGGTACTATCCAGGCCAATTGGAAATATAGAAATAATAGAGACTAAATTGATACTCTAAATATCTTAAACTTGCCACGCATATTACCCTTTCCTAAATCGAAACAATTGTGATTTGGAAAGCATTTATATGTGTTTAACCGAGTAAGGGAATGGAGGGGACTATATCTCTAACTTGGTTAAGTGGGGAAGACAATGTAATCTGAAAGATGAGTCAATACTTCATGTGTTAGCCCCCTATAAATTTTTTGACAAGCAAACAGGGGGCTAAAATGTTTTTGAGCCTTCAAGGAATGAATTTCCCTCTGAAAACACATCATCCTTGAAGCCTCCTTATGCCCTTGTCATTTGATAAATCCCCGCTGCTGCTTCCAGTGATAAAGCCTCTTTGATTGTGAAGAAATGCCCAAAAGGCCTCCTTTTTCCCCTCATTCCATCCCTTCCAAACCCCTGTTTCATCCCCTTCTTACTCCTCTCTATTTCCCCCTATTAACCCTCTAAATCCTCCCAAAACGCCCTTCAAATTCTACCCATACCCCTTGTTTGGTCTAATTCACCCTTTTTCCCTCTATCGTTGCCCTTCCTAACCTCAAAATTGCATTAAAATGGGAAAAAAACCCACTTTTCACTTTATATTAGGGCTTAGCCCCTTTTCCGCCAGCCCCATAAACCACTTCCCCATATGCCCGCGCCCAGGACCAAGCGCTTAAGCCCTGGGCGCTAATCGCAATCACAACCATCGGGCGAGCGCTTCTATGTGTTAACTCAAATTTTCCGACGCGATTGGGTTTTTGTCTATAAGACCTCCACCGAGATCTCCACCGTCGATCTATCACTCAGATCGGATGGCCCAGCGCTAATCTCACTCCCGCTCCAATCGCAATTGGAACTTTCAATCACTGCCTCTTTTCACCATTTGCGATTGCGATCCCCCGATTACATCTCCGCCATTGATCTGTCATTTAATCCAACGACCCAATGCTAATCATTGCGCACCCCGTCGCCCCTCTCCATCTCCCTCTGATTGAATGTGGGCCATTGATCTGGTCCCCGGATCCAACGGCCAGTGCTCAATCGTGCTACCACTTCCAATTGCAATCAGAACTTTCACTGTGCCACTCTTTGTTTCCCCCCGATTGCGATTCCCCGATCCGATCCGAGTCGTTCATCCCTCCAGATCCAACGGTCCAGATTTATCCCGCTCTGCTCTTTTGTCTCCACTCGTCTCCCCGCCGATCGTTTCTCCACCGTTGATCTATCGCTCTGATCCAACAGCGATTGTGTAATCGTGACATTTCTCCAATCGCAATCGCAAATTTCAAACCGTGTCACCCCCGTCCCCCCTTGATTGCGACCCGCCGATTGAATCACAATCGTTCACTGCCTTTGATCTGACGGTCCGCATTGAATCGCCCTCCGCCATTTCTGGGTCCCACCATTTCAAATACATTTCATATGTTTTGACCCTCTTTCCTTTGTATTTCACCGAAGTCTAAACCTTCTCGATTTATATTAAAAGGTTGTCCATTTCGCCTGACCTTCGAAATTTAATGTTTTTATAATAAAGTTCACTGCATTTCTCCGCCTTTTCCATTGTATCCACAATGTTTGCCTCCGTTATGCCACCATTCCTCTAGGCCTTCAACGTATTCTTCCACCACCCTCCCCAGATTGTATAATTGAATTAATTTATTGTGCAGGGGTTATAAAAAGACCATTACAACAGCCGAGTGAAGTAGCAGAGCCGAAATGCAGGATTTACACCCATAATCGAGGATTAACAACTATGATCCCACATTCAAAGGATAAGAGCGCAGTGTGAAGAAAAAATTCACATGAAAAAAGTCATATCAGTGCTACAGATCTGCAGAACACTCTTCTCTCAGAAGTACACCATTCCTACAGTGTCCTCCATGCCTCTTCGAGCCCAGGAAAGTTAAGGACACTAACATAAGCTTCTTAAAGACTGTCAGGACTACAGTTATGGAAGCATGGAGACCTGAAGACCTTATCAGTCACCTTACTTGCTTCAGAGGACAGAATAGAGGGCCTTACAGCCAGAAGGACATTCAAGAACACATCCGAGGTCATATCCGACCCGACAGAGATCTCTGAACCGGTCTACAGAGTACAGTGCAAAGCTATTAAGCAGAGTGGGCTCAGACTCTTCCACCACTCTGTCTTAATGGATCCATTTAATTTGTATCTACTCCTGCTATTATTCATTCTCTTATAAGAATTCTCGAGAGCATATTGTAAAGGTTGTTGTTTGGTTGTTGCCGATTGCTGTTAGAGGGATTCATTTGGACTGTTAGAACCGTCTTGGGAGGGATTAGCAAAGTAGTTGTTATGTAGTAGGCTGGGAGGAGAAGTTTGGATTGTATTTAGCTCTTGAGCTTAGTGTATCTGACTAGTTTTGCATCAATTAATCAAGAAAATTTCTTTGGATCCTGGTCTATTACTACGGGTGATGTTTCTCTTGTCTTATTGTTTATTACACTTTCATGCTGTTCATTGGTCTGCTGGCTTGCATCAGAAATATGGCATAGGATTTACCCTTGTTAGGTACCCTATGTCTCTACTCTCCTTACCTTCAATGTTTTTTGTTGTATGTGTTATCTAAGAGTAAATTCAACTAATTTAACCAGTGTAGTGGTTCCATATGCTGCTAGCTGATTTATGAATTCGTGGTTTGCTTCATAGATGTTTCTTGCTGGTGTCAAAGCATTGAAGGTTCAAAGTACTTCTCTAATCTACAGACCCTGGATCTGTTAAAATTATCTTTTTTTTCCCTTGGAGCATGCTAAAGCTGACCTTGAGTTAAATGACCTCTGGTCCAATCTATAAGTTGCCCCTTTGTCCCTCCATCGAAAGTTGCCTTTGAGTATGTCCAAGCAGGTCCAGAGTTAAATGACCTCTGACCTGATCTATAGACAGAAATTGGGTTTCTTTCTTTCTTTCATTTTCAATCCTTAATGTTCCATCCCATCATCTATCTAAAATATCGTTTAGTGTAGATGACTTTCCCTCTGAACGCCTTGGCTATTTGTTGCATGTAATTACCTTTCATGACTCCATAACCCAATGGATGGCAAATTGTTAACCTATCCTCTTTGCTGAAAAATTCTGCTGCTTTGTTCCTTTCCTCCCATTACTTTCTCAGTCTATGATCCCATGACCAACCCAGCAACCGACCAACCAAATCATTTTAAACCCCCTTTTTGCTTCTTAACTAGCCTAACATCTCATTTGAACTTTCAAAGATATATCATTCTTTGTTTTATTGGAGAGATTCCTCTCCGGGTCCAGGAGGGCTAGATCCTAGGGCCCCAAAGTGGTTTGATGTTCTCTTATCTTTTGGTATTGCCAAATCTGCCAAAACATAGGAAACCCAACATAATGGCGACTCCACTGGGGACAAAAAACCAATCAGCCTTTATTTGGTAAATCACTGTGGTGGACAGTAAAATCTTGAATCATCCACCTGGCGACTCCACAGTTCCTAAATGATTAAAATACTCCACTGGTGATCAGTGGGCCGCTGATTATCTGTGTGTTCAAAAGACTCCATTGGGAGACCATGTTGCAGTACAACATCATCCATGCCAAAGACCAAGTCACTTCACTAATGGAAGACCTTGAACGGTTTACAGAAATGTATCCAGATTTCATAGAAAAGTGTCGTGATACAATTTCTAGTGACTTGGTAGAATTGAAGGTGGAAGACCTTCCCGGGGTTATTCCTCTCAGTTCAAAATTCATACCCTTGCTCAGGAAAATTTTCTTGGAAGTGGTGGTTGAAAGGTATGAAGCTGAGATTGAACTTTTGAACTTACAAGAGAAATCATACCAGTTCAGAGACCCCAGAAAATTTTGGGAAAGTCTCCCTCCCCTTAAGAGAGAGGAGATTCCACTCGTGCAAGAAGAAGGTGATCAGGCTTTTAAGAGCCACTTTGAGGATGTAGTGGAAGAAGCAATAGTCAAAGCTGCCCAGGATATAGATAGCCTACCAGTCATGGCAGGCCTAAAAGAAGAAAGTGTACATAATCTATTCATTGATCCGGTGGCAGAACACATGGAGGCCCTGATCAGTCCAAATTCCCAAGCATTGATCCTTAGCATGGGCCAAATTCATTAGGAGCGGTCACTACTGATGGTGACCTCAGTTTTGAAGAACCACATGCAGAGCACCCTATGGTTATCTCTGGCAGGCAGTCAATGCTCATATCCTTTTTTGCTACTGCTTGACTGGCTGCATTGGCATTATTGTATCACCTAGAACACCAGAGATTTCCAAGTAGATTTGGGTAGGTAGGAAAGATCAATAAAGCTCAGTATGTGAGTATGTAGTTAGTTGTTTTTAATTTCTACAAAGACCAACAAGCCAGAAAAACTAATCCTGGCTTGACTGTTTTCAATTTCTGTCTTAGAATGTAGAGAAGAAGTCTACTAGACAGTCTAATCCTAGCAGATATTAGTTTAGGTAGAGAAAATATGAGACCAGCAGTTTAATCTGGTCTCATGGAGTAATAAGGGTAGAAGTAGAATAGGTTTATTTTTCTTCTTGTAAAAAATTGATGATGTAAAGGGTCCGCAAGACCAAATGCACCCAGAAGAAAAAATGTTAGGACGAAAGTATGGGTAGGTAGTTGTTTGGGAGAATGTTTACTACTGATATGATGTCTTCATGATTTTTGGCAGCTGATCTAAAGATAGAAAGGGATGTGCCATGCAGCAGGCATCTGGTCTACACCAAAGATTTATCTTCTGAATTCTTGACTCCTTCAAGAAGAAGCCATCCCCATGTGGAGCCACTGTTATCCCCCTATAAATTTTTTGACAAGCAAACAGGGGGCTAAAATGTTTTTGAGCCTTCAAGGAATGAATTTCCCTCTGAAAACACATCATCCTTGAAGCCTCCTTATGCCCTTGTCATTTGATAAATCCCCACTACTACTTCCAGTGATAAAGCATCTTTGATTGTGAAGAAATGCCCAAAAGGCCTCCTTTTTCCCCTTATTCCAGCCCTTCCAAACCCCTGTTTCATCCCCTTCTTACTCCTCTCTATTTCCCCCTATTAACCCTCTAAATCCTCCCAAAGCCCCCTTCAAATTCTACCCATACCCCTTGTTTGGTCTAATTCACCCTTTTTCCCTCTATCGTTCCCCTTCCTAACCTCAAAATTGCATTAAAATGGGCAAAAAACCCACTTTTCACTTTATATTAGGGCTTAGCCCCTTTTCTACCAGCCCCGCAAACCACTTCCCCATATGCTCGCGCCTAGGACCAAGCGCTTAAGCCCTGGGCGCTAATCACAATCGCAACCATCGGGCGAGCGCTTCTATGTGTTAACTCAAATTTTCCGATGCAATTGGGTTTTGGTCTATAAGACCTCTGCTGAGATCTCCACCGTCGATCTATCACTCAGATCGGACGGCCCGGCACTAATCGCACTCCCGCTCCAATCGCAATCGGAACTTTCAATCGCTGCCTTTTGCCACCATTTGCGATTGCGATCCCCCGACTACATCTCCACTGTTGATCTGTCATTTAATCCAACGGCCTAGCGCTAATCGCTGCGCACCCTGTCGCCCCTCTCCATCTCCCTCCGATTGAACGTGGGCCGTTGATCTGGTCCCCGGATCCAACGGCTAGCGCTCAATCGCGCTACCACTTCCGATCGCAATCGAAACTTTCACCGTGCCACTCTTTGTTTCCCCCCAATTTCGATTCCCCGATCCGATCCGAGTCGTTCATCCCTCTAGATCCAACGGTCCAAATTTATCCTGCTCCGCTCTTTTGTCCCCGCCCGTCTCCCCACCGATCGTTTCTCCACCGTTGATCTATCGCTCTGATCCAACGGCGATTGTGTAATCGCGACATTGCTCCAATCGCAATCGCAAATTTCAAACCGTGTCACCCCCGTCCCCCCCCCGATTGCGACCCACCGATTGAATCGCAATCGTTCACTGCCTTTGATCTAACGGTCTGCATTGAATCGCCCTCTGCCATTGCCGGGTCCCACCATTTCAAATACATTTCATATGTTTTGACCCTCTTTCCTTTGTATTTCGCCGAAATCTAAACCTTCCCGATTTATATTAAAAGGTTGTCCATTCCGCCCGACCTTCGAAATTTAATGTTTTTATGATAAAGTTCACTGCATTTCTCTGCCTTTTCCATTGTATCCACAGTGTTTGCCTCTGTTACACCACCATTCCTCCAGGCCTTCAAATTATTCTTCCGCCACCGTCCCCGGATTGTATAATTGAATTAATTTATTGTACAGGGGTTATAAAGAGACCATTACAACAGCCGAGTGAAGCAACAGAGCCAAAATGCAGGATTTACACCCATAATTGAGGATTAAAAAATATGATCCCGCATTCAAAGGATAAGAGCACAGTGTGAAGACCAAATGCACATGAAACAAGTCATATCAGTGCTACAGATCCGCAAAACACTCTTCTCTCAGAAGTACACCATTCCTACAGCGTCCTCCATGCCTCTTCGAGCCCAGGAAAGTTAAGGACACTAACAGAAGCTTCTTAAAGACTGTCAAGACTGTAGTTATGGAAGCATGGAGACCTGAATACCTTATCAGTCACCTTACTTGCTTCAGAGGACAGAACAGAGGGCCTTACAACTATAAGGACATTCAAGAACACATCCGAGGTCAAATCCGACCCGACAGAGATCTCTGAACCGGTCTACAGAGTACAGTGCAAAGCTATTAAGCAGAGTGGGCTCAGAATCTTCCACCACTTTGTATTAATGGATCCATTTAATTTGTCTCTACTCCTGCTATTATTCATTCTCCTATAAGAATTCCTGAGAGCATATTGTAAAGGTTGTTGTTTGGTTGTTGCTGATTGCTGTTAGAGGGATTCATTTGTACTGTTAGAACAGTCTTGGCAGGGATTAGCAGAGTAGTTGTTATGTAATAGGTTGGGAGGAGAAGTTTGGATTGTATTAAGCCCTTGAGCTCAGTGTATGTGATTGGTTTTGCATCAATTAATCAAGCACATTTCTTTAGATCCTAGTCTATTACTACGGGTGATGTTTCTCTTGTCTTATTGTTTATTACACTTTCATGCTGTTCATTGGTCTGTTGGCTTGCATCAGAAATATGGCATAGGATTTACCCTTGTTAGGTACCCTATGTCTCTTCTCTCCTTGCCTTCAATTTTTTCTGCTGTATGTGTTATCTAAGAGTAAATTCAACTAATTTAACCAGTGTAGCGGTTCCATATGCTGCTAGCTGATGTATGAATTCGTGGTTTGTTGCTTGGATGTTTCTTGCTAGTGTCAAAGCATTGAAGGTTCAAAGTCCTTCTCTGATCTACATACCCTGGCTCTGTTAAACTTATCTATGTTTTTCCCGCACAGGAGCATGCTGGCGGCACGGAATTCGTGACCTGGGTCAGTCTGGCTGCAGTCAGTCCACTCCATCGGTGCCTTTGAGTATGTCCAAGCAGGTCCGGAGTTAAATGACCTCTAACTTGATCTATAGACAGAAATTGGGTTTCTTTCCTTCTTTCATTTTCAATCCTTAATGTTCCATCCCATCATCTATCTAAAAGATCCTTTAGTGTAGATGACTTGCCCTCTGAAAGCCTTGGCTAGTTGTTGCATGTAATTACCTTTCATGACTCCATAGCCCAATGGATGGCACATTCTTAACCTATCCTCTTTGCTGAAAAATTTTGCTGCTTTGTTCCTTTTCTCCCATTACTTTCTCAGTCTATGATCCCATGACCAACCCAGCAACCAACCAACCAAATCATTTTAAACCATCTTTGTGCTTCATAACTAGCCTAACATCTCATTTGAACTTTCAAAGATATATCATTCTTTGTTTTATTGGAGAGATCCCTCTCTGAGTCCAAGAGGGCTAGATCCTAGGGCCCCAAAGTGGTTTGATGTTGTCTTATCTTTTGGTATTTCCAAATATACCGAAACATAGGAACCCCAAAATCATGAAAGACTGAGACCTTTCACTTAAGAGAATTAAACCTAAATAGAGAATTTGAGTTCTACTAGTGTGTCACTAAGTGTTGACGTTGTGATCAACACCCTCCAAAAATTTTCCCACTTGAATTTTTGAGCCTACTAAGGCTATTATTGTATTTCACCCTAAGGTTAATCCATGGTAGGTTAATTCTTTCTAAATGTTTCAATTATTCTTCCTAACTTTTAATTTTAAAGTCAGTTGCTCACACATGCACAATTCTGATTGAACTCACAAGTCACCACTTTATTTTATGAAACCTTGAACATGCACAACACTGTACATAAACATCATTCTTGTGTGATACTCAACTCATGTTGACATTTAGTGTGCACTTTTTTCAAAAGTCTCCCTCACATTGGTCACATTTGTACTTCTATTTTGGTGAGTTTTCTCAATTGTCTCTTTTGCACACCGCCATGTTCACAAGTATCGGTTTATGTTTGAATCTATTGATTTTAATTGTTTTATCTTTGATACGTGTCGTATTCATGCTATATTCTCTATGGAATTTATTTCTTTAAAGGTCATTCACATTTTACAAGTGGCGTCTTATGTTTTCCTCACTTTGCAGGTGTCGCTTTTGTGATTTTCACTCCTGCATGTATCAGACCTTTACACATCACAAAATTTGGTTCTTGCACACTCTTATACATTATACAATATTACATAACATAAGAATTTGTTCTATACAAATTCCTATGATGTAGCACATTGTTTTTTCACATCCGTCACATTTGTCGTAACTTGTCTTATAAGTGTCGTAATGTTTCATTTCAACTGTCGCACTTAAACATAAGTTTCACTTTGTTTTCATTTGAGGTGTGATTACCATTCATGAGTCTCATGTAATACTTCTAGATTTCATTCATGGTTTTGTGTGTGTGATCCAAGTTTGATTAAGGCCCAGATGAATTTCCCTCTTGTACTCAGTCGATCCCACACTTCGCCATTTCAGATCCCTTCTTTGTCCAATTCAAGTTATGAATCCTTTAGCCATATTATTGAGTGAAAATATCAACCTATCCATAATCCTAAATGGTGTAGTCTTACTCCCAAATATTGGTGCAATAAGTCCCTCTCAATACTACCCCAAATCTAGTGCACATTATGATTCTCCCAAGGGTAGTCACTTGACCCTTATTTCTCATATTGATTCACTTCACTGAGTTTTGGTCACCTATTCCTTTAATGACACATAGAGCACTCCTATCTAGCAGCATGTACTTATTTCCCCCTTTTTGTAGAGGAAAAACATGTAATGTGAAGATCCTCCTATTCTCCCAGTGTGGTTAAAACCCTCCTAGGAAAAGTGGCTCCATCTCTATGGCCTCCCTCAATGCAAAGCACACTCCAAATGTTCAAGCACCCACTATTGGGTCAAACTGTGCTAGCTTAGGATGAAAAGTGCATTAAAATAAAAAATGACCTTGTTGTTGTGTTTTTTATACTATGGAATACTAAAAACACTTCCCTTGGAGTTGGTTGTTACCTACAAGGAGTCAACAAATGGTTTTTACCTACAAGGATTCAACAAATTATTGGTTGTTGTTAGTGGACAACTTAAATAAAAAATCACTAAAACAATGGAAGAAATGCATACATAAACATAAACTGAAAAAACTATGCTAGATAACACAAAGAACAAAGCCTATTGAAGAAAATGAGTCAATTTTTTTAGGAAAAGGGCTCCCTATATTGACTGCTAAAATTAGAAGAGATACAATAGATAAATTCAAAACACTTGGAGAGAACTTTTTGACAAATGGTGCTAAAAAATCCTCAACATGAAGTTTTATTTCTTCAATCTCCTTGAAATTTTCCTCTCTCTCTCTCTCAAAGAAGTATGAATACTCTCTCAATGGTGAAATACTCTTCTCTATGAAATGTTGGAGTGTTGTGGAGCCATTTTTCCAGCATAAAAATGCTTTACTTCTTCTTGTGTTTGGTCTTCCAATAGCATATTTATATATAATTTTGAACTCCTCTTCCCTCCCTTAGTTCATTAATGAGAAAATGAATTATGATTAGGATAAGAGGATTCCTTGGGGTCTACATATCTGCGAGTTGACTCGAAATCAATTGTCCTTGGGTGGTAGATGTCAGGGAATCCCAACTCCAAGTGTGTGAAGTGGTCCATAACTATTGATTCAGAATTTTGTTTGAGCACGCGACTATCAAACAAAAAGGTGCGTGGTTGCTAATTTTTGCCTTTGGATGAGCGGCATGGGTAGAATTTATAAAACACCTTCGAAGAACCTTTTATTTTTATATATCATGATGTTTTTAGCTGAAAAGCCTCACATGTATGCTTTATTGGATGACTATGGGTGTTATTTGGATTGTACAAATGTGTGTACGATGTTTTCATGTTAAAAAAATTTCACTGATGTATGAGGTTAGGAGAAAGTGTATAGAAAAAATATATCACATATTTATGTTTTTATTGAGGGTATGACAACTTCTTGAGAGAGAGAAACTTTCAGATGAGGTGAGTAGAGAAAATCCTTGATTTAAAATTAAAGATAACCATGCTTTTGAGAAATTGAGATAAAAAATATCTCCACGAGGCAGGAATATCCTATGCTAATTATGATAACTAATGATTTACTATGAAAATCATATAGGAAATGTTCCTAACAATTTAGCATTGATATGGATGGCATGCTGATGGTTGATGATGATAACTTCTTACACCCTTAAGGGTGCATCTAACAAATAGACTAAAGTAGGTGCCCCCATGCATCTATAGTGAAGCACTGCTGAAGGATGCTTGGGTTTTTGACTCTAGGTACCTACCATGCATCAAAACATAAGCACTATTGAATTATGTGCTAAAGGGTGCATGGGTCTTTTACTAAATGGGAGAACTAAAATGATCACAATGTACAATACAACCCTGAAATGATAAAATTTTCTAGTGTTAAATGTCAGGGAGATCGATGACATCAACGGGCGATAGTGATTCCAATTATGCCACTTGAGGATGTCCTCTAAGGGGGGAGAAACCAAGGTACAACTTCTATCTTGGAATATGGGTGTTGAAGTTGAAAGGAAAGAAGCACCAACTGCCTGAAATGTTGATTCAGGGAATCATGGTGAAGGAAAAAATATGACTGTAGTATGGTGGGTCATGATAACAAGAATTGACAGTATGGGTAGATATGGTAAACTGTCCAAGGTTGGAGTTGTAATGCAAGTGAAGACAATCAAAACAATTTTTTCTGGGGAAATTCTCCAGGAGTCAGTAGAAAATCCAGGGTGGGTATAAGCATGTTCTGACTAGAGTGATGAATGATGAATGAAAGTGGATCATGGTATGGTGACAAGGGAGAATAGAGACTTTTGTTGGGTAAATGAAATGGAAATATGGGTGAGAGTCCTTTTCCTTAAAAAAAATTACACTTTCCAAAAGGATATAATAGTGGTTTGGGATGTACAAACACATAGACGAGTGATAAAAGAAATAAAATCCTGCATAATGGTGTAGGTAATGGTTTTTTCCTGGTGGAAAGGGTCCCATTGGTTTGTCTTGATGCAAGGGGGGGCAGATGAATTGACGTACATGGGATATTCTGTATGGGGGGATGGTAGGCCAAATATAGAACACGAGAGTGCATTCAACTTTATTAGACAAAAAATAAATGAGGTGGCCCGGTAGTGGGGTTGGTAAGTAATAAGTAAAGAAGAGGAGAATGAGGCTGATCTTCAAGAAATTCAAATGAGATAGCTCCCTGGCCTGAGTGGGTGGCCATGGATTTCTATAGTTTATGGTGATCTATAAAAGGAGGTGCTACATGTATGGGTAGTGTTACACCATTTTTTGGTCATCTAACCTATTATCATTAGATGGACCCAAGTAAACCATGTAAGACCAATTTTACCCTAAGTAAAATTGCTTTCACTATGAAAATAACTTAGTAAACCACCTTTATTAAGTTGTTTATGGTCTAAACAGGAAACCCCAAGAGGAAATATTAAATAAATATACATTTTTTTTATTTTCCTCAAGGAATAATTAGTTAAAAAATAGCTTAATTAATATTCTTGGTTATATTTAACCCAAAACAAGGAAATTAATTAGATAAATCATTATTTATCTTATTATTTTCTAAAGAATAATTATTTAAACCTTATTTAAATAATATTCTTTGTTAAATATGACTAAATCACCCTTAAATAATTAAATAAATTGTTATTTATTTGATTATTACTCAACCACATCCTTAAAATGATAAATAAATCATTTATTTATTTATTATTTACAAATAAAGGGATTTGACCCAAGTCAAATTCCTTTTCCCACCAACAATATAATAAAATATTCCATAAAAGTTGAATCTTGATTTGGTTAATAATATTTTAATTATGCACCAATATCTAGACTAAATCAATATTTTGTTATAAAAAGTGTTAGCCATCAGTATTTTTTACATGTTAGTGATGACTATATCTACAGCTGAATTTTCTAGAAACTGATTTCCTTATGTCAATATGTCATCCAGAAAACCCTCCTAAAACTTTTTTCGCCCTTCTACCTTTTCAGTTCGCCCATGTCAAAACCAAAACCTCATTATCACAATCCTATCTAGCTTCAGCCTTCTTGATATGCCCATCAGCTTTAAAATACAGATCCACATCTATTTCAAAAGTCTCCCCTATGTTAGGAAGTGGCGTTTTAGGACATTTCACCCTTGGCAATCACCAAAAAGCCAAAAAGCCTCCATCTGCAACAGGCCTACCATGACTGACCTCTTACTTTGCAAATGAAATTGACAAACAGCCCTAAGTCGCGCCACTCACACCCCCTAGATCTCAGCACTGCAAAAAACCCAATCTCAAGCTGACTATTAGGTTTTTCACAGTGTTCTATGGTTCTACAAAGGCAGGAAATATATTTCATCTCATGGAGTAATGTTTGAGTTTACAGTTAGAGGAACAACTGCTTCTAAATGTAACTTGAGCCTTTAGATATGTCTGCAAAACAGAAAGCTACTCATCTGGACTTTACAACTCTTTCCAGCATGAAAATCACAGGAAAAAAGGGATACCACTGTCTCAGCAAACTGGTAAATTGTCAAGGCCCAGAACCTCCTTCATTTACAAGCAGAGGGTTAGGGCACCTCCTTCATCCATAAGCAGAGGGCGCGGGCCAATATTGACTTAGATGATTGCAAAGATCCAGGTTTGACTTGAACTGAAACAAATGAAACAGGGACTCCAGGTTTTATGAATGTGACTGATGATCATAACAGGAATATAGTGGAAATATGCTAGCCCAAAGGAAAGGGGAGTTTGGTCTGATAAAGGAGCCCATTTCAAACTTTCAAATCATGTGAATTGTTGAAGCTTTAGAAAGCATGTCATCAGTAAACATTCCAATCTTAAGTAGCCTGTTTTGTCCAAGATCAAATGGAATAGATGCTGTCAACCAATGCCATTACACAGGCAGAAGGAAAGTCCTTGGTTTTTCAAAAAGCACGCCTAATGCGCACTAAAAAAAGATTTTTGTCAAGTAACGGGTCATGAGATGAACAGACGGTATGATAAATATCTCGGTCACCCTTAGAACGGTGTCACTCGGCAGCTGGGTTTCTTCTGAGAAATACGGTGATACTTGCAAGTAATGATGCGAGATTGATGTTGTTTTAGTGGTTTACCTACCTTCGGAAGAAAAGTGTGTCCACCTAGATCCATCAAAAAGCCTTCGGATACCTTACGATGAAGAGCCTCCTCTATGCATGGTAGATGGCCAAAACCATTTGCAAGTTCTTGGCGATTGATATAAAATAAAATGGAAGGATACAAAGAAATTGAATAAAATTCATTACACGGGTAAGTGTTCTTGTTTATGAGGCAAAGTCTTGTTCCCTTTTCAAAGAGCGTACATTGAGACGATTTTTGTAGTGGAAAAGAGAAAATATTGAACATATGGTATGCTATTGATGCCAAAAGGAGCAGTTGCTTTAAGATGGTTAAAGGCAAGAAATCCCTTCTGAGTAAACAGAGAAGTCTAGTGTGAAAACATGCCATCAAAAGATGGCACTTACAGTCCAGAGGGAAACCTGTAAACCACCTAAGAACAGAGATTACTACCACTGTTTAAAACAGCTCGATAGCAAACACAGTTTTATATCATTTAGAAGGGCAGAGATACCATCAAGTCCAAATAGGACTGGCAAAGTTTAAATACTTACAGTGATAAAGAAATCAAGAACGCAAATAAAGACATCAACTCTCAAAGCAAGGAAATGCCACTGTTTGAAAGAAAGACTTCACTCTGTTCAAAAGATAGCCGTGGGTTCTTTATTTATGTATTTCAAATAAACAATGAAAGTATCCGTTGAAGGTGTGTTAAAAGAGTGGAATAGGGGAGTACGAGGGTCATTGTCGAAATTCAAAACCAAAATTCGCAACCCCCGAGTATCAAAGCGTTTTTTTGAGCAATTTGAAGTTTTTCTGCACCGGTTAAGGCCGAAGCGTGGCGTCGGATGCATTGCGCGGCGTGCTGGAGCGGGGGGGGACACGGGCCCTTTGTCGGCGCGACGTGCACGTACGTTGAGCGCGGCAACTGTCCTCGCTCGGAGCCACCGGTAAGCCGTAGTCCCGGCCGTAGGCCGTGAGGGCTTTTGCAACGACGATGTTTTCTTAAAGAGTACGCGCAGTTTTGAAGAATGCAGTGCTACTCAAGCATCCTTCCAAAGGATTTCTCCTCGAAGTCCAAGAGTATTGACTCCCTACCTCGGAAATCTAAAGAAAACCAAAGTTAAAGTGCTGTGTGCCGTGGTTTGAAACTATGCATTGTTGAAAAGGCCTTGACCATTTTAGAAAGCCCTTGTAGCCTGCGCTTGACTTTGAGTTTAAAACAACATTGCCTCAGCTCTAAACGATTTTTAATTGTATATCTATGAGGTAACGCTAAAAATAAGCATGATTTTGTTTAAAGTGAAATAGCATACACAGAGAACAGTAAATTTTAAATAGGAAAGAGGATTCTGGGTCAAGCAGAAGTATAAATCAAGCAAAGGTTTTCACAATATCACCAGAAGGCTGCACTTATAAGGGACTATTTATTGTTTTAAAAGAGAAAACTCATATAACCCTTGTCTTAAAGCTCTACAGTCTTCTGAAAAACTCTGTCAGGTTTTGCTCCAATACTCTGTATTGACAGTCTAATCATATGTGAGGTAGTTTGCTTGAGATACAAATTGTTGAAGGGTGGCACACTTATACAGGGTAAGGTGTTAATGGTTGAAAGCCTCCTTGAGCAAGGAGTTTTGGTACGTTGGTTAACATCAAAGATTTCAAAGAACAGAGTGACTCAAAGATTTCAAACAACAGAGTGACTGTTGGCATTCTCTCACAAGCACACCTTTTAGCAAACTGCCCCCCTGTTTCACTATATTTTTCACTACTGTGAGTATGTTGGCAAAGAGATCTTCAAAGGTGAAAAGCATATTGAGAGACAGAGTTGTTGGTGGTTAAATGTAAACATTGGAGGCAGAAGTACACAGGTGATGGTTGATCCGTTAACTTCACAAGAAAAAGTGTCCTTCATAAAACACTGTGTATTGATTTTTCATCTAACCTAGGTCTGCCCTTTTTTTCACCATATTATCATTTTGAAAAGCTGATTGACAAAGAGACTCTAAGGATAAATAGTACACTGAAAGGCATATTTCATTGATGGGATTCTAACTTTGGAGGCAGAGGTACAAAAGTGGTTTTTGTTTTCTTAAAACTTCACAAATGAAAAGGGCCACTTTCTAAAGGGCAGAGTTCTTGGTGATTGCATTTAATATTGAGACAGAGGTACAAAGGCAGATTTTCTTCTCAAAATTCACAAGTGAAAGGTGTTTTCCTAAACACTGTGGGCTAATATTTCACCTAACCAAAAAGTCTCCTTTCCTTTCCACTGTATGGTCTCTTTTATAGAAATCTGTTGACAGAGGTATTTTCAAGGTAAATGACCTGAAGAGCAGGGTTTTAATATTTGAGTTTTGTTTTGAAGACACAAATACCAGTGTAGGTTGGCCTCTAACAAATTCACAAGAGGGGTGATTGTTCAAAACTGTGCACAGGGAATCTACAAAGCAGTTATCCCATCTTTTACACATGGTACCATTGTTAAAAAGTTTGCCTGGCTGAAGTGCATCCAGAGTTGGAGGGTTGTTTTTTAAGAAGTACAGAGGTGGTTTATTCAAAGAAAAATTGTTGCATTTCATCCAAACCACATTGTCTAATCTGTCTAAACAGTCAAGTGACTAGTCTCAATCCAGCAGAGCAGTTTCTTACAGTAAAGGCAGTTTGCCTCTTCCAAAGCTTGTTCAAGTCAGAATGCCTCCAAAACGAGATCACAAAAGCGGTCCACATAAGAGATATGAGCCTATCTCCATAGAAGAAATCAATGCTCACCCATCAGTGCTTTTCAATTTCCATGAAGTAGGCTGTCTTGATTTCTGCCAGAGGATAGAAGAAGTCAAGAGTTTTTCGCCCCTCACACATTTGTGCGCTTTGAGATTCAAGGACAAACACTTCCAGCTAGCAGGTCTTGATTTCAAAATCTCCCCAAGGTATGTATCCAAGGCTACCAAGATTCCGTATCATGGTGAAAAGTGGTTTAAACAAGCGCATCTTGATCTAGAGGATTATAAACCTTTCATCAAGCCTGAACACAGGGAAACCATCACTGCTATTTTCCCTTTTTCCTATCTTCTTGACAGTTATGCTCCGCTGATGAAAGCCATAATGAGATATTTCACTTGTGAAGGGAGGTTTAACCAAATTTATGCCTATCATGTCCGCTTGTTGATGCATTTTACCAGAAGTAGGCAATCAAACCTTCCATACTTTTTGTCCAAAAGCATAGAGAAAATGGCAGCTACTGTCCAAAAGAAGGCTCCACCTCAGCAAATCCCTTCTCTCTTTCATCATTCCTTGATCAAGATTGTCTTCTTACACCAGCTGGAGAAGAAAGGGGTTCCATGGGATTCATTCATTAGCCATGCAGATTTCGCCACTGTCCCTCCTATTCATGTGTCTCCTACTCAGCCTGTCCATCGCCCAATGCCTTTGTCTAGTAGGCCTACCCCTAAAAAACTCAAGATGACCACTGGGTAGCCAAGTCAACAGGGAGAAGGAGAGGGCAGTGAACCATAGGGAGGAAAAGAAGGCAGTGAACAACAGCAGTTGGAAATCAGTGGACAGCAGCAGTTGGAGGTTGATGAACAGCAGCAGGTACAGGAAGAGGGACAGCAGCTAGATGTTGATGAACAGCAGCAGACAGTAGTTGAGGAGCAGCAAGTTGGGCAAACAATTGAAGCGCCTTTTGAGCCACAAACTGGACAGGATGTTGAGGAAGGACAGCAAGCTGAGGCTGCCACCTTGACAGTGACCAAAACTGTTCCTAGAAAGAGGAAATTGCCCAAAAAGACAACTTCTAGCTTGCCAAGGAGAAAAAGCGCTAGATTGGCATTCAAAGGCAAAAGCATCGTTGGAGAAAGTGCCAAGCATGGAGGTAAATCAGCTGTCATCCCTATCCCAAGCGATGACAGTGATAACGAGGCCCGCATCCTTGAAAACCTCCTCATTCACAAAGAAGGGCAAATTGATGTGTTACAAGAAGATCTTCAAAGGGCGAGGAATTTCAACCACTTCTTGGAGGTTGAAAACAAACAAATGAAGTATCATGCAGCCATTCATGAGGCAAGGGCGATCAAGTATAAAAAAGAGGCAGAAAAGGCGCAAGTAAGAATTGAAGAGATTATTGGCGAGTTTGATGATGAAGAGGAGGAAGACCAGCCTAGGCGGAAGAGGCCTAGAACCATCGGGCTTAGAAGAGCCTTGGAGAAACAGAGAGCAGAAGAACAAGCTCAATTCGAAGCCTTTCCTCTCACTGCCCTCTTTGAGCAAGAAATTGAGGAAAACAAGGAAGCATGGCTTGAGAGGGCTAACCAGCATTTGGAAACAAAGCTTGAGAAGGCAAACAGGGATCTTGAGCTACAGAGAAAGAGGACTCTTCACTTTCAGAAGCTAAATCAATTTGCCAGGCGAAAATTGAAGGTAGCACAAGAGAAATTGAAGAAGTTGAAGGAGAGGCGCCTAGCACAGAAGGAAGCAAAAAGCATATCAGCCCTTGATATTTTGGCTTCAGCTTCGGAGCATGTTTCTATGGACCCTTGAGGGTCATGCATGCCAATTTTGGGCCTGTTTCGGCAACTTTTTGTTTTTTGGCATTTTTTGGGTTTTTGGCCAAAAACTCATAAATTCGCCATTTCAGTTTGATGAGTTTTCAAGGGAGGAGGATGATACCAATGGATGCCATAATTCCATGAGCAGGTCTCCAGCGATTTTCAGGGCATTTGAAGATCATTCGCCCCCTCAAATTGGCGAAAAACAGCCTCATTTTGCACATTCTGCCCGCCATATCAGCAGTCTGCTATTTTCTGGGTTTTTGTGCACAGGTACAGTTTTGAGGGACTTTTAGAGATCAGATTGAGGTGATTCCACTTGCGCCGGAAAGCAGACACAGAGAGCTTTCCAACGAGCCATCATGAGCCTCATTTTGACATCGGGAAGGCTTCCATTTGCATCCAGCAAGTCAGGGGACCTTTTTCAGGCCTAAATATGAAGTATTTTTGTAATTTTTGAACTCCAAAAATCTCCTTTTCCCAAATGTGCGTTAAGCTATTTTTATCATTGGGAAATCATGTAAAGTCAATATAATTTCCGTTTTTAGCAGTTTTTTAGATATTTTATGGGATATTTTGTGCCTTGGGCTTTGCAAAGCCTCAAGGACAAGTTTATATATTTTGACTTGGCCAATGGGATAGCTAGTTGCTCCATGAGGTTTTCCTCCCTCAAGCCTATTTATTCCATGGGTTTCATTGTAAATCAGGAGGCTGAACTTGAGAGAAGAATTAATACATTGGTCATATGAGCTTTGAAGAATACACTTGAGTTATGATTTTTGGATTGCCTCTTGGATGCTTTTGAGGAATGATGAAGGATTGTTGATGGATTCCTTGACATGGTAGAATGGTATAGTGTTTCTTAATGTGTTTTGTCTTCTAGTTTTCACTCATAATTCATATTTCTTGCTGCTATAGATCAGTAAAGATTGATTTTGAGATATGCCCATGGAGGCACCTCAAAATCCCTGAATCTTCATAGCTTGATGTTTTCTTCTCCCTTAGCTATGCTAAAAAATTCTTAGCTGCTCTTTAGTAACCTAAGGTATTGTTGCTAAGTTTTATTCATCAGTTCTATGTATGTTGAGTAGGATGTATGGTTTTCCCTACCTACCTATCAGCTGCCCATATTTCTGTCCATAAAACTTTCTCTTTGACTGATTTGTTTGATCATTTTGTTGAACCAAGGAGGCCTAGTCCCGATCTAGCCCTTTTCCTAAAACTATGACAACTTGTTTGTCCAAGTGCCCAATGACTTAGAAACTATGTTTAGGCGTTCCGGCGTAGTTTATGAGTTGTTAGTTTGTCTTATGTGTTTTCCCAAAGTCTGATAGCCATTTCCCGAAGTTAGAGGGTCTTATACCTCTATGTATGGCTGGAATGTTTGATTTCTATGTATTAATTAGCTTATAGTTATACTCAGCATGATTAATGGCTTGCTATTACATGTTTATGTCTGCTATTAACTAGTTTTCACTTGAAATCCCTTGTCTTTCACCAACTTATTGTTCATTTAATCCATTTTGCCCAGAGATCCCTTCTATTGTGAATCAAATCGGCCCTACAGCAGCTTTACATCATCACTTCATAG
Organism: Pinus albicaulis; assembly: GCA_034641835.2. NCBI lineage: Eukaryota > Viridiplantae > Streptophyta > Pinopsida > Pinales > Pinaceae > Pinus > Pinus albicaulis. The sequence continues at coordinate 1,460,751,864 of CM076578.1, read as the reverse complement.
CTTCCTTGAACTGTTTGACCCCATAGCCCAATTTATCTACATCTTGTTATCCAGTTTATGTATTTGATCAGTTTCATCCCTCACAAACTTAAAAACTAAAAAACCAAAAAACACACTTCATAACTAGCCTAATATCAGAACATCGCAAGTAAACACACCGACATCTTTTACATATATAGAGAGAGCCCTCTCTGAGTCCAGGAAGGCTAGGTCCTTGGGCTCCAAAGCTTGGTTTGATGTTACATCGTCATTTGGCTAGCCAATCGGCCAAATCACGGGACCCTAACATATTAAGCGATCACGGTGGGACTATTAATTACATGGCAGGTCTAGGGGTCTATTTTATGAGCTCCTTAGTCTTTGACTTTTAACTGGCTCCATCGACCTCACCAGAATCATTTAGTGTAAACTCTGTTTCACCATCTTAGCAAAGTGATGGTCAGTTTAAAGCACTCTTACATCCTGGTGCACGAAAAACTCAGAAAAAACCACAAAAAACTCCCTTAGATTGGTTTTTGTCAAGTACTGGTGGTGGACCATACACATATACCTCAAAACAACTAAAAATCCACCTGGCGACTCCACTAGCCTCCAGTAGGCCTTACTACCTTACTAAATTTTAGAATACCATCCGATTTATCCACCTCATCGCCACTCTAACATAATGGCGATCACGGTGGGACCCTGAGTGATTAAAAAACTTAGTTTCCCTCATATTTAGAGACTTTTTGAGATTATTAGCTGATTGACTTATCCCACTGCTCACTAACATAGTGACACTCACAGTAGGACCTTCTGAGTTAGTGACAATCTAAGTACACCTTAGTAACTCTTGAAGTCTCAATCAAGCTTAGTAAACTTAGAGATTGTTTGAAGAGTAGAAAATAGCTTTTTCACCATCTTAGCAAAATGATGAGTCAGTTATAGAAATCTCTTCCAAACCTTGTAGGCACATAAAACTCAAAAAACCCCAAAAACACTCCCCTAGATTGGCTTTGACAATATTGGTGGTGGACCATACAAGTATACCTCAAAAAAAACTGAAAATCCACCTGGCGACTCCACTAAACTTCTAGTAAGCCTTACTACTTTTCAAAACTCTAGGCTACTATCCGATAAACCTATCCCATCGCTCACTAACATAGCGGGAGATGGTGGGACACTGAGTACATAATAGTCCAGCAAACTCTTATAGACTCTTTGGTCCTTTAGGTACCATAAACAAGCAAGCAGTCCATAGACCCATTTTTTTAGAGTAAACTCTTTTTGTTCTCATCACCCTAGCAAAGTGTTGAAACAAAGTCTGGATACTTCCAACTAACCATAAATTTGCTTTATAAACTCGAGCGTCAAAAACATTCTCGATTAGTCTTGGTGGTGGACCATAGCTATCTTCTGCATGACCAGTTCACTGGCGACTCCACTGAATATCCTATTCTTTGACCATCTTCTTTCAATGAGACATGAAAACCCACTCATCGAGAACATTCCACCCAATATCCTAGACCATCTCTAAACTCTGGAGGCTAAAATCTTGGCTTCTGAAATCAATGGATCCATCCAGGACCCAAATCCCCCCATCATAGTAGATGACAGAGAAGATTCTGTGTGTGACTTAGAAGCGATCATCCTGCTGCATTAGATCATCAGTAGAACAGATCACATTACTAGCTCCTAATATCTGCTTAAGATTCACCTTCGGAACTAGAGTCATCACAAGCTGCCAGTAAATCTTGGTGAGATAAACTTGATGATCTTGAACCCTAAACCAAGAGGTCTATTAGGAGAAGCTTCTGCCTGCTCCTCTGATTTCTGACTTCTTTATCAATTTGGCTCCTATCAGCTCCAGATGCTCAAAACCGGATCACTGGTCAAGTTCATCCGCTTCACAGTGGAATGTGTTGTTCAGACCCTTCCATTTGGCCTACTAGTCCTCATCTTGCATCATCCATTAGCTCCGATCATGTGACACAATCTTACCTCAGTCATTGCCACCACCCTTGCTCCTCTCCCAGAGCAAATATCAGACAAGATCCCTTTCTGGAAGGAGAACACACCACCACCTCTTTGACATATCATTAGAATGGCGATGCTTATGAATACTAGAAATAACATCGAAATTATCTATACCAGAGAAATAACATCAAGGAAGGGTAGAATTTCATGTGGACAAGGCACTGGTCTTCATAAGCCAAAATCTGAATTACCGGACACCTCCTGACGAGGCTGCCCTCTAAATGGAATACTTCATTAGCCTTGATATTTTTTACATGTTAGTGATGACTATATCTTGGTTGAGTTTCATTAGTTTCCTTATGCTCAGTATGTCATCTAGAAAACCACCTCCCAAAACTTTTTTAAAGCCTTTCTACCTATTCGATCCACCTAGCGATGAGCACCATTGTCACTATCATCTGCTTGGGCGTGTGATATGTATCGACTTTGGCGAGATCCACGCATCTCTTCCCTAAAGTCTCCCTATATTGTAGGAAGTGGCGTTTTAGGACTGTTCACCCTTCATGATCACCAAAAGCCAAAAGCCTCACTCACAACAGGCCTACCATAGTGACCTCTTACTTTGCAAATGAAATTGACAAACGGCTAGTGGCACTCCACCCCCTAGATCTCGACCTTGCATAAAGCTAATCTCAAAACATTATTAGGTTTTTCAGAGTGTTGTGGTTCTAAAGGCGATATATTTGCATCTCATGGAGTAATGTTTGAGTTCTGATTGAAAGCAAATTTGCTTCTAAATGTAACCAGGCCTTTAGATACATAAAGCAAGCTACTCATGGGACTTCTGACTCTTTTAGCACAAAAATCCATGATGAAAAAGGTACTATTTGTCTCGACAAGTGAGGGCCAAATTTTCAAGGCCCCCGGAGACACTCCTTCATTTTAATGAGAGAGGTTGAGCGCCTCTTCATCCATAAACGGAGAAGAGCGCAGGTTAATATTGACTTAGATGATTGCAAAGATCCAGGTTTTAACTTGAGCGAAATAAATAAACAGGGGACTCCGGGTTTATGGAATGTGATGATCATAACGAATATAGTACTGGAAATGCTAGCCCAGAAGGGTTTGGTCTGTCAAAGGAGCCATTTTCAAACTTCTGAATCATGTGAATTGTTGAAGCTTTAAGCATGTCATGATAAAATTAATCTTAAGTAGCACAACACATCAGATCAAATGGAATGAATCTTTGTCATTAATGCCTTACAGTGGAAGGAAAGTCCTTGGTTTTCATGCGACCTTCATAGTCACAAAGATTTTTGTCAATGTGAGTCATGAGATGAACAAGCAAATGATAATATCTCAGTCACCCTTCAAACAGTGTCACTTTGTAATGAGTTCGAAATAGGTGATACTTTTTTAGTAGTGATGCCAAGATTGATAATGTTGTTTAGTGGACACTTACCTACATTGAAGAAGGGGCCGTGGCATCGACACCGATGGTCCAGAAAAGCAGGATACCTTACCACGACTAAGAAACCTCCTCCATGCATGATGAATGGCAAAATAGCAACTGCAGAGATTCTTGGCTGTTGATATAAATACAATGAAGGATACAAATAAATTGAATCAAAAGTCATTACCTGAGTAAGTGTTCGCCACTGTTTTATGAGAGCAAAATCTTGTTCCCTTTTCAAAAAAGAAGCGCGCAATGGGTGGTATTTTTGTAGTGAAAAAGAAAATATTGAACATATTATGCTTACTATTGATGCCAAAAGGGAGCGATTGCTTCAAGATAGTTAAAGAAGCGAAAATCGCCGATGAAGAGTCTAGTGTGGCATTCATCAAAAGATGGCACTTACGATCAGAGGAAACTGTAACCACCTAAACAGAGATTACTATCCTTGTTTAAAATAGCTAAATCAACAAACACAATTTTATATCATTTAGAAGAATGAGAAGATATCATCAGAATTAATGGGGCGGCAATTTTTAAATACTTACAGGTGATAAAGAAATCAGAAGCGATAAGACATCAACTCTCAAAGCAAGGAAATGCCTTGTTTGAAAGAAGGCTGTGTATTCAAAAGATAGCAGTAGGTTCTTTATTTATGTCTTTAAATCAAACTCAATAAAAGTATCAATTGAAGGTGTGTTTAAAAAAGAGTGGAATAGAGGAAAGTCTGAAGGTCATTGTGAAATTCAAAACCAAACTTAGCAACTTAGAGTATCAAAGCGTTTTTGAGCAATTTAGTTTTCTGATTAGGCAACGACATGCATGTGGATGTCTTGTGACGTGCACAAGCGGAGGAAATTTCTAGGGCCCTTTTATTGTGGCCATTTGTCACGATTGGTAACGCTTCTTACTTTATCACAGTAGCCAAACAACACAAACAGTCGGCAAACCAGGCAGAGCAAGGGCTTTTCTGTGAACGTGTTTTCTTCAAAGGGTGCCGCGCAGGTGTCCAAAGTCTTCAGCGATTCTTCGGCCCTTCAAACAGGTGTTCATCAAAATTCGAGGTATTTTTATATGTTCCCCCATCAATTTCAAGGTTTTGATAAAGGACAAGAAGGTTTAAAACCCCGGACCTTGTCATTATAGTTAAAAGCAAAAGCAGTCATTTCTACACAGTGAGCTGAAGTTTTGCAATATGATAAAAGGCCGAATTTGTCATTCAAAGAGCACATATAGAGATACGGGGTTTTTAGGTTGAGGGCCAGTTTGTTTCATCTTCAAATCGCTCGAAGGGCAGAGGTTTTCCTGTAAAAAGCAGTGTTTTGATTAAAAGGAGATTTTTGTTGCAGAAATACAGACCTAATTCTGAAGAGGAACCTTTCACACTGTCATCCAAACATTTCCACACTACTAAAACAGTGAAGCGCACTCAGTGAGGGGGTTTTGAAATTCTTGTTGTTTGAAAGAGAAAACTCATATAATCTCTGTCTAAAAGCTTGATAGTCTTCTAAAGCTATGTCATTTTACCCCAGCCCTGTGTTTTTACTGTCTAGACATATGTAGGATGGTTTGCTAGAGATACAAATTGTTGAAGTGTGGCACACTTATACAGGGTAAGGTTTTAATGGTTGAAAGCCTCCTTGAGCAAGGAGTTTTGGTGTGTTGGTTGACATCAAAGATTTCAAGAACAGAGTGACTGTTGGCATTTTCTCACAAGCACACCTTTTCACTGTATTTTTCACTACTGTAAGTTTGTTGGCAAAGAGTTTCCAAAGGTGAACAAGCATATTAAAGGACATAGTTGTTGGTGGTTAAATTTAAACATTGGAGGCAGAGGTACACAGGTGATGGTTGATCTTTTAACTTCACAAGAAAAAGTGTCCTTCATAAAGCACTGTGTATTGATTTTTTCATCTAACCTAGGTCTGCCCTCTTTTTCACCATATTGTATCATTTTGAAAAGTTGATTGACAAAGAGATTCTAAGGATGAACTGTACACTGAAGGGCAGAGTTCGTTGATGGGAATTTAACTTTGAAGGCAGAGATACAAAAGTGGTGTTTGATTTCTTAAACTTCACAGGTGAAAGGGTGTGTTTCCTAAAGCATTGTGCATTGATTTTACATCTAACTTGGGTCTGCCTTTTCTAGAAACCATATTGTATCATGTTGAAGATTTGTTGACAGAGATGTTCTGAAGGTGAATAGGGCTACTTCTAAAGGACAGGTGGTTGATGATTACAGTTTTATATTGAAGACAGAGATGTAGCTATGATTGATTGACCTCTGACAAACTCACCAGGAGTAGTTTTTCAAAACTGTGCACAGGAAATTGACACAGGAGTTTGTCTCATCTTTACACAGGGTACGATATTAAAAAGTTTGCCTGGCTGAAGTGCATCCAGAGGTGAAGGGCTGTTTTTTAAAGAGTGCAGAGGTGGTTTATTCAAAGAAAAATTGTGGCATTTCATCCAAACCATATTGTCTAAACTGTCCAAACAGTCTAGTGACTAGTTTCAATCCAGCAGAACATTTTTCATACAGTGAAGGCAGTTTGCCTCTTCCAAAGTTTGGTCAAAGTCAGAATGCCTCCAAAGCGAGATCACAAGAGCGGTCCACATAAGAGATATGAGCCTATCTCCATAGAAGAAATCAATGCTCACCCATCAATGCTTTTCAATTTCCATGAAGTAGGCTGTCTTGATTTCTGCCAGAGGATAGAAGAAGTCAAGAGTTTTTCGCCACTTACACATTTGTGCGCTTTGAGATTCAAGGACAAACACTTCCAGTTAGCGGGTCTTGATTTCAAAATCTCCCCAAGGTATGTATCCAAGGCTACTAAGATCCCGTATCATGGTGAAAAGTGGTTTAAACAAGCACATCTTGATCTAGAGGATTATAAACCTTTCATCAAGCCTGAACATAGGGAAACCATCACTGCTATTTTCCCTTTTTCCTATCTTCTTGACAGTTATGCTCCGCTGATGAAAGCCATAATGAGATATTTCACTTGTGAAGGGAGGTTTAACCAAATTTATGCCTATCATGTCCGATTGTTGATGCATTTTACCAGAAGCAGGCAATTAAACCTTCCATACTTTTTGTCCAAAAGCATAGAGAAAATGGCAGCTACTGTCCAAAAGAAGGCTCCACCTCAACAAATCCCTTCTCTCTTTCATCATTCCTTGATCAAGATTATCTTCTTACACCAGCTGGAGAAGAAAGGGGTTTCATGGGATTCATTCATTAGCCATGCAGATTTCGCCACTGTCCCTCCTGTTCATGTGTCTCCTACTCAGCCTGTCCATCGCCCAGTGCCTTTGTCTAGTAGGCCTACCCCTAAAAAACTCAAGATGACCACTGGGCAGCCAGGTCAACAGGGAGAAGGAGAGGGCAGTGAACCACAGGGAGAAAAAGAAGGCAGTGAACAGCAGCAGCTAGATATTGAGGGACAGCAACAGTTGGAGGTTAGTGAACAGCAGAAACTAGAGTTTGAAGATCAGCAGCAGCTACAGGTTGATGAACAGCAGCAGGTACAAGAAGAGGGACAGCAGCAGACAGAAATTGAAGAGCAGCAAGTTGAGCAAACAATTGAAGCGCCTTTTGAGCCACAAACTGGATAGGATGTTGAGGAAGGACAGCAAGCTGAGGCTGCCTCCTTGAAAGTGACCAAAGCTGTTCCTAAAAAGAGGAAATTGCCCAAAAAGACAACTTCTAGCTTGCCAAGGAGAAAAAGCGCCAGATTAGCCTTCAAAGGCAAAAGCATAGTTGGAGAAAGTACCAAGCATAGAGGTAAATCAGCTGTCATCCCTATCCCAAGCGATGACAGTGATAACGAGGCCCGCATCCTTGAAAACCTCCTCATTCACAAAGAGGGGAAAATTGAGGTGTTACAAGAAGATCTTCAAAGGGCGAGGAATTTCAACCATTTCTTGGAGGTTGAAAACAAACAAATGAAGTATCATGCAGCCATTCATGAGGCAAGGGCGATCAAGTATAAGAAAGAGGCAGAAAAGGCACAAGTAAGAATTGAAGAGCTCATTGGCGAGTTTGATGATGAAGAGGAGGAAGACCAGCCTAGGCGAAAGAGGCCTAGGACCATAGGGCTTAGAAGAGCCTTGGAGAAACAGAGAGCAGAAGAACAAGCTCATTTCGAAGCTTTTCCTCTCACTGCCCTCTTTGAGCAAGAAATTGAAGAAAACAAAGAAGCATGGCTTGAGAGAGCTAACCAGCATTTGGAAACCAAGCTTGAGAAGGCGAACAGGGATCTTGAGCTACAGAGAAAGAGGACTCTTCACTTTCAGAAGCTAAATCAGTTTGCCAGGCGAAAATTAAAGGTAGCACAAGAGAAATTGAAGAAGTTAAAGGAGAGGCGCCTAGCACGGAAGGGAGGGAAAAGCATATCAGCCCTTGATATTTTGGCTTCATCTTCGGAGCATGTTTCTATGGACCCTTGAGGGTCATGCATGCCAATTTTGGGCCTGTTTCGGCAACTTTTTGTTTTTTGGCATTTTTGGGTTTTTTGGCCAAAAACTCATAAATTCGCCATTTCAGTTTGATGAGTCGTCAAGGGAAGAGAATGATACCGATGGATGCCATAATTTCATGAGCAGGTCTCCAGCGATTTTCAGGGCATTTGAAGATCATTCGCCCCCTCCAATTGGCGAAACACTTCGTTGCACATCTCGCCCGCCACATCGCCATGTTGTACCCCCGCTAATTTCCGGGGTTTTTGCACACAGTGTACAGTTTTGAGGGACTTTCTGCGAGATCGATTGAGGTGCTCTGACTTTGCGCCGGAAAATAGACACAGAAATCTTTCCAGCAAGCCCTCATGAGCCTCATTTCAACATCTGGAAGGCTGCCATTTGCATCCAGCAAGTCAGGGGACCTTTTTCAGGCATAAATATGAAGTATTTTTGTAATTTTTGAACTCCAAAAATCTGCTTTTCCCAAATGTGCGTTAAGCTATTTTTATCATTGGGAAATCATGTAAAGTCAATATAATTTCTGTTTTTAGCATTTTTTTAGATATTTTATGGGATATTTTGTGCCTTGGGCTTTGCAAAGCCTCAAGGACAAGTTTAGATATTTTGACTTGGCCAATGGGATAGCTAGTTGCTCCATGAGGTTTTCCTCCCTCAAGCCTATTTATTCCATGGTTATCATTGTAAATCAGAGGCTGAACTTGAGAGAAGAATTAATACATTGGTCATATGAGCTTTGAAGAATACACTTGAGTTATGATTTTTGGACTGCCTCTTGGATGTTTTTGAGGAATGATGAAGGATTGTTGATGGATTCCTTGACATGGTAGAATGGTATAGTGCTTCTTAATGTGTTTTGTCTTTCTAGTGTTCATTCATAATCCATATTTCTTGCTGCTATAGATCAGTAGAGATTGATTTTGAGATATGCCCATGGAGGCACCTCAAAATCCCTGAATCTTCATAGCTTGATGTTTTCTTCTCCCTTAGTTATGCTAAAGAATTCTTAGTTGCTCTTTAGTAACCTAAGGTATTGTTGCTAAGTTTTATTCATCAGTTCCATGTATGTTGAGTGGGATGTATGGTTTGCCCTACCTACCTATCAGCTGCCCATAGTTCTGTCCATAAAAATTTCTCTTTGACTGATTTGTTGATCATTTTGTTGAACCAAGGAGGCCTAGTCCCGATCTAGCCCTTTGCCTAAAACTATGAAAACTTATTTGTCCAAGTGCCAAATGACTTAGAGGCTATGTTTAGGCGTTCCGGCATAGTTTATGAGTTGTTAGTTTCTCTCATGTGTTTTCCCCAAAGTCTGATAGCTATTTCCCGAAGTTAGAGGGTCTTATACCTCTATGTATGGTTGGAATGTTTGATTTCTATGTATTAATTAGCTTATAGTTATACTTAGCATGATTAATGGCTTGCTATTACATGTTTATTGTCTGCTATTAACTAGTTACACTTGAAATCCCTTGTCTTTCACCAACTTGTTGTCCACTTAATCCATTTTTCCCAGAGATCCCTTCTATCGTGAATCAAATCGGCCGCGATATTATCATTAGATGAACCTATAAGTATAATGATAGTAAGACCAATTTACCTCAAGTAAAATTGCTTTCACCACATGAAATAACATTTGTCTATATTTCCTAGTCATTTAACCTAAAACAAGGAAATTAATTAAATAAATCATTATTTATTTAATTATTTCCTAGGAATAAGTTATTTAAATCATTATTTAAATAATATTCCTAGTTAAATTTGACTAAATTATTTTTAAATAATTAAATAAATCATTATTTATTTAATTATATTCCCACCATATCCCTAAAATAATAAATAAATCATTTATTTATTTATTGTTTATAAATAAAGGAATTGACCCAAGTCAAAAGACCTTTTCCCTCCAACAAATATAATAAAATATTTCTAAAGGGTGGTTCTAGAATTTGATTAATAATATTTTATTCATGCGCCAAGTTCTAGATAACCCTAATATTTTGTTATAAATAGAAGGGTTTTCCCCATTCATTAGTCACCTCCATTGCATTAGATCACTCTGGATCTACTCTTGGTCACCATTTTCCATTTTTTCCTTGTGAGCTCCCATTGAGTTCTATGTTTGTTTGGGTTTTCTACCACAATAGGAGAGAGGAATTTTAGATCTGAAACACTGAGGACTTTCAAGAACCCATCCCATTGAGGAGAACCGGAAAACACCTTTATTGTTTTCATCTCAGGTGCCCCCTTTTTATATAATACAAAAATTCTTTCAAATACACTATTCTTGTCTTGTCTATTGGATGCATTGAGCCATATTTTACTTTATCTGCTTAATGTCTTTCATGCTTAGATCTGGATTTGTGCAACATTATTTGGATCATCTAATTGCATATTTAAAGATTTTTTGCATCCATAATTGATGTTAGGGCTATTTTTTATGCGTAGCTAGAGTGATCTTTTACGACGAAAGATTCATACTAACACTCTGCCTATGGGAGCATACCTTCGATCCAGCGAAACCATTTTGATAACAATGAATTCACCAAGAAATTCCTCAGGCTACTAATTCTTAAAGAGAAGAGTCGCCATAAAAATTCTAAACCTTGGGATTTTTCGACACTGGAGTCAGCAGGTGAATGATTTCAGCCTTCCTATGTCTGATCATTCTTCACCATCAACAATCAGATCCAACTTGATACATTTTACTAAGGAAACCAGATGTTCAATTCATAAACTAGACCGAAGATTGACTAAAGCAGCATTCATCTACTTTCGCTAATGCAAAGCAAGAGCGTTTCGAAGGATACCTGGCTAACTTCAGGCTCCATCTGTAGTTTATAAAGCAAACAACAAACTTTTCTTCCCTAGTATGGTCGCCACTATGTTATGGCCTAAATCTACCTCAGGCTGAGGAAGGAAGAGTCTAGGGTAACATCAAACCATGCTTAACCTGGTAGCTAGCCCTACCAGATTGGGAGAGGGCTCTCTCCTTTGTCAATATCGGCAAAAAATGATCAGTGAGGCTTGAGATGACTTGAATGAAAGCTGATTTTAGGCTAGGTATATATGCAAAAGAGTTTGATTTGATTTTTCAAGGGTGTTTTGTTGGATCAAGGAGAAAGGCAGATTTTGGGTCTGGGAAATGAGCAGTTTTGCAGAGATCTGAATGGAGCAAGGTAGGCACTTGACTTGACACTTTCAATTTGAAGGAGATGGGGAGTTTTGAGAAAGGTGAAGAGCTGAAGAGGGCAAGAAACCTTCACGGATCCTCTCCAAATAGCTGAAAACATAGAAAATTAAACAAACCCTAGGTAGAGCACTGCAAATCCTAATGAATTCTACCTTTATCCTTATTTGCTTAACTTAAGAAGAAATAAGAAGAAAAATGGTATACATGAAACAACAGAAGACTTACATTTACAGAGAGAAACACATTATCAAATGAAAATACCACAAGAATCCCATAGAGTGCTGCAAACCTTGGTCTATTCCTTGCCAAACTGCAGAGATGAATGTACAATGATGCTCAAAGCATTCCCAAAAGTCCAACCATGCTAATGACTGAAAAACTACAAGATATAGACAACACTAACTCATCCCCAGCCTCTAAGGGTCGAGCTCACAAGTTTAGGAGCTGTTTCAACAAGATCTAAACTGAGAACTGGAAAATAGGCAGTGGAACAGCTTGCCTCTATAAGATAGGAAACTGATTCATTCAGTTGCAATTCACCTTTTGATGGATGAATCTACCTCCATGAGTAAAAATTTAACAAAATTACATCAATATCCATCAAAATAAATCCAATTACATCATTATTTTAACATTTTGAAGTAAAAAAGTCAAAATTTCAAAAACTAGGCGAAAAACAGAGTTACTGAGTCCAAAATGAGCAAACATCCCTAATGCGTCGCGCCTAATTTATCTATGCATCGCCCCAGTTTGGACTGATTTTGAAGGTCGTAACGGTGTCAAAATTAGCTCCAAGTGGGCTTGCTGGAAAGGTCTGCCTGTATAATTTCCAGAACAAGTGGAATTTCTAAATTTGGCTTCCATTTTCCCCTCCAAAAATGAGTTCTCCCAACACTGCTTCCTATGTGTCCAAAAAGGGGCAGAAAGGCCATTTTTAGGGTGTATTTGACCCTTCTGGAAGCCCAAAACTTGTCAAAATCTCTTGGCCAGAAGTATGCATGCATAATTTTCCATGAAAAATCCAAAAATGTAAATTTTTCACCAAGAGGAGCTCCCAATCATAAGCGCACACCAAGTGGCGCGACGCATTGGGCAGAAAACTCTATTTTGTTAAGGCAAAATTTCCAAAATTCATCTCAATGCGTAGTGCCTTTTTGCAGGAGACTTTTGGAGGTCTTCCTGGTGTCAAAATTGGGTGTAGGATAGCTCGTTGGAAATATTATTGAGTCTACTTTTGAACCCAGCTTTAATTTTTCAATTTGGAGTACATTTTCCTTGTCAAAAATCAAATCTCCCGAGATTAGTCAAAATGTGCAAAATGAGGCTGCCTCGAGGCAGAGTGTTGTTGTAGTCAACTTTTGAAGGTATTCCTCAACTCAAAATCGAGCTCATGATAGGTAATTGGAAATATATTAGTGTGAAGTTAGTATTTTACTCAACAAGAAAGTCATTGGGCCAACCAAGCTAGGAAAAATCTTGATTTTACCAAGGTCACTTTACAGGTGCATCAATTCTCTTGAGGCAATTCTATTTTTGAAATTTCTCTGAAACCATGACACCTGTGTAAAAATTGAAGGAGGTTTTTATTCCTTGGCCTATTTTGGACAAAAAATTCTCTCATTTTTTCCAAATTCATCTTTTATTGCTCAGAAACATCATTGGATTAAAACCTATCCCGATGTGTGGAACAAGGGATTTCTCGAAATGAAGTGAAATGAAGGGGATATGGGGTTTCTAAATTCTTGAGAAAAATTGGGAAGTAGGAGGGATGTTAGGAAGCAGGGGAAAGTGTAATTTCAAATATTGAGTGAGGGGAAGGGGTCCAAAATGGAAAAACACGGGCTTCAGTCGTAAAATTGCCAAGTTATAGCAAGTGGTGAAATTCAGTGGTTTGTACAAATGAGGAATTTGGGGGATCTTTGTGATGGGAAGTGTTTAATAAGGTACATTAAGAATAGGGAAAGGTGTATGAACATCAGGATACAATATTTGATGATGATTTGACCATCCAAGAGAAATTACCTCCAAAACCCTGTGGAGAGTGGAAATGAACCTTTACCTAGGCACAACCGAAGCATGAACAAGGTGTAAAATGACCCGTGCTGGAACTTGACATGATGATGAAAACCCTCTGAATGATGGTACACTCTGCTGAATGGTGACATGGACCGAAATTTGGAAAATTCTGAAATGAGTGAAAACAAACCCTAGACCTAATACCTAGTGACCAAATTTTACTTGAAGACTCACTGAAATGACAAAATTTGACCTTGACACCTTAAAATCACTTTGTAAGAGCATGTTTGATCATTGGGGGAAGGTTGCAAAGACTGACACTAACACTACTCTCTGTGGAGCATCTAATCAGAAAATTTCAGATCAATTGAAGATGTTTTGGTCCCCCAAAGTGGCAAAAAACAGTCACTTTTTCAACACTCTGCCTCGCATATCGGCAAAGGATAATTTTTGGGTTTTTCCACACAGGTGAGATTTTCATAGGATTTCAATGATCAGTTTTGGGAAAAAAGGTATTTTCAGAAACTAGACATTCAGCGTCTTCAACCGAGTCATCACATGCCAGCTTAAGGACAAGTCCTCCAAAGTTGCCCACAAGACAGGGAATTTTCTGATGCTATATTTCTAAAGCATTTTTGTGAAAAATGTAGTTTTCTGAAGTGGCTTTTCCAAATGTGCGTTTAGCCTTTTTTGGCCATTGTCAATTGGGAAAAGTCAATTTAATTTCCTTTTTTAGAATTTTTAGGATATTTTTATAGATATTTTGTGCCTTGGGCTTTGCAAAGCCTCAAGGACAAAATCAGATATTTTTGATGGGCCAATGAGCTTGCTAGTTGCACTAGGAGGTTCTCCTTCATCTTGGCCTATATATTCCAAGAGATTTCATTGTAAACAAGGCTGAACTTGATGATATAGAGCAATATATGGTTATACAAGCTTGGAATAAATACTTTGTCTCATGCATTGGATAGTTTCTTGAATGTTTTGGATGATGAAAGAGGACTGCTGTTGGATTCCTTGACTTGGTAAAATGGTATAGTGTCCCTCTTTATTATGTTTCCTTAGTTTTCATACAAATTTCATGTGCTTTGCTTGTTGTAAGACAGTAGAGAATAGATTTGAGACATGCCCATGGAGGCACCTCAGATTTCCTGTTTCATTACAGCTTCTATGTTTTCTTCCTTCTTAGTCATATCAAAGAATTCTTAATTGCTCTTTGATCACTGAAGAAATTGTTTGCTTGTTTCATTTATGGTTTTATGCATGCTAAGTATGATTCACGGTACGCCCTGCTTACTCATGGCTAGTCATAGCTCCACCTCTGAAACCTTTCTTTGAATGTTTGATTGTCCTAGTTGAACCAAAGAGGTCTTGTATCGATCTTGCCCTTTGCCTAAAACTCTGCAATCTTAGTTCAAAGTGCCCGATAACCCAAAATACTATGTCTAGGAGTTCCCTCTTAGTAGCTTGAGTTATTTGTTTGTCTTAATTGTTTCTCTCCAAAGTCTGATAGCGATTTTCCTAAGGTTAGAGAGTCATATATCTCTATGTATCGCTTGAATGTTTATTGCTATGCATCTATCAGTTTGAAGTTACATTTATCATGATTAATGGTTAGCCCTACCATATAAATGTCTGATATTGAACTATTTATGTTTGAAAGCCTTTGTCCTTCACAAACTTAGTGTCCATCCCACTTCATTTTACCTAAAGATCCATTTTACCTTGATCAAATTGGCCCTTCAATATACCTTGTATCACCATCTGAGGCTTTCTCGACCTTTTCGACCCCATAGCCCAGTTGATCTAACAATATTTTTATCTATTTATTCTTTGATCAGTTCCTCCCTCAAAAAACCTAAAAACAAAACCAAAAACCTACTTCATAACTAGCCTAAAATCAAAAACACAAGAAGCAAACAACTATACATCCCTTACACAAATAGAGAGAGCTCCTTCTCGGTCTGTGAAGGCTAGGTCCTCTGGCTCCAAAGTTGGTTTGATGTTACACCGTCACTTGGCTAGCCAATCGTACAAATCACAGGACCCTAACATGCTTGACCTCCTAATTACACTTATTTTAGTTATATTATCTAATTTTTGGCCAAAAAGGGTGCTATGCTTAAGGTATGCAAATTAACTTAAAAGGTGTCATTTTACCTTATTCTTAAGTATTCCTTAAGCTAATTGTTCCTTAGTGAAATATCAAGTCAACTGATCTAGAAGTCTTATACATATTTTTCTTCATTTGAGTAGCTCTATAATTTCCTAAAGAAAGCTCGTGGTCGTAATTTCTGCAGGTGCTCTGCGAATTCCTATATGTGTGGATTTCCTACAACCACCCAGATTTCCTGCAACAAAATCAATGGTTAGATATGTTCCACTAAATTCCAAGGCAAACGAGAACATGGGTTTTGTGGGGAAATATACCTACATGGATGTTGTCCTATTGGATATTTCAAATTCACCATCAAAACTACCCAGATATTAAAACTTACTCTCCTTGGTCATATGAGGGAAAGCTCCATCCATGTAGTGAAATTAGTCTAATCCATGTTTTCAGTCATGGATTAGACTCAGCAGAGCCATTTTTGACACCTTCTTCCAGTATTGATAGCTAATAGTTCAGTATAGTAGTTTTCCTTACTCAGGAAAAGTAAGAGCTGTAGAGGGATGTTTGAAGCCACTCCATAGCCTTTGCTACCAAGTGTTGATGTAGAAAATATACATTAGTTATGTGTAAACATGACTGATTTAATTAGGAAGCACTTGAGGTATTAAGCCTCCATATACTTTGCACATCATCTCACAAGCTTACATGACCTTGGTTGATAATTTATGTTGGAAAATTATAAGTCTATAATTTAACTCAACAAGGTCTCTGATGTTCCTTGTTAACACCCCTCCAAACATATGCTATGTAGTGAACACATTGAGTCAATTCATGATCGAGCCTCTCCATGCACATTGGACCATTTCCAAACACATTTTGAGATATTTTTAGGGGACGATTACACTTCATTTGAGATACTCTATGAGTGATGTTTGAATTCATGGATACATTGATGTTGACTCGGCGGGAAAGGTTATCGATAGGATACATATGGGTGTTGTTTTAGTATTGGATCTGCCATGATATCTTGGATGAGCATGAAGGAGAATTACCTAGCATTGAGAACCACCGAGGTAGAGTATATTGTTGCTAGCATGGTGAGCTATGAAGCAGTTTGGTTGAGGAAGCTCTTTGGAGATCTATTCGAGCTGGTCTTAGACACTACAGTGATATATTGTGACAACAAGAGTGGGATCCATCTAGCAGAGAATTCCATATTTCACTATAATTCCAAGCACATAGAGATACGACATCACTTCATTTGTGATATGGTACAAAGAGGATCCATTCGCTTCCATCAAATATTGATAGAGGAGCATATTGTAGATCTTCTCACCAAGGTTTTTCTGAAAGGGAAGTTCTTGGTATTTAGATAACACCCTGGACTGATGGATGTGACCCCTCCTAATAAGGGCCACCATTGATTGAGGAGACTGAGCCATAATATTCCCCCCTGTCTGAGCTCCCAAGTGTTGGAGTATATAAATCACTTATTAATGACTGAAACAACACACATTTAATTGTCAATCCAGGGGCATATGTTATTCCAATGACAATAGAACTATCTGTGTCGATACATCAACCAGAAGTAGTCTCAAAGAAAAGAAATCGTTGATGAAGTAAAATGCTAGAAATAAATCACTCATGCAAAAATAAAAGAATCCACATGATTGAAATCACACTTCAATTGATTTGTTAACTTGCCACACAGTAAGTACCCAGCTGGTGTCTTTATTAATCAGATGTGTAACAACATATAAATTATAGAAATTGAAGTAGATATATTCTCAGCTGAACTATCAGCAACAACACCCTAACGATACATAAACTAAAATCCAATTACATAAACACACAGCTATTGTAACCGCTGCAATCCCTGCTAAGAAGGAGGGCCCTTCCTCCCTAGAAGGGCACAAGTAGAAAAGAAAATTTAACCAAACTTAATGGAGTCACACATGTAATAGCAATGACAATATGATCTGTATTAATCTGAATGCAATTACAGAGGAAAAAAAATGTTGTTCTTCGCTAACCTCTTGACCTATAGGGTCGAGAGATATATAGTTGTTACATCAAAAAATTTAGGATTAGATCAGTCATGAGAATCTTACGATTCTCATGATGATCGAAATAGAACTCATGCAGTTATAACCACTCCCTAATAAATTTATGATTAGGAATTAAAATATTACAATCGGAACTGCCCTTAAGTTGTTTATCCCAAAAATATAATGTTGATAACTCCTACAGCTATCATAACAAAACACAGCTATAGTGCAACCACCAAGTAACAAATTAGCAACAATATAGACAAGATCGGTCAATGGTACAACTGTATCAGTGATTTGCCAACAATTCTATAACAGCAAGGTGTAACAGCTAATTTCTGGTGGGTTTGTAACAGCACAGTGTAACAACATCGCTTTGTTGTAACAGAACCATTCGAACTGTTTCTGTGAACTTCATGTTCGGGATCTTTAACATATGAAAGGGCAACAAAAGGCCATAGATATTTCTCCAAAATATTTACCATCAGTTATTCATAAAAAGGTATAATAGATCATAATAATTGGTGAATTGGAAAAATAACAAAAGCAAGGTGAAACAACACAAGTCAGGGTAAAAAGGTGGGAAAAATGGTAACGATAATCCCATAAGTTAAGGTTACGAAGCAAGATAAGGGAGATAAGTGTAGGAAAAAATGTGCAAACCAACACCCAACATCTCCCCCCAACTTAAATACTTGCATGTCCTCATGCAAACTCATCTTTCATGGGAATACCTTCGATGCAGATCCATGAGATCATAAAAAACAGTTGTGTCTTTGTCTGTAGACCTGTATCCCTGATTGGCCATCAACTGTTGTACCCAAGATTCTGACTCATACTTTCTTAATTCATAATTGATCTGGTAATCCTTAATGGGCAACTAGATCAAAGGAAACCTGAACTTTAATCCCAACCATAGAGCTCCAAGAGATTGTACAATATATGCATGTACCAGCCACCACAAAATTTTGGAATGAGAATGGATCTCCCTGTAATAACTCAGCACTGCTGGCTTTCGTGCGTTTCAAGCATCCTGTTAAAGCTCGGCTTTTCATCATTGCAAATTGATTGAGACAGAAGTCCACAATTCTTCTTCTATAAGTGGCTCCTGGTCCTCTAATCCCAGGGGTACTAGGTATTCTCCTTAATTCTCTTCTCAGCTCAGAAAATCATCCTAGTTCCGCCCAAACCCATAATGTTGTCTTCTCCTCATTAGTTTCCATAGATTTAATAGCCATATGCCATCCAATCTAGTTCCTCATGAAGGATACAAAAGCCCTTAATTGAAGATCTCCCATTTAAGAGAAGACTGTCACAATCATCTGCATACTCACATGTTCACAAATAATGTTGTGTAAAAACAATTCACACAACAAAATTTTCTCATCAAAGTCTGAGGCATGAAAAACATCCAGAAATGTATGAGTGGAGGAACATACATAAGGTTTGTCCTCCAAAATGGCTTTCAATTGAAACAAGAAGTAACGTTCCCACAGAAAAATAGGATATGATGGAGAAGGTCGCCTACAACCCAACAAGTTGAGGGTGAGATCATGAAGTTTATGTTTATCAATGGTGACGTCTTGAATCTGATCCTGTAACAGCAACAATTGTTCTTCTTGTTTCTTCATAGCCTCTTTCTTCTTGTAATCCTCCCACTTTTTATTCAATTCTACTTCCATCCAATTTTTATGTAAAGTGGCTATTTCCCTTTGATGTTCCTTTAGCGAATCATCCCATCCCGAAGGGAGATCGCTTCTTGCTTCCATTTTTGCAACTTAGAGATTAGCAAGAGTTTCTCAAAGTTCCCTCCCGAGGTGGGACTTGGTGTTCTCCTGGATTCAATATCTTCATCGACAATAGGTTTTCCAGCCTCTACTTCATGGGGTTGTTCCACCTCTGCTGTTGGTTCTTGTGTAACAACAGCCTCTTCGTTGGGTTCTTGTGTGTCAGCCCCCTTGTTTTTATCTAGAGTTTCCTATTTGTCCATTGTTTTTTCTTCTATAATAAGCGTGGCTTCCGCAGGTTCTTGTGGGTTGGCATCTAGGTCTATTATTACAAGAGGCTCTGCTTTAACTGCTAGTTCTTGTGTAACAGCAGTATCATCAACAGGTTCTTGTGTAGCAGCATCCTGCTGTTTTGTTTCTACTTCTGTAGGGCTGATATTTTCTCTACGGGCATTATACCCTGCTGCTGTTAAGTTCTGAAAACAGGTTATGTATACTGACACCGGAATTTCTCTTCCCTTAGACAACTTCTGCTTCAATTCCTCATTTTCTTTTCTTAATTTCTCAATTTCTAAACATAAGGCATTAGTTTCGTCCTTACCTTATGAGGAAGGTTTCCATTCTTCTTCTGGAACTTCTGCTTATGTCTCCTTCTCAGTCGTAGGCAAGTTTTCTGTAGGTATGTTGACCTTCACTCTCTGCTTCAGTCTTTTGTCCCCAATTGGTTTATCAATAGGCTTTTTCCCAATTCTAACTTCGATAGGCCGAGTGTGGGTCTCCTCCTCTGACTGACTTTCTCCTGAGGTTGTGGTTTATTTCCTTCAGCTTTTCCTTGGTCTTTTCCTTCTGAGTTCCTCCCAAGTCTTTCCTTGCTAACCCATGGCATCCACCACAATGAGCTTAATAAGTCCATGATTAGTCACGCATGCCTCCAAGTGTGCTGCTTTTTTTACTGCCACTGCCATGTGCTTGATGTTTCCAAGTAAATAGAATGGGAGATTGATTTTTTACTAATGTCGAAGGTGGTTGAGCAGAGGAAAGTGATAGTTGAATACTACCGTAGACCTCCCTTCGCAGATAATATATTTGATCAAACCTAGGGAAACATCTTCCCAAGGGTGGGGAAGTGACATTCTGTCAATTCCTTTTCCTTTCTTCTCCAGTTTCTCTTCCCCTACTAGGAAATCCTCTTTCAAGGAGGGGTCGTTGATTTTCCTATTAAACCACCTCTACCCTTCAACTGGTAATGAGGTTACCATGGAAATCACTTCCTTAGTCACCTCCATTTCCATACCTCTTACTCGAGTTTGATCATCGTTCAAGTTCTGAGCAAATTCAATTTCTACAGCCTCGTCCGAACCTTCAAGCTTTTGGAAAAACTCAACCCATCCATCCTTTCTAAATATGTGGTAAGCTTCAGGGAAATTTTGCAGAGCATCCATAGAATTTGGCTCATGCCTGAACGCTTCTCTGCCCATTTCTGCTATTTGTTCCTATCTTTGCTTCTTGATCTGGCAATACTGCAATATTACTGAGTTTCTGAGTTCTCTTCTTTGCTGTTCAATCCTGCTGTAACATAATTGTATCTCTAGCTGTTGCTCAACACCTCTGATTATCCAAATTGATGAGTCTACAAATGAGGATGCAAGGTTTCGAAAGAAGGTTGATGAAATCTGACGACTTTCAAGGATTTACCAAATTGTACCCTACACGAATACTCATAAATAGCTCGTTATGGAAAGTGATGGGATTTTGTACACGCGTTTTTTCCATCAGATTCAGTCATTATTGGTAATTTTGTTATTGATTAGGTGCATGAAAATTTAATAGATTGTTTATGGTTACAACCTTTTTGCAATAATTTCAAATCATTTCAAGTCATATCCCCTCCCCCGCTTTAATTATGAGAACCACCCACAGTCGTCACAGGAGCGTCACTACTTTGCCAATTAATCAACGAATTATAATGACAATAATTTACCTTTTTGATGATGTACCTGAGGTGGCGTTGGGAGAAGAATTGCGTTGACGGCATCCTGCATGAAGCGTTCATATTGTTGTTTCCAACTGGCATTGTTATTGCTTTTTATGGAATGAATTACAAAGAACATTAATCGTGGTTGTCGGCTGTTACATATGTAATAGCCAAGACAACTTTTGGATTATTCTCAGACAAATAATGATCAACAGAAATTGGTACAAAAAAAAAAAAAATTACATGAATACCATCATCCTATGACATAGATAAAAAAGGGAAGATGATATTATAGGGAGAAAAACATGGGTGTAATAGCCGCCACAAGAGTGGTTTTCGACTATTATTGGTTGTCTAAATCACCCCCTAAAAAGGAGTTTTCACAATTAGATTTTTTTTTTTTTTCTTTTATTTTTTATTTTAACAAAAATAGGTGTAACAGCTGCCACACAAGTGGTTTTCAGCTGCTGCACTTATTGGAATTTCAACTTCTAAGGTTGCAGAGGAGAATGTCCCTCTGCTGTCACAACATGAAGATCAGAGTCTATGACAATGTTGACAAATGATTCCTTCGAAGCAGGTTAATGATATAGCCTTAGACGGTGCGCATTAACCAGTAACGGCATCTTAACACTGTCAATGGTGACCAATTGTATAGTCCCATTTTCAAAGACTGTATCCACTTCGTAAGGACCTAGCCATCTGGTGCAGAGCTTGCCTTTAAAATCTTTGAACCTTGAATCGTACAAAAGAGCACAATCTCCTTTCTGGAAAATTTTCTTCTTAATAAACCTATCATGCCATTTGGCTCTCTGCTGCTAAATGATTTTTGTTTGTTGGATGGAAGCCAGCCGTTTTTCTACTAGCTCATTGAGTTGGTTCAATCTTTGAGTTTGTGCTGTACTCAAATCCAGATCAACCTGCAATGCTATTCTGAATGTCTTTATTTCCAACTCTATGGGGAATAAGGAATTATTACCATACACCAGTTCATATGGCGAGAAGCATGTAGTATTCCTCCATGTTGTCCTATAAGCCCACAATACCTCTGGAAGTTTATCGGCCCAATTTTTTCAGTGGCTGGCTACTGTCTTTGTCAAAATTCCCTCAATGACTTTATTGGTGCTTTCTACTTGCCTATTTTCTTGTGGATGATAGGGTGTATTGATTCTATGATGGATTACATACTTTTCAACCAACTTCTTGATAAAATGATATGTGAACTGAGGACCCCCATCTGTCACTATCTCTCTGGTTATTCCGAAGTGAACAAAAATATCTTGAAACAAGAAGTCTGAGACAACCTACTCTGTTTCTCTAGTTAATACCCTTGCTTCGACCCATTTTGTGACATAATCGATGCAGACCAATATGTATGCTTTTTGCTGCGATGAAGGATTGATTGGCCCCACAAAGTCCAGGGCCCATTTCTCAAATGGTTCTATTACTATCTGAGGCTGCAATGGCATCTCATCTGATTTCAGAGGCTAGCCCAACCTTTAGAAACTATCACATCCTTTCACAAACTTCTTAGCATCCTGGAATATGGTTGGCCAATAGTACCCTATTGAGAGTACTTTATGTCATGTCCTCTTGTCAGCGAAGTACCCTCCATAAGGTTCTTCATGACAAGCCTTTAGGATATCAAATACCTCATCTTCTCTAACACATCGCCTAATCTGGAAATATGGCCCGGTGTGATAGAGATTGCCTTCTATCTAGGAGTAGGTAGCACTCTGTTGTATAATCCTCCTTCTTTATTTGGAAGATAATTGGTGTGGTAATTTTCCTACAACAAGATAATTGGCTATATCTGCATACCATGGAGAGTGAGTAGAAATAGCAAAAATATACTCATCTGGAAAAGAATCCTTAGTGGCAGTGCAGTCATCACTTATAGTTAATATAGAAAGGAAATCAGCAACTGCATTATATTTTTCGGGTTTATCTAAAATAGTAATATCAAATTCTTGTAACATCAATAACCATCATGTAACTCTACCATTAATAATAGGTTTTTTCATCAAAAATTGAATGGCAGCATGATCAGTGTGTATGAATACTTGATACCCGGTGATGTAGTGCTGAAATTTGTTGATAGCGTGCACTACTGCTAGGAATTATTTCTCAATTATAGTGTAGTTAAGTTATGCTGGAGTCAAATTCTTGCTAATGTAATCTATAGCGTAAGATTTCTTATCCTCCATCTGCCCCAAAACAACACCCACAGCCATTTCAGATGCGTCTGTAGCAATATGAAATGGTAATTTCTAGTTTGTTCCTCATAAAATAGGTGCTATTGTTACACAATTATTCAACTTTAGAAAGGCCTGCTCACACTTTTCTGTCCACACAAATTCTGCATCTTTCATTAGTAATGAAAATAAGGAGATGCAATCTTTGAGAGATTTTCTATAAACCTCCTATAGTATCTTGCATGCCCCAAAAATCTACATACCTCTTTCGGAGTCTTAGGGGTCGGAATTCTTGAGATTACCTCAATTTTTGCAGGATATACCTTGATTCCTTCTACTAAAATGAAATGTCCAACACAATTCCCTCAATCATCATCATGTGGCATTTTTCTGTGCTTAGAGCAACATTAGTTTGCTCACAAAGTTCCAACAATTTTTCCAAATTAGTTAATCCTGTCTAAAAGGCATCCCCGTAGGGTGTAAATTCATCCATAAAAATTTCAAGACAATCATTCAAAAGATCAGAAAAAATACCTAGTATTTCCCTTTGAAAGGTTGCTGGTGCATTGCAGACACCAAAAGGAAGGACTCTATATGAAAAAGTACCCCACGGGCAAGTAAAGGTTGTATTGTCTTAGTCTTCTGGAGCAATATGTATTTGATTATAGCCACTAAACCCATCTAGAAATGAAAAGAATATTTTTCGAGAAAGAGTGTCCAAAACTTGATCAATAAATGGTAAGGGAAAATGATCCTTCTGAGTGGCTTGGTTAAGTTCTGTATAGTCAACACAGACCCTCCACTTGCCATTCTTTTTCGGAACTATGACAAGTGGAGACACCCACTGACTGTCAGAAATCGGGTAGATGAAATTAACATTAAGGATTTTCTACAATTCTTCTTTTACTATCTCCTTAAGTGCATGGTTCATTCAGCGCTGAGGTTGTCTAACAAGTTTGCAATCTTCCTTAAGGTAAATGTGGTGAGTGCATAGGGTAGGGTGGATTCCTTTCATATCGATATAGTCCCATGCAAATTCATTTTTGTATTTCTGTAACAACTGTATCAGCAGTCTGTTTTGTTCAGCAGTCAGGTTAGGGTTGATATTTAAACATTTTCCAAGTTCGATTTCAACGAGACTACTGGTAGTAGGCATATTTGTTTTCAAATGTTCAATAATTACATCATATTCCTCACTTTATTCTCCCAAATCTCTAATGGAGGCAACAAGGAGTGAATTACTGATAAAACCATTGATAATATTGTCCTTTGTTTCATCCTTAAAGTATTGTGCTTTTCCAAGCGTGAGAAGGGGTAGGGAAAGATCAGATTCATGTACAAATTCACCCCACCAGGGACTATTCAAATCCATGTAATGTTTTGCTGGGGGATAAAGATTTAGGTTCTAAGTGGCCTTCCCATCTGATATCACCATAGATCTGGACCTACATCCAATATATGCATCTGCAGTGGCTAGCCACGGTCTCCCCAAAATTAAAGGATGACCCCCCAGATTGGATTTGGTTTGTAAAATAAGAAAATCAGCCGGATAATTAGAGGAGGCCACAGTGATAACCACATCTTCAATCATCCCTTTAGGCTTAACACGGGACCTATCCGCTAGTTCAAGAACTGTAGGTGTAGGTCTAAGTCCACGAAGTCCTAGAGAGATGAAGAGGTATTTAGTCATAACGTTAATAGTTGCCCCTAGATCAATCAAGGTATTAGTTATAGGATGATTTTCAATATAGACAGTCACTGTGGGGTTCCCTCGATCATTATACTTAGTCAACAAAGGTTGATCAATCATAAGATCGGACAATTCTCCTAAGACATGGATAGTAGCAGAGTCCTTAGGTTTCCTTCCAGGTCTTTTAATGCATATATCCCTCATTGTTTTGGCATATCTAGGCACTTATTTAAGAGCTTGTAACAGCGAAATCCGCACATATAATTTCTGTAGCTCCTTAAGGAATTCGGATTCAAGTTGTAAGATCACCCCAGTTTCAGTTAATCGTTGAGGATATGGGGGATTTTGAATGCTAACAGTTGAGTTAGCTACCAAAGATGTACTAGCCTTACTCAGATTAGCTGCTGTAAAAGAAAAAAAATTTCCTGAGCTGGCTGTTACAGGTGTAACAATGGGTACTGTATCAGCTATTACATGTGTAACAACTGCCTTAGAATCATCCATATCCTTCCTGGGTGATTCACTTTCTTCAACAATAATGGGAGTGTGTCCAGATCTGATTACTTTCCCTGATCAAATTTGAACCTCATTAAGTCCAATAGGAGTGATAAGGTAAGTCTGGAGGGTAACTGGAGCATCCATGCTTTGAGCTACCTCATTATTTGGATTGGGGTTAGGTTGTACAGGTAATTGGGGTCGGACAGAAGGTGTAGGATTTTGAATAGAAGGCAGTTGTAATTATTGCTATTGTATTGGAATTGGAGGGGTACTAGACCTTGGCCATTAATTCTCCAGTTCTGACACCAAGGATTGGGTTGTGATGAAAGATATTGCATTGGTGGAGGAGATGGCCACTAGTTCCATGGTGAAGGAAATTATGTTAAAGAAGGAGTGGGATACTGCCATGGATATTGCTGACTGTTATAAACATTATTCCAAGGATAAAAATAAGCAAAATCTGCAGGCATACCTGTAGGTCGCGGCTGCCATGGTCTCTTTGATTTGATAAAGTAAGAAGATTGGACGTCCTTGCTTGATTCTTGAAGTACTGCCTTTAGTCTGGGCAACTCAGGACACTAATTTGTAGAATGCGCCAACTCACAAATTTTGCACAAGCTGACACTATTCAATCCACATTCTCTTTCCAAATGTTTCTTTTTGAATCAGGGTCAGAATATTGCTAAGGATGCTTCAGCTTCTGCTTGTGCCTTCTTGACTTGTACCATAGTGATCTGGGCAGATAGAGTGCTAAGGAGATCGGTTTTTAAATCTTCGAATAAATTCTAGATTTCTGCTCTGGTTACCCCTCCACTTGTGGACTTCTGTATCTGAAGTGAAGGGTCCTGAACTAAAACCCTTCCCTTGACAGATCTTCGTGAGCTACACAAGCAGAGTTTCATTATCTCCTCAAACGCTTCTTGCGATATATCTCCTTTTCCTATTATATTCAGATGTTCCAGACAATCATCTCTTAATACTCTTAAGAATATCAGCTTTAGGATATCTGGATCTAAGTTACTAAACTTAGACCTCTGTAAGTTATAGTGGAATCACTCCAGATAGTCCTCTAGGCTTTCCTCTTCCTTCTGTGCAATTATGAAAATTTCGTCCTTCAGATCCCTATTTCGGTAGTAGTCCTGATACTTAAAGAGAAAGGCTTCTCTCATGTCGTTCCATGTTCGAATCATGCCAGCACCCAATCTCATAAACCATATTAATGCTGCTCCTTTCAGAGTAGCAAGGAATAATTTCAGCTTTTGGGCGTCTGAAGTGTAGTCATAACCTCTACACAACACATCGAATTCAAACAGGAAGGTATCAGGATCTTCAACAGCCATCATGTGAAAGGATGGTAGGGATGATAAAGGGATGTTATTCATAGGAGCTTCATCATGTTTTTCTGCTATTAGGAATTCAAAGGTGACAGAGCTATCGGTCTTCACATTCTCGTCCCTTGTGACTGATTCTTCCTGATGAGATGAGCTTCCCTCAGAATGCACGGGAGACAGGAAAATAAAAGGATCCTATTGTTCCAGGACCAACTGTTTAACATGACTACTAGCATCCAATTGATGATCAACTAGTTGTTGTTTCTCAGGTTCCTGACAACCCCCATTGGTCTCTCTGTGTGCTTCAATTCTCAAATCCTGGTCAATGATTCTCCACTACTATTTTGAATCTAGAGTTTTGATATTAGGAGTGGATATGATGTTCGAAGGATGGTGAGGTCCAGACACGGAATAAATCGATGGTCCAGGCCATGATGTGGTAGCCGCTTTTTGTGGTCTTGTCTTTCAATTATCTCTGTATGAAGTGGATTTTTCCTTTTCTGCTCTTGCAATCAGGTCTCTAAAGAATTTTTTCCTTCCCAAATCTGCGCTCTTCTTTTCCTTCTTAAGACCCGTCTTTCCTGTAGTTAGTAGAGTGGGGGGGTGTTTGTAGATCTTGATGTTGTCCTACTAGCACACATGGGCCCTTTTCATATCAATTCATCCTATAAGTGCTTTAGTTTCTACAACAGTGAGCCCACTCAAGCTTGTTAGAGCTATGTGCAGGTTCTTACCTCTCATCTTACCGCCCAACGACTATATAGCTGAATACACCCTTAAAAAAACCCAAAATTCAATTCCTAAGTGTTCCAGCAAGGCATTGGTGATCCCGCTTAGGCTTGTTAGAGAGATGCGCAGGTTCTCACCTCTCGTCTTACCACCTAGAAATTGTATCACTGGAAACACTCTAAACAAAAGACAAAATGCTTAGAAATTCAACTTTCTAAGTATCCCAGCAAGACATTGGTGAGCCCAATCAAACCCGTTAGAGCACTGCGTAGGTTCTTACCTCTTGTCTTACCGCCCAACAATTTTAGCACTGGAAACACTCTAAACAAAAGACAAAATTCTCATAAATTCAACTTCCTAAGTATCCCACCAAGACATTGGCGAGCCCGCTCAAGCCCATTAGAGTGTTGCGCAGGTTCTTACCTCTCGTCTTATTTCCCAGAAATTGTATCGCGGGAGATACTCTATATAAAGAAACACACGGAAATTGCACTTCTAAGAAATAAATGATTGATTGGATCGTCACTGCCATCCCCAGCAACAGTGCTAAAATTTTGTATATAAATCACTTATTAATGAATGAACAACACACATTTAATTGTCAATCCAGGGACGTCTATTATTCTAATGACAGTATCACTGTCTATGCTGATACATCAACAGAAGCAGTCTCAAAGAAAAGAAATCATTGCTGAAGTAAAATGCTAGAAATAAATCACTCATGCAGAAATAAAAGAATCCACAAGATTGAAATCACACTTCAATTGATTTGTTAACTTGCCACACAGTAAGTACCCAACTGGTGTCTTTATTAATCAGATGTGTAACAGCATAGAAATTATAGAAATCGAAGCAAATATATTCTCAGCTGAACCATCAGCAACAACACTCTAACGATACATAAACTGAAATCCAATTACATAAACACACATCTATTGTAACCGCTACAATCCATGCTAAGAAGGAGGTCCCTTCGTCCCTAGCAGGGTGCAGGTATAAAAGAAAATTTAATCAAACTTAAATGGAATCACACATGTAACAGCAGTGACAATATGATTTGTATTAATCTGAATGCAATTACAGAGGCAAAACAATGTTGTTCTTCGCTAACCTCTTGACCTCTATGATCGAGAGATATATAGTTGTTACATCATAAAATTTAGGATTAGATCAGTCATGAGAATCTTACAATTCTCATGATGATCGAAATAGAACTCATGCTGTTATAACCACTCCTTAATAAAGTTCTGATTAGGAATTAAACCGTTACAATCGGAACTGCCCTTAGGTTGTTTATCCCAAAAATATAATGTTGATAACTCCTACAGCTATCATAACAAAACACATTTGTAGTTCAACCGCCAAGGAACAGATCAACAACAATATAGAAAAGAGCGGTCAATGGTACAACTGTATCAGTGATTCGCCAACGATTCTATAACAGCAGGGTGTGACAGAAAATTATTGGCAGGTCTGTAACAACACGGTGTAACAACATCGCTTTGTTGTAACAGCACCATCTGAACTGCTTCTGTGAAATTCATGTTCGGGATCTTTGACATCTGAAAGGACAACAAAAGACCATCGATATTTCTCCCAAACATTCACCATTAGTTAGTCATAAAAAGGTATAATAGATCATAGTAATTGGTGAATTGGAAAAATAACAAAAGCAAGGTGAAATAGCACAAGTCAAGGTAAAAAGGTGGGAAAAAGGGTAACGATAATCCCATAAGCTAAGGTTACGAAGCAAGATAAGGGAGATAAGTGTAGGAAAAAATGTGCAAAACCAGCACCCAAAAAAACTCACACTTGAAATCAAATTACAACTTTGGAAACCATCTTGGAGATCATCTTTAAATGGTAAAGAGACATTATTGGGATCACTCTCGCACCTTTTGTTTCCCTTTATTGAAAATGAGACAATGCAATGATTTGACCTAATGAAACCCTAGTGACCTAACGATAAATGAAAGAAACTGACTCAATGTGTGACTTTGACTAAAAGTGGAATGAGAATAGACCTGTTTTCAGCATGATGAAGAAATGGAAGAGGGTCAGCAGGCATATACTTGTGAAGGAAATGGGACACTTGACAAGGAAAACCACCAGTGGAACAATTTTATATCATGACCTAATGGAATGATTGAAAATTATTTAGAGTGGGACACCTAAGATTCACATGCAAAATGTGTTTTGATCCCTGGTGGAAGTATACAAATATTGACACTAACAACAAGGACCTTCTATTGTGAGGTATCTGACCTCGCGTGAGGCCTCTTGTGAGCCATAATTCTGAGAATAACAAACATAGCCAAATATTTCCTCCTCACTGAACAAATAGAGGAAATAATGTGAAAAACCCCAAGGAAAATAAACTTTGTTTCTTCATCCCCAGCAACGATGCCAGAAAATGTTGTAGCTTAAGAAATAATTCCCTGGATGTGGAAAGGAATCAGTGCTTAAGACATTTTTTGAAAGTGTGTCAGAAAGTGATTTAATCAGGTGGTATTCGTTCAATCCCTTTGGAAACTAATTCTTTAAAACCCTTAACAACCTGATATAATGAAAGACTCTACAATGCCATTAACTGATGATATCTGAATGGAAAAGAATAATTGTAGAAGAAACTAAAAATGATATGTTGTAACACAGAATCTACCACTCTAAATCTCATAATGAATTTATGGAGAGAGAAGAAACTCAAAATAATATGTTGTATATACAAAATCTATTAATTTTAAGTTCGAAAAAGAATTTATGAAGGGAGAGTAGTTGGAGTGAAGGAGCCCAATTAAGGTTATTTAGCTCTTACTCACAGATGTAATTAAGAGACCAGTTGCTACATTACTTCATTTCATTCAAAGAAGGGACACAAAATGGCACATGAAGAAAAAATCACCATCAATAGTTGCAAGAAACTTGATGCTTCTTTCATTAATTCCTCATAAAATTAAGTACCAAATTTTTAGTCTTCCAGAGGTCCAAAACTCAAAAAAAATCTTCTTTCTTTATATCTTGCTTAAATACATCAAAAATAGTTCATAACTGCTAAAACTTATTGAAACTACTTCGACTACCTAAACTGTTAAAACTACTTATTACATTGCAATTGAGGACATCACTATAGCTTCAATCTTAACTGACAAAGAAAACAAATTAAAACTTCAAATATCATTCTTTTTGCTAAATTTGATTTGTTGCTGATGCATCTCCCTGAAGTGCTGATGTGTCTCTCTGACAGATTGGACATCCTTTCCCTACATGTATTCCAGAGTTAATTGTTTGTATTTTCTGCTTGTTGTCATGTCTTTTCTTTTTCCAATGCAGTATCTGAACAATTCTGCAATAACGCCTCTTTGCCCAACTTGACCCAACTATTCTACTTCAAAAAGTGCCACCATATGCTCCTTTTCCTGACTCTGCCTATGCCTCTGCACTTCAAACCATGTTATCATGTCCCCTTCTGCCCGACTCTTCCTCTTCTGCTCATGGCTGCAGCGTTCAGTATTCCATTTATTTACAACATGCCACCGCATACAACTCTATTTTTCACGGGGTCAGGTGTTACCTGAGTCTACTTCTGCATTCATGTTTCTTCATAAAACCAACACAATTGCACATAATATTGGACTTTAAATAAATTTAACTTAACCTTTGAATGGTATCACGTTTGGCTTTCCATCGCATTTCGACACTTCGGCATTCATAACATATTCCTTAGTGCTTTCCTCCTGAACTTGTGACATCCGATGGCGGGAAGGTGACACGGCAGGATGGAGATGGGGCTGATCGTAAATTGTAAATCGACATATTTTTTATAAGAAATTGGAGGTAAGTGTTAAAAGTTGCGAAGTGCGATAGGGATGACATGGCAAGCGGAGGTGGGGGCAATCACAAATCACAAATAGGCAGATTTGTTATAAGAAACGGGAGGTAAGAGTTAAAAGTCACAAAGTGCGATGTGCGATGGAACCTATGGCTGACACATGACTTCTCTTCACAACCTCTGATCAATATGACTTTCATTTCTATGCTATGATCTCCATCGTCCATCTCTCCACTTCAATTCTGTGCTTTGATCCTGACCGTTGATTTTCCCCTTTACGCTTCTTCCAAAACTCTTAAGTTTTTAAGGGAAAATATGACAGTTCTTTGCCTTCGGTAAATCTATATGATTTCTTCGATAATGAACACAGTTTCATTCAACAGGCTTGTATAC
The DNA here is from genome assembly GCA_034641835.2 of Pinus albicaulis. NCBI lineage: Eukaryota > Viridiplantae > Streptophyta > Pinopsida > Pinales > Pinaceae > Pinus > Pinus albicaulis. The sequence continues at coordinate 1,460,720,233 of CM076578.1, read as the reverse complement.
GTTCCTTTAACGAATAAACAATCTTGATTACCAATTTGTTTTTCTCCATGGCATAACCCTCCTGATCTTATTCGGTATTCTATAGCACTAGTCTCTCCTAAGCTTGTGAATAATCCCGACTTGACCCGCCTTCACATCTCCACACATAATGTTAATACACCAACATATAAATCAAAATTATTTTTCGACATACAAAAAAAATTCATTTTCTACCATATATTCTTTTTTGGTGTTTTGAGAAATATTTAAAAAATTAAATGCAAATGAGCCACAACATAAGGGAAATTTTTCCATCGACACAAAGCCACAGGAAAAGCCAAGAAGATTGGGATTTGTGTGAAGAATCTCTATAAACTTGATGTAGATGGTTGCGCAGTATTGATGGGTAAGGCAGACAAAGTGGTGAGTCGGGATGAGGGTGAGTTATGGCAAAAGAGATTGGGCCATCTACACCATGGAGCTTTTAAGGTCATGCAGTAGATTTCTATGGAGCTTCCAAAGGGTACTCTTGCATAGATAGACACATGCAAGGGATGTACCATGGAGAAGTGTGAGAAAGTCATGAAATTGTCCCTTAAGAGGGAGCTTGATTTGCATGTAAATGAGGAACTCTTGGTTCTAAAGAATGAGCCTCAAGATGTGGAGCAGCCACATGTGGAGGATCATGGAGTGGCAGAAACCATTCAAGCAGAGAAATTTTTAGCTAGATGGGAAGAGGGAGTACATGCAGCTATACCTCTAGGTGTGAGGTGGGGCGATGTGCAGAATTGATCCCAAGAAGAAATTTGGGCAGGGTCCTAGAGATGGTGCGTCTCATGGATCGAACCTAGCTATGAGGAGCCCATAGTACAGCAGTAGCAGGATCAATTACATTTATGCAGTCAAATGTTAAGAAAACAGAAATCAGAGTGACATGTGTCAAATACTGAAGCACAGATCAGATTTGGTAGCAGTGCAGAGTCCATGGATGCAGATGTCAACAACGCAGAGATTCCAGTAGACATGTGCAGTAGGTACCAGCAGTTAGAAGACTCTGATGACAGATTCATTATACTGATTTAGTTGTTTGAAGGCTATTCAGTTTCAGAAGTGTTGCATGCAAAATTTGCATGTGCGAGAAACACTAGAGAAGTTTTGCATGCAAGAGTTGCATGTGCGAGAAACACTAGAAAAGTGTTGCATGCAAGAGTTTCATGTCGCATGCAAAAGGTGCATGTGTGCATGCAAGGACATTCCTTTCTTGTTGTGAGGGAGTGTTGAAGTTTGCAACAAGAAACAGTAAAATTGGCATCTAGAAAAAACATGACAACACCTACACTAGTGTGGGACCAGAGGTCATGTAGTGATGGGTCCTAGCGATACATTAGGTGAAAATAAATTTATTTAATAAATTGGATATGTGTCAAATTTAATCATCCCTTAATTACATTGGACAATAAATTGTAATCTTGTCTCTTAAACACTTGTAATAGTTAACTGAGTGTGATAGACTCAGTTAGCTCATGAATTTCGAGTTGAGGTTGGTTGATGAGGCATGTAGAGTGACTCTATTAGTTATGGAGTTTGAATTGCAGTTAGTGTGTTAGTTTAATGCATGAGAAATCAATTAACTCAATTAAGTGAGTTAAAGTCAGTTGATCTAGTTCTAACTGTTTGTTGCACTAGTAAGAGATCAAGTGAATTAAATAAGATTTAATTCACATGCAGTGATCTTCAATGCAACTGATTATTTACTATTAATAGTTTCATGCATGTCAATTCCAGTGGAGAGACATTTGAGACAAAGGTTAAAGGGAATTTTACTATCATTTGTGTTATTAGAAAATTGCCCAGATGTAGTTAAAACACCATAGGATTTCCTATGATACTAGCGTAGTTGAGGAAAGTTGAAATTCCTAAAGAATAGGGATTGCATTCATCAAGAATTGTGTGAGAAAGGCAGGCTAAAGATAGATTGAGAATTGGCTAAGTTTTGGCCCAATTTTGTCTAAATCAGTGTGAGATGATTAGCAGAGTGCAGGAGACTCTTGTAAGAAGAGTGCATTGTAATTTTTTCATGATTCTTTGTGGAATATACAATATATGATAGAGGGGTTTTGAGCAGTAATCTTTCCCCGGGAAATTATTTGTGTTGTGGTTTGATTTGATTCTTTCTTTGCTTAATGTGATTGGAGATTGTGTTTAATTTCTGCAATTGATTTGTAGAAGGATTCATTATCTAGCTTTAGTACATTGCTTGATCAGATTGAATCCATTGATATACACGTGTTTGTATAATTTATACAAATCAAACTACCACCTAAAGGTGACTTTTTCATCTGCTAAGAATGACCTTGATTATTGTAACTAACATGCAATTGCACATGCAATGAAAAAAACTTAAGTCCAAATCATTAACTCACACTTGCTTTAAATAAATTAAAACCATGAACCAAATTCCTGAGATAACCAATCCAAACTACTTAGGAAAATATAATTGTTAATGATATGAAAGCAGAGTAATGTTAAAAGGAGATTGTAATGCCCCACCTCACAATTACCCAATTTTACAATCTCACCAGGGTGAACATGTGATGAGAGTTACTATACATGACCTAAGATCCAAGTTCCTATTATGGAAGTGGGGTCTACTATCCTGAAGATTACTGCAACCTCCCAGGGACACCTAATCACCAAGATATCAGATAACATCCACTAGTGGTCTTTCCCTGAGTTAGAACTGTCTTTTTTCCAAATTTACAGCCTAGTGGAATGCATGCAACTAGAAGAATCCATCCACACTCAAAATTTTTCCTCCATAAGACTATAGCCACAATTTTCCAGTTAAGAGGATGTGGCTAGAAGCCATGTTCTAGATTTTTAGGCTAGTCTTGATGCCAACTGCCAAAAATTCAGAACTTTCCAAATCCCTATCAATGATAATTACATGTTTGAATAATCTATTCTTGGGCCCAGATCCTTCCCAGGATTTCCCAATACATATAAATCAGTAATAAAAACACTTGGTAAACACAGTAATTGTAGGTGATGTGTTGAAACTGCAGCAAGAAATTCCTAATTTAATTTTTCCTTTGATTAAATTAGGAGAAAATCTAAATTCCACATCAACAAACAAATTAAATGAGTTAATTGGAGTTGAAATTCCATCGGAACGATGCGAAGCGGAATGTTGGGAGGCTTGGAAATTTGGCTAAGTATTGGCTAAAAGCAGTGAGTCAGGTAGAGGATAGAAGATACTTGTGCAGGTTGAGCTCAAGGTTGAGTAGAGCATATTGTATTCATCCATATTATTTGATTAATGCAATACAGATAGTAAATGGTTTTTATTATTTTATTTCCCCTAGATATATCTCTATGTATGTTTGTTTAATATTGATGCATGTTATTGATTTTTGTTCCGAATCATGAATTTTCTTCCACAAATAAGAAGAGTAGCTTCTAGTCTTGTGATTTAGTAAATTTCATGAGAATTTTAGAATATACACATTAATTTCTACATTATGAATGCATATATATTCATTTTTTCCCAAGTTTCATCAAATGTTTTTCAAGAAGGCTTACTTCCCTCTCAAGCTAGTTGAAACAAAAACTTTTTAGCTATGATGTTCGTTACACCCAATTTGTCACCGTCCCCGCAATTTCCCGTCCCGCACAATTGGAGGGCTCATTCCGTGACCTATGACTAGTGACATGACTTGAAAACTTTCATGGCATTCCCCTAAACATGTACTTTCATTTCCCTGGAGACAACTCCTTGTGAAAAACCCTAAAAATAGCTCTTTTTGTATCGACGCAGGCTACGCTCCATCCTCGCGCAAAGGGGACAAATCCTCCAAAGAGGGCGCGCCAATCGGCGCTCTCTGTCTCAGAGCCGCACCCGCGCCAGGCTTAATAAAGGGTGTTTTTTAAAAATAAATGGCGGAAGATTGACCCCAACCAATTCCTAAACTGGTCTCTAATTTGAGTTGGGAGGTTGGCTTCGAATCTCCATGTAGAGGAAGTAGTTTTCCACCTCTCATGGAAGCTTCCTTGAGGATAAGGCCAATCTCATAATTGTAAAGATCCCAACTCCCCTTCCTCCATCTATATAAGCTTGCCATTTCCCTTTGCAATCTAGTCTCCAAGAATCTCCAAGAGCCTTGATAGCCTAAAGAATGCTGCAATTGTCCTCATAGTGTCAAATCTACAGCAAGGAGATTGATGGTCGATGAGAGAGGCTTGTCCCCATTCCCGACAAGCTTTGCGAGACGTATTCCGCTGACGACCCGCCAAAGGAAGAATTCAGCATCAGAGCCAGGTTGTATCATCCTTTGTTTCATTAATGATAAGCGACTACGATTATAGTTCCACTTGTATTGTTCATGTTTTATGATTATGATTTGTGTCCTCTCTGACTGACACATAGTTGCAAATATTTGGTTTTACGCTTGTATGTCCGTCGTGTTTCTTGTGTGCAGGTGTTCGATCGCGCCAAGTGGGAGAATTGTGACCTGCCGGAGCAAGGGATCGGGAGCATTATCCTCTCCGCAACGACAATAGCGTTGGACACAAGGTAAGTCTCATATCGCGCCTTGGTTATTGCAATTAGGAGCTTACGTTGTAGCGTGATTTGATTGTTGCTAGACCCGTTATGGGCTAGTAGGGATCGGCTCTGTCCGCAGAGGGGATTTACCTCTACAAAAAATTGGCGACTCCGCTGGGGAGTTAGCTTGTTGCTTGCTTTATAAACTACAGACGGAGCCTGAAGTTAGCCAGATAGCCTTCGAAACGCTCTTGCTCTGCATTAGCGAAAGTAGATGAATGCTGCTTCAGTCAATCTCCTGTTTAGTTTATGAACTGAACACTCAGAGTATTGTCTTTTTTTTTCGGTCCATCCTTGACTTCACTTGCTTGTTCAGCTCTTTTGGCTGGCTCTTGCTGTGTGTTTGGATTTTTGTTTAGCTTTACCATCTCTGGTCTGCTTCTTGGACTGCTCTTTTTTCATTTTTCCTTAGTAAACTCGGCTGGCACGCTTTTCAGTGTAACAGTCGCGCCCACTAGCGCATGTTGTCAGTGTAATACTCATGCCAATACCATTTTGGCGCTAGTTTCAGCCTTACAGTCGCGCCAATCCTGTAAGGTGCTAGGGTTTGCTGTGTTTTGAGCCTTCTGAGACTGATCTGGCTGTTTGGTCTTGTTTTTTCGACTGCTTGAGTGTTCTAGAGCCTTGTTTGACTGACTATGACCTTCTTCCTTTGGTTGTTTGCCCATTTCTATCGATTTTACATTCTAGCCCTAGGGCATCTAGGTGCTATTGTGCGTCGAGCCTCCTGTTGGGTCTTAATCTAGTCTCCTAAACTGAGTTCATTTAATTGTCAACCAGGATTTGTAAACTGCTGAAGTGAAGTGTACCATATGTACCTAGGTGCTTGTTTCCTAATGCGTTGTGTGTAGTGTTTTGTGATGTTTTTGGTCTTTTATGATGATTTATGATGTTTTTGGTCTTTTGGTGGTTTTATGTTTACAAGGGAAAATGCCTAGAAAGCTAATGGAAAGGAGCTGGTGATTAAAAACAGAGTTAAGCCTAATTGATGGAATGACAAATGGCAAATGCAATTGGAAACACTGAAGAAAAATTAAATCTAAACTATGACTAAATAAAAGCAAAGCTTGATAATGAATTTTAAGCAAATGATTCAAAACACAAACTAAACTTGAGAAATGATCACTAAGTATGCAAATCCTCTAATTAAACAGTTAAACAACTAATCTTACAATGATGCAACATTTTGTCCTTAGTTAGAGATTTGAAACAGATTTGGAGGAAAAACATTGATACCATCCTAAGATCTTCTATTCTAAAACTAATTCCTATCTCTATTCTGCAATTCAATTGAATGTCACAAAACCTTTACTCAAAAGTTATTGATTTCTTTTCAAAGTAGGCTTTTGAGGGAGGACTCTGTTTATGAAATGATGAGGAAATTGCAGAGGTACTTCAGGCCTTAAAATGATGTTGTCTTCTGTTCATATGGTTATAGATCAATTATGGATTTTAGAACAAGAAGAAGTTTGTGAATAATGAAGGCTGTCTTATTAATCCTAACAACTGAAGTAATCTACTGTGCAATGGATGACAATTTGAATATGAAGTGCAAGTGCAATGAGTTAATCTAAGAATGAACTTAAGATGCCACTAATCTAGAACAATGCTGAACTATAAGTCATCATCAAACTCAAAACAAAGTAACTGAACATGAGTTAAGTGCAATTAAACTCCGGAGTATCCTAACTATGCTATCATGCATTATTCTATGAAGTTACACAATCTGTTTGTCCATCATTAGTGATATTTTGGAAGAGTTCCTTCTTTTGGAAGAGGTATTAGAGCAATTCTGACTGTGTAATTGAATGCAAATGCAAGCAAAAAGACTGAAAGCAATGAAAAACTAAGATATCATATCCTTATCCTACTCGTCATTATGATGTTTTGGGCAAGCGTTTAAGAGCAAGAATAGAGATGATACTTAGTGCAAACACACAACTAAATCATTCATTATCACGGTCATGTCTTGAACTTCTTAAGAATTTCTTGGAAGAGTTTCTTCTTGTGGAAGAGTGATTGGAACAAGTGTAACTGTGATAGTGAACAACAAAAATTACAACTAAATCCTACAATACTATAGCCATTCATCATTCATCATTATAATCTTTTGGAAGAATTTCTTCTTGTGGAAGAGTTAGAATGAATATAACTACAGTAGCTAATTAAAAACAACTATGAATTCAACTCCTAATCCTACAATACTATAGTCATTTCCCATTCATCATTATAGTCTTTTGAAAGAGCTTCTTCTTGTGGAAGAGTTAGAATGAGTACAACTACAGTAGCTAATTAAAACAACTATTAATTCAAATGCAAAACGTAAAGGCAGCTAGAAGACTTATCTAATTTACGCAAAATAAATCCGTGCAAGAGGCAGGGGCCCTCTACCACCTGACGGAATTCAACTCCAAATTAAATCAACGCCTTCACAATAACACTGTCTGCTTCATTAAAGATGAAAGAACTTGAACATAACACTCTGCGTCTTCAGAAATGTAGCACAGAGTCTAAACAAAATCTAACATCAAATCTAACATAAAATCTAACATAGCTCTCAGTTTCCCAAGTGTTTATATAGAAAATGCACATAACAAGACTTGCAACAATTCAGGAACATTGTCTTTCCTTATCAGAATCACATTAGGACTCTTGGAGTGGCTGCGTGAAGAGGAAAAAGACATCTGGACTGAGACAGTCCTAATAGAAGTCTGCTTTCCTAAATGTGTTCCCACGTTCCAAAACCGTACCCAGAATTCGTTTCTTCCTCCATGATGAGCAACTAACCATGTAGACATGACGTGGATTATGCCCATATGCGGTTTTTCTTGAGAGGCCACCTGGAACATACCCAAACGTGAAGACAGCTGCAGAATCGCCGGTTAGCTACGGAATGTCTGCATTCTGCAGCTAGTTCCGGTCAAAATGCTTTACAATGGTAAAAATCACAAAACTTAGCAAGTCAGTCATGTAAATCATTCTAGAAGTAATTTTAACTATATTCATTGATCAATTGGGTCTAGGATAGCAATGGAAAAAGGGAAATGAGGTAAAATGGAATGAAAGAAAGCACAATTTTGAGGCTCAACACCTCCCGTGGGAGTTTTTGGTCTTCGTTTGATCGGTCAATTTTATTATTGCTTCTCTGCATTCGTTTGGTGGTTGTTCACTGTTTCATTGCATTATTTGAGTGATTGACTTCTTCTTCATTTGAATTCCACTTCGTCTCATTTTGAGCCTAGATTACATGGTTCATTTGAGTCTTTGGGATTTCCTTTTGATTTGAGGGACTTTTTAACGATTTGAGATCTGATTGTAGGCTTGCGTTGAGTGAAATTCGACTGTTTTTCTCTTTTGCTTTTCCTTCTCAATTGCTTGTCTCTTTAGTTTTCATCATGGTAGCGCTCTTGCTCTTAAACATTGAAAATAAAAATAAAAAAAAATCTCTTTGGCGTTGAATTAGTTGATGTGAATTAGATCTTTTCAGTGTTATTAGTGATTAGTAACTTTGAACGAAGAGCTTTTAGTTTCCATTAGCTGCATTAGATATATCATTGGTTGTTTTCTGATCATTTTGTTGTTGTGTGAAAATCTCTTAACTCTCCTGTAGTTAGCTTTCATCAAATGAAATGATATAATGTGGCATGTAGTGTGCATTTAGGAGATTTTGAGACATTACATTCATTAGGGCCTGAAAACTGAAACATAATTGAAGATAAACATTAAAATTCATTCAATTTACACTAAGGCAGCATTGAAACATTAACGAAATATTTATAGGTCTAGGCTAGAGACGTGTTCCGCATCGTAAAACATAGTTCCGCATCTTTAAACCTAGTAGTCATTATTTGCCTTTTGGCTTTAGACAAAGACTTTAGTACGGACTTGTGCTCCCCGATACCGTCACGTATATAAAGGGAGACCCCACTAGGTTTTTATCCTTTATCCATAGGAAGCCGAGTCTAACGCTTCCCCATAATTCGTGATACACATCTACGCATTCGGGGAGACGGCTCCGCACGTACGTTAAGTCCTTGTTGATTTCCCCCGCAATCTCCCATCTCACACATTGAATGGCTCATTCCGTGACCTCGGTGAGCAAGAACACAACTTGAAAACACTTTTCATGGCATTCTCAAACAATGTACTTTCATTGCCCTGACAACAAATCCTTGTGAAAAACCCTAAAAATAGCTTTTTTTGCATTGGCGCGGGTACACAGTTCAACCATCGCGCCAAGGGGGAAAATCCTCCAAAGAGGGTGCGCCAATTGGCGCTCTGTCTCAGAGCCGCACCCGCACCAGGCTTAATAAAGGGTGTTTTTTAAAAATAAATGGCGGAATATTGACCCCAACCAATTCCTAAACTGGTCTCTAATTTGAGTTGGGAGGTTGGCTTCGAATTTCCATGTAGAGGAAGTAGTTTTCCACCTCTCATGGAAGCTTCCTTGAGGATAGGGCCAATCCCATAATTGTAGGGATCCCAACTCCCCTTCCTCCATCTATATAAGCTTGCCATTTTCCTTTGCAAACTAATCTCCAAGAGCCTTCATAGCCTAAAGAATGCTGCAATAGTCCTCATAGTGTCAAATCAATAGCAAGGAGATTGATGATTGAAGAGAGAGGCTTGTCCCCATTCCCGACAAGCTTTGTGAGATGTATTCCACTGAAGACCCATCGAAGGAAGATCTCAGCGTCAGAGCCAGGTTGTATCATCCTTTGTTTCATTAATGATAAGCGACTACGATTATAGTTCCACTTGTATTGTTCATGTTTTACGATTATGAGTTGTGTCCTCTCTGACTGACACATAGTTGCAAATATTTGGTTTTACACTTGTATGTTTGTCGTGTTTCTTGTGTGCAGGTGTTCCATCGCGCCAAGTGGGAGAATTGTGACCTGCCGGAGCAAGGGATTGAGAGCATTATACTCTCTGCAACGACAATAGCGTTGGACACAAGGTAAGCCTCGTATCGCGCCTTGGTTATTGCAATTAGGAGCTTGTGTTGTAGCATGATTTGATTGTTACTAGACCCGTTCTGGGCTAGTAGGGATCGCCTCTGTCTGTAGAGGGGATTTACCTCTACAAAAAATTGGTGACTCCCCTGGGAATTTAGCTTGTTGTTTGCTTTATAAACTACAGACGGAGCTTGAAGTTAGCCAAATAGCCTTCGAAACGCTCTTGCTATGCATTAGAGAAAGTAGATGAATGTTGCTTCAGTCAATCTCCGGTTTAGTTTATAAACTGAACACTTGGAGTATTGTCTTGTCTTTTCGGTCCATCCTTGACTTTACTTGCTTGATCGGCTCTTTTGGTTGGCTCTTGTTGTGTGTTTGGCTTCTTGTTTAGCTTTACCAGCACTGGTCTTCTTCTTGGATTGCTTATTTTTTATTTTTCTTTAGTAAACTCGGCTGGCGCGCTTTTCAGTGTGACGCTTGCGCCCTATAGCACATGTTGTCATGAATAACTCACGCCACACCATTCGGTGTTGGGCTTCAGTTTTGCGGTCACGCCAATCCCGTAAGGTGCCGTGGTTTGCCGTGTGCTGAGCCTTCTCGAGATCGATCTCGGGTGTTTGGTCTTGTTTTTTCAACGTCGAGTGTTCGGGAGCCTTGCTGTAGGAGGATCGTGACCTTCATCCTTTGGTTGTTTGCCCATTTATATCGATTTTACATTTTATCCCTAGGGCATCTAGGTGCTATTGTGCATCGAGCCTCCCTTGGGAGTTTGTGGTTTTTATCTGCTCAGTCAACTTTGTGATGGCTTCTCTGCATTCGTTTGGTGGTTGTCTATCGTTTTAGTGTGTTATTTGAGTGATTGGCTCCTTCTTCGTTCGAATTCCACCTTGTCTCGTTTTGGGCCCAGATTACATGGTTCAATTAAGTCTTTGGGTGTCTTTTGATTTGAGGGAATTTTTGTCGATTTGAGATATGATTTTGTGCTTGCATTGAGTGAAATTTGATTGTTTTCCTCTTTTTCTTTTGCTTCTCAAATTTCTTGTCTCATTAGTTTTCATTTTGTTAGTGCATTTTGCCCTTAAACATTGAAAATACAAAAAGTCTCTTTTGCTTTGGATTAGTTAGTGTGAATTAAATCTTTTTGGTGTTATTAGTGATTAATAAATTTGAAAGAAAAGCTTTTAGTTTCCATTTGCTGCATTAGATATATCATTGGTTGTTTTCTGATCATTTTGTTGTTGTGTGAAAAGCTCTTAACTCTCTCGTAATTAGCTTTCATCAAATGAAATGATATACTGTGGCATGTAGTATGCATTTAGGAAATTTTGAGACATAACACTCGCTAGGGCCTGAAAATTGAAACATAATTGAAGATAAACATTAAAATTCATTCAATTTACACTAAGGCAGCATTGAAAAATTAACGGAATATTTAAAGGTCTAGGCTAGAGACGTGTTCCGACGTCTTTAAACCTAGTAGCTGTCGTTCGCCTCTTGGCTTTAGACAGCACTAGTACAGACTTGTGCTCCTCGTATCGTCGCGTATATAAAGGGATACCCCACTAGGTTTCTATCCTTTATCCATAGGAAGCCGATTCTGCTGCCCTATACCTGTGATACACCAGACACAGCATTCGGGGAGATTTCCCGCACGTACGTTAAGTCCTTTGCTGATTTCCCCGCAATTCCTCATCTCACACATTGAAGGGCTCAATCCGTGACCTGTGAGCAGTGACATAACTTGAAAACACTTTCATGGCATTCCCCTAAACATGTACTTTCATTGCCTGAAGACAACTCCTTGTGAAAAACCCTAAAATAGCCTTTTTGCATTGGCGCGGGTACACAGTTCAGCCCTCGCGCCAAGGGGGCAAATCCTCCAAAGAGGGCGCGCCAATTGGCGCTCTGTCTCAGAGTCGCACTCGCGCCAGGCTTAATAAAGGGTGTTTTTTAAAAATAAATGGCGGAAGATTGACCCCAACCAATTCCCAAACTAGTCTCTAAATTGAGTTGGGAGGTTGGCTTCGAATCTCCATGTAGAGGAAGTGGTTTTCCACCTCTCATGGAAGCTTCCTTGAGGATAGGGGCCAATCCCATGATTGTAGGGATCCCAACTCCCCTTCCTCCATCTATATAAGCTTGCCATTTTCCTTTGCAAGCTAATCTCCAAGAGCCTTCATAGCCTAAAGAATGTTGCAATAGTCCTCATAGCATTAAATCAATAGCAAGGAGATTGATGATCGAAGAGAGAGGCCTGTCCCTATTCCCGACAAGCTTTGCGAGACGTATTCTGCTGACGACCCGCCAAAGGAAGATCTCAACGTCAGAGCCAGGTTGTATCATCCTTTGTTTCATTAATGATAAGTGACTACGATTATAGTTCCACTTGTATTGTTCATGTTTTACGATTATGAGTTGTGTCCTCTCTGACTGACACATAGTTGCAAATATTTGGTTTTACGCTTTTATGTTCATCATGTTTCTTGTGTGCAGGTGTTCGATCGCGCCAAGTGGGAGAATTGTGACCTGCTGGAGCAAGGGATCGGGAGCATTATCCTCTCCGCAACGACAATAGCGTTGGACAGAAGGTAAGCCTCGTATCGTGCCTTGGTTATTGCAATTAGGAGCTTGCGTTGTAGCGTGATTTGATTGTTGCTAGACCCGTTCTGGGCTAGTAGGGATCGCTTCTGTCCGCAGAGGGGATTTACCTCTACAACAACTTGGCGACTCCGCTAGGGAGTTAGCTTGTTGTTTGCTTTATAAACTACAAACGGAGCCTAAAGTTAGCCAGATAGCCTTCGAAACGCTCTTGCTCTGCATTAGCGAAAGTATATGAATGCTGCTTCAGTCAATCTCCGGTTTAGTTTATGAACTGAACACTTGGAGTATTGTCTTGTCTTTTCAGTCCATCCTTGACTTTACTTTCTTGATAAGCTCTTTTGGCTGGCTCTTGCTGTGTGTTTGGCTTCTTGTTTAGCTTTACCAGCACTGGTTTGCTTCTTGGATTGCTTATTTTTTATTTTGCCTTAGTAAACTCGGCTGGCATGCTTTTCAGTGTGACAGTCGTGCCCACTGGCGCATTTTGTCAGTGTACTACTTGCGCCAATACCATTCTGGCGCTAGTTTCAGCCTTACAGTCATGCCAATCCTGTAAGGTGCCTGGGTTTGCTGTGTTTTGAGCCTTCTGAGACTGATCTGGGTGTTTGGTCTTGTTTTTTCGACTGCTTGAGTGTTCTGGAGCCTTTTTTGACTGACTGTGACCTTCTTCCTTTGGTTGTTTGCCCATTTCTATCGATTTTACATTTTAGCCCTAGGGCATCTAGGTGCTATCGTGCATCGAGCCTCCCTTGGGAGTTTTTGGTTTCTGTCTGATCAGTCAGCTTTGTGATTGCTTCTCCACACTCATTTGGTGGTTGTCTATTGTTTCATTGCATTATTTGAGTGATTGGCTTCCTCTTCATTTGAATTTAGCTTTGTCTCGTTTTGGGCCTAGATTACATGGTTCAATTGAGTCTTTGGGTGTCTTTTGATTTGAGGGAATTTTTATCGATTTGGGATCTGATTGTGTACTTGCATTGAGTAAAATTTGGTTGTTTTTCTCTCTTGCTTTTGCTTCTCAAATTGCTTGTCTCATTAGTTTTCATTTTGTTTAGTGCATTTTGCTCATAAACATTGAAAATACAAAAGAAATCTCTTTTGCTTCAAATTAGTTAATGTGAATTGGATCTTTTCGATGTTATTAGTGATTAGTGACTTTGAATGAAAAGCTTTTAGTTTCCATTAGCTGCATTAGAGGTGTCATTGGTTGCTTTCTGGTAATTTTCTTGTTGTGTGAAAAGCTCTTAACTCTCCTGTAATTAGCTTTCATCGAATGAAATGACATACTGTGGCATGTAGTATGAATTTAGGTGATTTTGAGACATAACACTCGCTAGGGCCTGAAAACTGAAACATAATTGAAGATAAACATTAAAATTCATTCAATTTACACTAAGGAAACATTGAAACATTAACGAAATATTTAGAGGTCTAGGCTAGAGACGTGTTCCGGCGTCTTTAAACCTAGTAGTTGTCGTTCGCCTCTTGGCTTTAGACAACACTAGTATGAACTTGTGCTCCCCATACCGTCAAGTATATAAAGGGATACCCCACTAGGTTTCTATCCTTTATCCATAGGAAGCCGAGTCTGTCACCCTATACCCGTGATACACTAGACACAGCATTCGGGGAGATTGCCTACACGTACATTAAGTCCTTGGTTGATTTCTTCTTCATTTTGAAACCAAGGTGTATATTGCAGTTCACGGTTATTTGGTACACCCATTGCCTAGTATTCCTGAGCAATCATTTTTATCTTATCTGACTCTTTAAATTTGAAAAGATCACCAAGCGCTTGTCCTTTCACGCTTGCTTCAAAACTAAAAGAGATAGAGTCACCTTTCATCCGTTTCTCGACTCTTAAAACATGACACAGTAAAGTTTCTAAGTTTCAATGTCATAAAATAAATCACCCGCGATCACACTACCTGTTAGATTTTGCTTGTTGGCCGTTTGATTGTGTGCCTTGGTTCTTTTTCGGCCCGTGTGTGTGTTTGATCTTTTTCTCTTGTCATTACTACCACAGTGGCGGAACCCTCAGTTTCATCTACTGGTATTCCATATACAGACGATTCATCAGAGGTTTCTCAATCCTCTGTTGAACCTTAGCAGCCCATCGTTTTCGAGTTTCCTGATGGGGGACCGGTTCTGTATGAGCTTTCCTTTGGAGGAACAGTTGAGTTCAATTGGCCCTTTTCCAACCCTTGGTCTAGATTGGGAGTAGGGGAGCATTTACCTCCTCTTACATCATGTTCACCTTTTTTAGCTGTTGTTATTCCTCCTAGTCCTCGCTGTCTATTACGAGATCTAGCGACATGCTCAACTATGAGTGAATCTAGTCATTCTTCTAGCGAGGAAATTCCCACGTCTGGTGAAGATTACCAGTTTTTCCCAGAAGTAACCTAGAAGTTATTTCCAGAAGACAACGCCGAATCATCAACTATGTCTTCGCCTGGTCCCCCACTACCAGCAGGTTATAGATCCTTAGGTCAGATTATTGCCGCCGCTGCCTCTATGGGGGTATCAGCTCCTTCTACGAGGCCAGTTGTTCCTTCATTGGGGATGTCTCCACAGAAACCTATCACGTCATCCCCTCAGGTCACTTCTATGCCCGTTAGGCCCACTGTTTGTGTGGCCACATCTATACCTGTTGTTACTACTCAGTCCGTAAGGACCACATCGCTTCCCGAAGACACCTATATAGCTTCTGCTATGTCGGAGAACATTTCTCCTGAGGAGTATCGATTGTCTCTGCAATAATTGAACCCCGAGGTCAGACAATCCTCTCAAGATCCCAACCGCTCATATTTTTCGCTTTATGCACATGATGGTACACCCGTGTACGTTTTTCCATATCAGTATGATGAGCACGGGAATCCTTTATGTTTACCCGCTCCAGAGGCTCAACTTCATGCTCAGGGTTTACCATATAACCAGGCTGGGTAGCCTTATAACTCGCAAGGACAACCTTTTCAAGGCCAACCTTTGGGCCAGCCTGGCTATCCTTATGACTCGCAAGGTTATCCTGTGGGCTAGCAAGGGCCATTATACGGTCTGTAAGGACAGTATTACAACCGTTCAGGTCAACTCGTGCAACCTCTTCCTGGAGTCCAACCGGGGCAACCTCAAGGAATCACAGGTTAACTGGGGTACCAACCCGGGTCGGTATATGGTCTTGGGGGGCAAGTCCAACCTTCCCAGCCCATGCAACCGCAATATCTTATTACTCTGAATGTTGCACATCAGCTGGGACCATCTTATGGTCCTATTCCAGGTCAAACCGGTTACCAGCCACCACCTGGCTCCATTCCTCCACCAGGCCAACCAGTCCACCCGACACAACCCGGTGTTCCACCACCAGGCCAACCGGCCCATCCGGTATAACTTGATGCTCCACAAAAGCCAGGTCAACTTGTACAACTGGCACAACCTGTTTATCCGGGTCAAACTATTCAACCAGGGCAGCCCGTTTAGCCAGGTCAACCTGTCCAACCAGGCCAGCCTGCACACTCTGTCAACCCTGCCCAACATCCGATCTACTCGATGCCGCAACCGAATCAACCAGTGCATCCTAATTATCAGGCTCAACAGGGTCCCACCTATCAGCAACCCGCTCAACCTTAAGGCGGTTACTACCCTCACGGTTAATCACGACCAACTTATAATCCGCCCCAAGGTTCCCATTATTACACTCAACAACCCGACTACACCTATACTCAGCAGCCAAATCCGCAGACTGCTCAAACGGGGCTGACTTACAATCAGGGTCCATACTCTGGTTATCAAGCCTCGTACACTAGTTACCAGGAACCAAATCAGGCTGGTTACCAACAACTGAATCAGGCTAGTTACCAGCAACCGAATTAGGCTGGTTATACACCCTATACCCCCTATGGTCAGAATCCTACCGGACAGAACCCCTGAGGGCAAGGATATTCTCAACTAGCGTGGAGTACAGGTACCGGTCCTTATCGAGGGCCTGGCATGCCGTTCAATCTGCAATTGCCGTTCTTGGCTACCTTGGAATTACCGGACATTTCTAAATTGACCAATGATCCGATTCTTCACAATCCTTATTGGCCTCCGGTTCCAACCAAGGTACCCAGCGACTGCCCAAAGTTTGAAGGTAAAGATGGTGAAGACCCCCAAGCTGATGTAATGACCTACCATTTGTTGTGTTCGTCTAATTCTTGGGTCGATGATTCAATTCGTCTACGTCTCTTCCAACGCACTCTTATCGGTGCTGCCGCTAAGTGGTATATTGAATTACCCCGTGGCATCTTTCAAGATTTCAATACTTTAGCAATGGCCTTTCTGACTCACTTTCAGTTACCGGTTCGCTATGAAGCTGGGATGCATCTCCTGACTTCGTTGAAACGGGATAAAGCCACCCACATATCTGATCACATTCATGAGTGGTGACGTCGTCGTAGGCTGATCAAGTTTGATATACCTGATCAAATACTAACTCATTGGTTCACCACATCCTTCATTAAAAAAATCGTGCAAGATATTTCTATGGGGGCATGTGTGACTGAAGAACAAGCCATTGCGCGTGCCTAGTATCTCGATCTGGTATACTCTTAGTCTGGCACGCTTTATGATATTTGGACTAATGCTCCACACCCAGGAACCTCTAAAGCTCCACCTACCCCAGCGGTGGATGGTGTTATTGGTTCTGTGTCTCAAAATTCTCGAAAATATTTGAATGGGAAGCAGAAGTCCAATTCATCCAATAATTCTTCTCTTCTCGCCCCTCCAGATTCTGGAAAAACTGCGGAGGTTAATTCCGTTCAGGCTAATCCTACGGAAAAAGCATCCAAAGGAAAAAAGAAGGGCAAAGGAAAATCCAAACCCGACGCCCCAAAGTCAGAGTCTCCTAAACCTCGTACTGAGGACGGTTCCCAACGTAAACCGAAGTACCCCTGCCTTATTTGTGAAGGAGATCATTATACCAAGGATTGTCCATGACGATCTGAAATTAGTCAACTTCTCAAAGGCTCCAAAGGGACTCCAGCAGTCCTTAAAGAACCGTTCCCGTCTTAGTAGACCCAGATGGTTGAACAGCCTTCACCATCTGCACCATTTGGGTCCCAGGTCTTTATGATGAATGGTACTGCACCTGTCTCCGTGGCCACGCATTCGAAGGATTATGCTGGACCACGTCAGGCAGCTGGTAAGGAAGTTATGGATGGCCCACCTCCCCCACATGTCTCCAGTTCTTTGGAAATTGAGAAGCCTACCACTGAACCTATTGTGAAGCCACCTTCTAAAGGTGTTTTGTGAAGGTCTTCCTACAATCCAAATGCCCGTGCCGCTCAGCAGTATAGTATTGTTGAGGATTTGGCACAGGCGCCTTCTACTATGTCTGCATTGGAAGTCCTTCAAAGTTGTCCTTCGCAATGGAAAGCTATTTTATCTGCAATCGATGGAATCGATCCCGCCAATTCTAGTATTCTCACCTTCGACTTAGAAAATTTTACTCCCCGACTTCCACATCAAATCACTCTTGTTACTCAAGTTGGGATCAACGATCTTAAAATCCATAGGGCCATTGTGGATGAGGGTGCTTCTACCTATGTCATGTCATCCACTTGCTGGAAGGCCATTGGCTCTCCGGCTCTTTCATCGTCTTCCAATGCCCTAGAGGCATTCGATGGTTAGGAATCCAAACCCCTAGGTGTTCTCGAGAGTTTGCCGATTACGTTACAAGGGAAGATAGTCAACGTAGAAGTAGAAGTAGTTGACGCCAAGCTTAACTACAACCTGCTTCTCGGCCGCAATTGGACTCACACTATGCTATGCGTAACATCCACCCTCTTTCGACTTATTAAGTTCCCTCATGAGGGAAAAATCATTACCGTGGATCAGTTGTCTTTCTTCACCTCTACCTCCGAGAACAATGTT
This sequence comes from Pinus albicaulis, assembly GCA_034641835.2. Taxonomy (NCBI): domain Eukaryota; kingdom Viridiplantae; phylum Streptophyta; class Pinopsida; order Pinales; family Pinaceae; genus Pinus; species Pinus albicaulis. The sequence continues at coordinate 1,460,702,188 of CM076578.1, read as the reverse complement.
CCTTACATGGATAAGATCCCAAATCGCCCCGACAGTGTAGGATCTGGTCTCTTCAAGGACCCTGTCCTCATGGGTTTTTTCCCGCACCACCACCGCACACCGTTCAAGTTAATATGATCTCCAGGTCTGACGACCCATGGATCATCCCTTCGCCTGAACAGGTGATTGATTTTGGAGAATCGATGACCTTAGATCTAGTAGAGATTAATTACTGCGACATCGTTGCCACATCTGATCCTCCCCCTTCTCAACATGCTCCCTCGAGCATGGCTTTAGATATCTATTGTCAATCCCCCTAGCTCGGTGAGGACGACTCGCCTGATCCTCTTAAAGAGATTTTCCCTTCTGACGAAGCCATTGTTGAAACAATGTCTCTTGAGGAGCTGCCTTGGACCGATACACATCATCGTTCCTCCTTTATGCCCAGCCTGGGGACAATGTCAGATTGTCTAGAGCGTTTTTCATCTCAAGTTCCCACTCCACCTCTCCAGACGCCTATATTGACACATGAGGTCTTGTCAGAGGGAAACCTGAGCAACATTACTCAAACCATTCCGATCGACATCTCCGTTAAACTGGGGATAGTTGAAAAAATACATGTGGGAGTAACTTGTTCTTCTGATGAGATACGAGTTTATACTGATCTTTTCCGAGAATTCAGAGACATGTTCGCTTGGTCCTATGAGGAGATGCCTGGGATTGATCCCAGCATAGTAGTGCATGAGATTCCTACCTATCCCGGTGCGAAACCCGTGTGCCAACGCTTACGCCCAGTGCATCCTCGCAAAGCCGCTGCCATTAAAGCAGAAGTTGAAAAAATTCTGAACACGGGCTTCATTTACCCGATCCCCCTCACAGAATGGGTCTCAAACATTGTCCCTGTAGATAAAAAGCAGGGTACTATAAGGGTCTATGTTGATTACCGTGATATTAATCGCACCTGTCCTAAGGACACCTACCCTACTCCCTTCATAGATCAAATCATTGACGAATGTGCTGGGAGTGAGATTTATTCCCTAATGGACGGATTTTTCGGGTATAATCAAATAAATATTTTACCTACCGATCAACACAAGACTACATTCATCTTTTTGTGGGGTACCTTTTCCTATAAAAAGCTCCTGTTCGGCTTGAAGAACACTGGAGATACTTTCCAGCATGCTATGTCTTACACATTCCACGACATACACCATATCGTTCAGCCTTATCTGGATGATCTGCCAACTCATTCAACTCAGCGGGAGGACCGCCCAGAACACCTCCGCTAGATTTTCCTTCGCTGTCGACGCTATAATATCCGGCTCAACCCTCATAAATGCATCTTTTGCGTGGATTCTGGCCATCTTTTGGGGTTCATAGTCTCCAAGGACGAGATTCACCTCGATCCCCTAAAGGTCGAGGCCATTGTCAATCTCCCATCACCCTCTTCGTTATATCAGTTGCAGAGTCTGCAGGGAAAGGCTAATTTCCTTCGACGCTTTATACTGAACTACGCAGAAGTGGCCAAAGGATTCATGTGTATTTTAAAGAAAAATGTTCCCTTTCGCTGGGATGAGATTGCTCAACTATCCTTTGAGAAGCTTAAGACATTACTTGTTCATGCTACGTTGCTTTTTCCTCCAAACTATCACCGTGATTTCACTCTATATTTGGCCACCGCGTTTAGCACCATAGCTATTGTTCTGGTGCAGGATGACGATTATGGAAATGAACACGTTGTCTATTATCTATCATGGAACCTTCTTGACACAGAAACACGTTATGCTAACGTCGAGAAGTTGGCATTACCCGCAGTGCAAGTTGTGCAACGTTTCTGCCACTACATCCTGCTGCGTACCGTAACCGTGGTTTCGGATTGCAACCCCATGACATATATTCTATCTCGACAATTACTGGGGGGAAAATAATCCAAATGGATCATTATACTCCAAGAGTTCGACCTAGATTTTACTACTGCTAAGTCGACCAAATCACCGGTTTTCACGGATCTCATTTGCTCCCTCCCGACAGACTCCACCCTATCTAATTCTGAAGAACATATTCCAGACGAAACCCTCTTCCTTATCAGCACCCGTGACCCATGGTATGGCGATATTATTGTGTATATACAAACGTCAACGTTCCGCTCTGAGTTGACCAAAGATGCCCGACGTCGGATTCAGCATCAGTCTCAACCCTACCGCATTGTAGGAGATACATTATACCGAGTTGGAGTAGATTTGGTGCTCCGCTGGTGCTTGACACTGGAAGAGGCCGAAAGAGTCTTGAATGAATATCACAGTGGCGCCTATGGTGGTCACATGCTGGATATGCCACCACCCAGAAGATTCTGCGTGCGGGTTACTTCTGGCCGTCAATCTTCAAAGACTACATTGTTGCAGTCCGCAAATTTCATGCGTGCCAGGTTTTTCAGCGCAAGATGCGCGCACCACCCCTCCCTCTGCATCATGTCATTACTGTTGGCCCTTTTGCAAAATGGGGCATAGATTTTATGACGTGTAACCCTCATTCGGCCGAGGGGCATGCATATATAATCGTCGCTGTCGACTACTTTACTAAGTGGGCAGAAGCGATGCCTACACTAGTCGCCGATGGTAAGACAGCTGCCCAGTTTATTTTCAACCACATTATTTCATGTTTCGGGGTCCCTCAGGCCATTGGAACCGATCATGGCACTCACTTTCGAGATTATATGATGGCCGACCTGACATCAAGATTGGGCTTACGACATGATAGCTCAACACCATATTACCCCCAGGAGAATGGCCAGGCTAAGGCTGTGAACAAAGTTTTGGTCACAATGCTTCAGCGAACAGTTGGTATTCATAAGTCCAATTGGCACCTCCAATTGTTCTCAGCTCTATGGGCCTACCGGATGTCAACCAAGAGTGCAACTGGATTCAGACCATTCCAATTGGTGTATGGTCTGGAAGCAGCTCTTTCGGTTGAATGCGAAATTCCTTCCTTAAAGTTGGCTGTGGAACTTTTGCCCGATACTTCTCCAGAAGAAGAGTGTCTCTTGTATTTGGAACGGTTGGATGAAATCCGCTGCTTGGCTGCTTTAGTCAGTGAGACACAGAAGAAGTGGGTCAAAGCTCACTTTGATCAATTAGTTTCTCCACGTTCCTTTGTTGAAGGGGACCATGTCCTCCTATACGACCAAGCACACAACAAACTTGGAGCAGGAAAGTTCCAACCCATGTGGCATGGGCCCTACATAGTAAAACGAGTATTAAAAAATGGGGCTTATGAGCTCATTGTTTACAAAGGAGTTCCATTGGCACAACCTAGAAATGGGCTATACCTTAAAAAATACTATGCTTGAAGTTATTTTTGGTGTGGTGTGTGTACATAGGTGTGTATATTCATTTGTGTGCATGTTTGGTGTGATGTGCATGTAAGCATATTTTTGTTGATCAGGTCTTCCTGATTGTGCAGATGTCTATTACTCCGTTTGTGGGTTTCACGGATGGTGCCTCTTGCAGTACCAGGAATCTGTCTTCGGCAGCCTCGGTAATTTATGATCCTGCTGATGAGTTGGTTAACCTACAAGGTGTGTTTCTGGGTCCTGCTACAAATAATATCGTGAAATATAGTGTTGTGTTGGAATTATTAACCGAGGCTGTGGACCTCGGAATTCGTGAATTACTTGTGTATATAGACTCACAACTTGTAGTATTACAGCTTAATGGTCATTATTTAGTAAGAAACCCGTCCATTTTACGTCTGTATCTGCGTATTCGTTTACTGGAGAGAAATTTTGATTATATCACATATCAACACATACCCAGACATATTAATACATTAACAGATGCAGTAGCTAATATGGTTTTAGATATACATTTGCGTAATTTATAAACAAAACATCATCACATGTAAAGAGATCCATCCAGAAATAGGTATATTTATATATATATATATATGTGTGTCGAAATGTTTACATAGTGTGCATCACATAAAATAAAAAAATATACATGTTCGTCTTAATACATCCGGAGACGAAATGTCTCTCAAAAATATTCATATGAAAATCCCTAATGTCTAATCTGCATGGTGGTCGTGATAACAAGTCACCGCACACACTCAACGTCTCAGTAGTCGGTGGAGGCGACTAGGCACCCCCATAGTGTGTCGCTGGTATGCTAGCGGAACATTTGCTAGCCGTGCATAGTCCAGGATCCCCTGGGCAATGCCCTCCAGGTTCTGAATCAGTTCACCTCCCTCACCACCCTCAGCCTGAGGGTCATGTTCGACATGGGTTCTCCGTGCAATGGGCGACATGCCCGCAGGCCTCTCTGGGCCGACATCTACATACACATAACAACTGTTATTAGAACGGACATGTACTACCAAAAAAATTCATAAATACAAAAAATCAAAAAGAGTATCATACCCAACTCTTCATCCCAATCCTCCCCCTCCGAGAGCGGAAGATCGGGATCTCCGGTGAAATCGATCCCAGCATAAGGCCAATCCTCGACCACGATTAGCTATCGTCGTAACCACATAAAGAACTCAGGTCTCCAAGACATTTGTTGACCTCCTCCTGATCTGGGCATAAGTGCTGCCCAGCGAGGCATTCTCGTCTATCGTGGTACTAGCTCAGCAACTATGGCCCCTTGGCCCTGGAAGATAGGTAGTCATTCTAAGATGAACGACACAAAAATGGAACCGTAGCAAAACTGCTTTAGTTTGACTTGCTTGCATCTTGTCAGCTGTCTCTTGATATTGGTTGTCACCATTGTAGCCCAATCGAACAGTGTAGGACTCATACACTCATAGGCTAGTATGAGTTGGGCCTTGGTTGCCTCATGTGGAGCTTGTGATCCTGTAGCTCGTGTAATGGTGTGTAGCACTACTCTGAGTGCTAGATCACGGATAGTGTGGATGCCCACCTTTCCGATTCCCGATCCAGTTCATGCCCCTGGGCACACCCTCACCATTACTTGTTCCATCTTTTCCCTGGAAGGTTTGCTGCTTGTCAAAATGGGTACGGCCCTCTGCGTGAAAACCCGGTGATAAAATACATGTCAGAAACCTCAAGTTCCAACACTTGGTCCCAAAGTTTAAATACTTCTTCGTTTTCGTCCCATATGTTGACCAAGTATTGCAGTAGCTTGGGCTGAGCTCGTAAACATGGAGTAAGAAAGAATTTCTTGAGTCCACAGTTATTTAGTGCATTAATACAGGCTTCATTCTCCATAGCCATTTCATCTTCCTCTCCATGTTCCCTCTCCTTCCATTCAATAACCATTGTGCTCGGTTACCTGCATCAACATGATCAAAACCCCTTGTTAGATCTATGTTATGCTTGAAAATTCATATGCATGGCTCACTGTGTAGAAATTTAAAGCGGAAAATTATGTCGCGCCATTGGCACAACCCCTTTGTGAGCAAAATTCCATTGGCGCGGGCCCGTGCCCGATACCCGCACCAATGGCAGAGCCCTAAAATTTTAAAATGTCTCCTTCAGAGATTGACTGTGCAATGGAAACTCATAAAAAATGGATTAAAATGGAGCTTAAGGGAAAGCCTTTTACCTGGAACAAACGAGGAGCTGAATGACGTCCCGGATCAGTCGCAATCACCGTTGCAATTTTGCACACAAACAGACCATTGTTGCTCTCCAAGTGAGGTAAAAAGTAAAAGTAATTTTGTTTTACCATTTAGAGCCTATTTATAACTTTTTAAATCAAAATTAGGTTTTAAATGCCATTTTTTCTCAATATTTTAATATATTTTGTCGAAAATGGATTTTACACTTGCTTTTATGTGCAGCAACAGGTTTTTACGCGACTTGGACAGTGAAACGAGTTATATTTTATACTTTTTCGGACTCGGTAAAAACACGAAAAAGTCATTTTGGAGTCATCTTTCAGCTCTTTTCTAAACATGAAAATATTGTTGATTCCCTTTTTGTTTCGACCTCGTTAAAGTGGACACAAGTTGACATTCCTGACATCATTTACCCTTTTAGGAGGCTTGGTTTAGGATGGGTATTTACGAAAAAGGAATACCCTAGCCTATCGCGACTAGGAGGTTTTCTCAGATATTGTTTTCTACCTTTTCGGGTCTAAGGAACTATTTACAAAAAGGGACCGTTGGAGTCTACTTTTCTGCTGTCTTTTCAAACTCTCTAAAACATGAAAAGACACTGAGTTCTTCCTTTGTCGGACTCGTTAAACCCTGATGACATTGGATTCAGTCATAATGACGAAATTCGAGTTCCCCCTTCCTAGGGCTCGTTAAATGTACTAGGATGGACTTATATAGCAATGTATGGTATCCTCTTCAAGCTTGTGTAAAAATAAAGAGGTACTCGCTAGAAATGGTGGGGAAAATGGAACCAACATCATTTTCGTGTTGGTAGTATGTCGCTCTTGAACATGTCACTTGCATTGGGGTAATTTTGAGGTCTAAAATGGGCCTCCTAAGAAAAATGTACAACAAAAATAAACTTTATAACAACAAATAGGATTCAAGATGATGATGTCAACCATGGGGGATGATTTACCATTTTTTAAATAAAAGGGTAAAAATATTAAAAAATAATAAAATAATAAAACTACTTTTTCAACTCGTATTTTCAACTTATCTCCCAAAATTTTTACTCAAATTTCGAGTGGGAGTAATCGTTGGATGCGAAATTTAATTCCTTATCCAAGGAGTAGCCATGTTGCATACTTTCGATGAACTCTACTACACGAAAAATGAGAAATACATAAAAAACATGATTGTAATCACATTTTTTAATGTATTTCTCATTTTTCGTGTAGTAGGACCCATCGAAAGTATGCAACATGGGTACTCCTTGGATGGGGAATTAAATTTCGCATCCAACAAGTACTCCCACTCGAAATTTGAGTAAAAACTTTGGGAGATAAGTTGAAAATATGAGTTGAAAAATTAGTTTTTCCATTTTTCCCTCTAAAATTTGATGATGTCATCAAATCTTATTTGATTTTTCCACTATTATTTTATAATTTCGCTAGTCCACATTTTTTGAGACTCATAATTCTCAGTGTCTGTGTTTGTGTAAATCAGTTGGACATCTCATCTCATTTCACTGCTCCGGCGGTTTGGTGGTTACTTTTATGTTTTACTCTCATCTACCGTACCTCAGTCATCATTCGATCTTTAGTTGTCAATGTTTTGCCAGAAATCACATCGTCGCGTTTTATATATGTGTCAAGATAGTTGAGCTCTTACTAGTATAGTACCTCTACAGTTCTAGTCGATCATAGTTTCACAAGATATTGTTTCACCTGTCTATATCATTGATGTGGGAAACATTATAGCCCACCTTCGATCAAGGTCACTTCCTGTCGACTTCAGCTCATTATCCAGGACGTTGATCTAGAGACTCCCTTCTGGTACCTTGGAGCCTGCATGCATCAATGGTAGGTTCTTCGCAGTCGACGTGAGGTTTTCATCATTGGCCTCCAATCGAGTGATTCTACGGGTGTTCGACGCCAGCTCATTGATTCACATGCTGTGGATTGTACCTATAGTACCTTGAGGACCATTGTCATTAGTGGTGGTACCTCTCGCGTCTGTTAACAACTTTCATCATTGGCTGGTAATCAGGCGATGTTCTTGCATGTTCGACTTCAGCTCACATATTCGCATGCTTGAACTTGCACTTTGTTCGGGTCGAGATGGAGCGCAAGGCCCTGGATTCCTGTCTATTATAATCTAGGCTGCGATTTTGTGGATTCTTATGATTAGTTACATGACTCGCTGATTGGATGGCTGCGACCATACCTGAGTCTATTTACCGATCCTCACTGGATGGCTGCGTCCATGCCTCGGATCTGGATTATTACATACTCTGTTATGGATGGCTGCGCCCATACCCACATATATATCATGTATCTGAGATATCAATTGTACTTCTCTACGCAGGTTTTTCGACGGCGGTGTTTTCAGTTGGACACGTTCTCGTAAAGCATTTCACCCCTCTCTCTCTTTCGGGCCTCATGCTTTAGGGGGCATCTATTACACAGCAATTTGTCATCATCCCTGCAATTCCCCGTCCTGCACATTGGAGGGCTCTTTCCGTGACCTGTGAGCAGTGACATAACTTGAAAACACTTTCATGGCATTCCCCTAGACATGTACTTTCATTGCCCTGAAGACAACTCCTTGTGAAAAACCCTAAAAGTAGCCTTTTTTGCATTGGCACGGGTACACAGTTCAGCCCTCGCGCCAAGGGGGCAAATCCTCCAAAGAAGGCGCGCCAATTGGTGCTTTGTCTCAGAGCCGCACCCGTGCCAGGCTTAATAAAGGGTGTTTTTAAAAAATAAATGGCGGAAGATTGACCCCAACCAATTCCTAAACTGGTCTCTAATTTGAGTTGGGAGGTTGGCTTCGAATTTCCATGTAGAGGAAGTAGTTTTCCACCTCTCATGGAAGCTTCCTTGAGGATAGGGCCAATCCCATGATTGTAGGGATCCCAACTCCTCTTCCACCATCTATATAAGCTTGCCATTTCCCTTTGCAAGCTAATCTCCAAGAGCCTTCATAGCCTAAAGAATGCTGCAAGAGCTTTGATAGTCCTCATAGTGCCAAATCCATAGCGAGGAGATTGACGATCGAAGAGAGAGGCTTGTCCCCATTCCCGACAAGCTTTGCGAGACGTATTCCGCTGACGACCCGCCAAAGGAAGACTTCAACGTCAGAGCCAGGTTGTATCATCCTTTGTTTCATTAATGATAAGTGACTACGATTATAGTTTCACTCGTATTGTTCATGTTTTATGATTATGAGTTGTGTCCTCTCTGACTGACACATAGTTGCAAATATTTGGTTTTACGCTTGTATGTTTGTCGTGTTTCTTGTGTGCAGGTGTTCGATCGCGCCAAGTGGGAGAATTGTGACCTGCCAGAGCAAGGGATCGGGAGCATCATCCTCTCCGCAACGACAATAGCGTTGGACACAAGGTAAGCCTCATATCGCGCCTTGGTTATTGCAATTAGGAACTTGCGTTGTAGCGTGGTTTGATTGTTGCTAGACCCGGTCTGGGCTAGTAGGGATCGCCTCTGTCCGCAGAGGGGATTTACCTCTACAATAGTACCCTAGACTTTGCCACTGCTCCTCACAGGTTTTCAGGTGGTCCCGCAGATCGGAAGTCCCTTGGTACCTGTGCCTGTTTCGAGGGCCTTCGTCTTCTTTGAACCGCGCCCTCAAAGCCTCCGCCACACAATTCCACCACAACAGGGTGCTGCGGTGATTTTTCCACCACTTGGCTGATGTGGACTATAGTGCTACGTCCAAAAGTGGTATCCTGCTTCCTTCTGATACTGTGTCTTCTACTTTTGCAATAAAGGTATTAACGGCTTGCATGTTTGACAGGGTGGGATACTCCCTGAACTCGATGCCAATCCAACGGACTTGGGAAATTTTGGCACACCTCTGTGTGCTGGTTTCATACCCACCCTGCTTCCAGTCTTCCCAGGCTACTTCTGATCCCAGCTCCGAGCTCTGGACACTGCGCCAGCTGACGGAGCCAGTTGCGGTCGGGTTAATATAGTCCTCCCATTTCACTGCTGTCATCTGATACAGATTGTCCAACATCTGAGCATCCTCCTGGTTATCCACAGTTTCGGTATACCTCGAGCCTTGATACGGGTCGAGAGGCTAAGTGACCTGGACCTCTCCATCTTCGAAAATCATCAACTCCTTTTTCAGGTCGATGATGGCGTAATTCTCAAAAGCCCAATCGATGCCTAACAGGGCAGGGTAAGGATCCTTGTCTCCCATAATATCAATAACCTCAAAATTTGTGTAAGTCTTCACCCCTACAATTTCAACCTCGATGCCTTCGAGTCAGTCGATCGGCACAATGCAGTACTGGTTCGCCATTCTAAGCTAGATTGGCAAGTAGTTCAGCCGTGGCCGGCCAAGAGCCTCCCATGTCTTCCGCAACAAGATGTTGACGTCAGATCCTAAGTCAAGCATGGTGTCGCTGATCTGGAATCCTACAACCTCCGTGTTAAGCCAGAACTCTTTTCCCGTTCTTCGTTTGTTCCGCTTGACCCGCTGTACGTACTAGGGTGCTGTGTTCAAAAGTTCCTCCAGCCATGTATTCCCCTGCAATACGTCCTCCAAGGTATGCTTGAGTTGTTCCCGCATCGAAGCATTATCAACGATCTTGAGGAACAATTGGAGCCATTCCTCAATCAGGGTCCCCGTGGCGCTCTGTTCCCTAGGGCCAGTCGTCGGGGGTACCTCAAGGCCTTTGGCTCCCCCCAGCTGAGCAAATGTCTCCACCACCTCTTGGAAGTACTTCTCTATGCATCCATCATAATCAATTAGTTCAGGGAGGCGGGCCAGATAACCCATGCCAACTCCTTTCTGCGAGCGTCCTCCCCCATCTTCTTTTCGCCTCTCGTCACAATAGCTACATTCTGCATGGCCGGAGTCGCGGTCCCCCGAGGTTCGGAGTTGACCAGATTCATGCCCCTCTGCCGTGCCCGTTCCTCCCATTTCTTGATAAGTTCCGGGCAATCCTCTGTTGCATGGGAATTCAAGCGGCACTGGGAACACCATGGACATCGGGGAAGGGGGCATTCCCGGGCCACGTGACCCTCCTGGTCACAGTTGTAGCATTTCAGCGGACCCCGTCCCCCTGTGCGGCCTTCGCGCATACCGCCTCCTCTGCCCCTGGAAGCCTCATTCACCCAATAGGAGGGTCGGTCCAACCAGTACGCTAGTGCGTCAAGAGCTCTGCACTGCTCAATGTTGTGAGTCGTGGAAGCACAAAAATCATAGTATACATTGTTGGGGACATTGGAGTACTTCTATAGTATTGGGCACATCCGAGGTTGATGCCCCATCGTCCGGAAAATTTCAGAATATTCCGTGGCGGTTGGGTTTGGTTGAGGTGGGAACCCAGCGTAAGGTTGTTGCGGCTGGTATACCCCCTATGGATTCATTGTTGCGCCACCCCCAGTAGGTGAACCCCCCTGGATTGCTACGACAGAGGGTCCCACACCCGCACCACGCAACCGGGGACACTCAGTTGCGACATGCCCTTCGACCAGGCAGTGAGTGCAGCAAACGTTCGGCCTGGCTGGTCTTATAGGCTGCATCTCCTTGAGATTTTCAATAAAACTGGAGATCTAATGTTGCAATCCCACCAAGGAAGGATCCTGTGGGGCCAGCCCTCCCCGATATTCCTGAGGGTAGCTTGCCATGGCCTCTATCTTAATGGCCTACTCCAGAGCGTCCTGCAAGTTGTCAATATTCTACTGGGTGAGGGGGGTTCGTGTCAAGGGAAGCAGAGCCTTGATGAACCAGTCCCTTTGATGGTTTGGGTCGATCGGGTAGTTGAGTTTCCCGATCACATCCTTGAATCGGCGCATCAGCTCCCATGCAGTCTCCCCTTCTTTCTAGTTAATCTCCCAGAGCTCGGACAGACCTTGTTGGTCTGTTTGGGGGAGCTTAAATTCTCGTACAAAATCCTTTTTAACGTCTGCGATTACTGGAATAGGATGGGCCTCGGACCACTTGATAAACCATCGTAGAGCCCTCTCTCTGAGCATGGTTTGGAACTCTATTAGCTTCCCTGCGTCTGGCGTCTGCCGAGCCCTCCATATGGCTTCGCAGAGATACCAGTGTTGCTCCACATCATCGTTTCCTCGGCCAGAAAATTCTGGATACCGAGTGAATGACCCGACCATATTTACTTGCGAAGGGGTGACCAGAATAAACCCTTCGGGTCCTGGCTGTGTGACTACACTACTAGGAACTGCAATACTACTAGTAACGCTGCTATTAACATGTGACACTGAACTGCTATGCAATCGACTTAATGCTTGTAACTTAACAAAAATATTACTTAAAGGTTTATAGAGTACCAGGGTAAGGTAGGGACCCTTGCCATGCAAATTTTGGGAAGTAGGGCTGCCTGGAGAGATGAATGTCGTCCGCTCTTAAAACAACCGCTGCATCACGACGTACCATTCGCCATCGGAACTTTCTTCAGGTTGCACACCTGCATCATCTTTGTCAGTCATCGTCTCCCTTTCTCTCCTATCTAGGCTCCCATACACCCGCCACACTCCCACAACGGTCCCTTCCCTCTCTAGGGTACCTGCCCGAGTGTCCATATTTCCTATCCTCTGAGGCGCTTCCTCTTGATTCTTCCTATTGTTCCCTCGTCGTTTCAACTCCCGCATCACCCTTTCTCACCACCCGCCAACGATCTGCGCCCTTTGATGTGCACGTCGCTCCCTCAACCTCCTTGCGGTCTCAGCATCCATTCCCCCACTCCCCGCGTCACACTCTACATAGCATCGGTCCCCTCAACCCTTCCCCCAGCACCGGTGGTTTATGCTTCCATACTCGTCTTATGGAATTCTATCAACCCTTCATCCACTATCAGAGCTTTAATCCACAACGGGATCTCCTTAAGTAGCTTCCCTCTAAGCCCAGAGTGGAAGATAGCCTCGGCCTTCAAAGGGTCAAGGTGGTAGCGATCTCATGACAGATTCCTGATAATAGTCCAAAGTGGTCTCTGCCAAATCCCCTTCTGTTGGTCAACTTAGTATCAGCGATGTAGGAGCCACGGATCCCCAGCACCCACTTGCAGTTTATCTTTTGTGAGCTATCCTGGGTGCCCTGGTACGCCCAGCCTCATGGGAGATTGCAGAGTCCACTGAGAATATTCCCCGGGAGGGATCTCGTAGGTATCCTTTGTGAGAATCAAGAAAGGACAAGCTCTTTGAGCACCCTCTCCTTGATTTGTCAACTCCCACTTCTTTGAGGAGCAACAAACTGATCCAGATGGTTATCCCACCATCTCCATATTTCTCCTTCAAAGACCCTCGATACCATGATCTAGTTCCCCTCATAACGTGTAGGGTCCAGGCAACAGAACCATTTGTTGGCGAAGAAACAAGTCTTGCAGGCAAGACCCAGGCTCAGAGGTTGGGGCCAACAAGGGTATCTGCTGTAGTCTAGAACCATGCCGGCATTGTCACCCTACTCCATAGAGCAGAGAGTCTCACCTGAGGCGTGCCATGACCACATGCAGAAGGGGAGTAGATCGATAGTGGTGGAAGGATCTGAAACTCATGGTTAAGATGAGATTGATTGCATAAACATCATCATATATGCAAGAACATTCAGAAGAGTGAACAGGTATTAAGCAAATAAAATTTTAAGATGTCAAATACATCATGCATGCATGTAACTCATATAATAAGATAGTAACCTACAAGTGTATTGATAATCTTCAACCAAATCCATAGCTACATCGCTTCCACAGGGAGAGATTTACAAGTCTTTTACAGACATTTTATAGGACAGAAAGATAGATAAGAGAATCCTAGGAACTACAGAGATATCGTTCTTGGAATGGGTTTTCCTTTACGGCATCCATCTCAATCCTCTTGATCGCTGCGCATTCCTCCCCTTCTTTAATTTAGGTGTTAAGCTATTTTCACCTTCATATATTGCTAGTTCCTCTTAGTTCTTCTTGGTGTGGCTTCTCTCTTGTTATCTTATTTGTTCTACTCTCTATCTTAATTTTATCTTCTCTTCATCTCACTTATACATCTGCTTTCTTGACTATCTCCTGTTTCCTCGCAACCTTGGTAGCTCCGCTACTTACCGTAGTTGCGACTTGGTTGCGGTTGCCATGTGTCGTTCCGCAACCCCAAAATATGCTCTTTATTTAAAATTCAAAACATTCAAAACAAGGGCCCCAACAAGCCCCGACCACAGTTTCTTGACTCGTCCTGAGTCAATCACAAATCACTGTCTCTATCTCCATCGCCCCACTGGACCCCGTGCCCTGCTCTTGCTATGCGCCTTCAGCCTGTTGTCCAAACAAGGGCTCCAACTCTGGGACTTTGCTGAATGCTATAGCCTTAAGCTCATTGAAGGTCGTCATAGCTTGATGCCACCCCTGTAACAATGCATCTGTCTCTGCGGCGATCTTGGTGACAGCTGCCTCCTCTACATGCGCCGGTACATTTCCCGAACACCGTGCCGATTTGGGTTTCGGCCTTGGCGGCTAACTGTTGCATTGTCTTGGTGTTGAGTTGGAGGGGTGGTCGGAGCTCACGAATTACTTGTTTGGCCATTGCTGAGCTGGCCTCTGTTTGCTGGATATGCACCTCTAGAGCATCCGCCTGGGCGTATAACTGGTCCAACCGAGAGGGGTCTGTGGCCTCTTGGATTTCCCTCGAAATTTTTTGCAGCTGCGTTGAAATTGGCTGCGTTTTGATCGTAAGGGCCATCGAGCACTCCTGAAGACCCTTCAGGAGGTCGTAATCATCGCGCGCTGTAGAGTTGAGAGTTTCCTGCATCTGGTTGACCTGGCCCTACTTTTCTGCAATTTGTGCTGTATAAACTGCCTCTGGATTGGGCAGCGCTGGCCGTGCTACTAACGCTGCTTGGAGCTCCACATTTTCCTTGTGGAGGCCATTGAATGCGATCTGGAGGTGGAGGGCTTTTTCTACGATATTTGTCTCTGGTACATCTACAGGAAGCTGAGTGTAATGAGCCTCAACGGTTGGCCATACCTCGGAAAACACCCTGGCGAATTCGTTTATCTGACCTTGCAGCTGCCCTTGTGCTGCTGTGAGCTGGTCGCGCTATTCAGTAAGCACGGTGATCTACTGTTGTTGCTCTTCGCACCTCTGCTACAGTTCAGAATGAAGCCTTTCCACCTGATGGGCCACCCTTTGGATAAAGTGGTACAACTGAGCCGTACCCCATGTTTATAAGTTGGCGACCCCCAAAGTGCTTTGATCCGGTCGCCTTTCCTGTAGGGGTTTCCCACTGGCAAATGATCGAGTGGAGTGCTCTGGAGGGGATGGTGGCAGGGTTTGATGAGGCGCTGAGTCGGCCATATTCAAGTTCGGCCGCTCCTTCTGATCTGTATGGACAGTCTGTGGAAGTGCAGTAGGCTCAGGCTGAGCCTCAGCTGAGTCGGCAACAATTTGTGCCATCTGGGTAATTATATCAGACAAAGAAACTTGGGGTTCCCTAGTGGGGTCGACCGGTGGTACTACTGCTGTAGTACTGGAGTCAACCTCGGCCCCGTGGTCCCCATTAAGTAGATTTCGGATGATTGGGTCGGACACAGTGGCGGATGAATTGGATGGAGAGGATTAAGTGGTAGGTGGAGGTGGAACGGTACGTGGTGGTGAAAGCCGAATGTTGATGAACTCGGAGGGGTCAATGGGTGGTTCTTCCTGTATTCGGTGGCCGTGGTGGATCCTCCTCAGTGAGGTCCACCACCAGACTCGATTTGATGGTTCGGGCCCGCTTGGCCTGAGGAGCTTCTAAGAGGTCGGTGGACTTGCTCTTTTCCCCCATCGGGGTCATCATCGGGCTTGGAGAAGTAAATAAAATAGTAGGGTGGGGGAGGTGATGGAAGTTGTGTGGGGACACGATGTGAAGTGAGAAAGCTGGAACTCAAAGAGCAAAGGAAAAGGAATGGCACCACTTGAGACGACCTTGGTCACCTCATTAAAACTGCGTACTTGAGTGTTTAAGTGGCGGATGAGGGGGATGAGCTACACGGTGGACTCCTGTTGTGCCGCCTCCACATCTGTCTCGGCAGGCTGTTACTGCGGTAGCATCTGATCAAAGTTGTAAATGGGTACCCTGTTGCGGATTTCCATCGTGACCCCTGGCCACGAACAAACTTCATTGTGGAAAGCGGTATCTTCAAGCTGGAACTTCAGCGGCCGCATGTGAAATGTGTCCTCCGGCACGCAAGTAGGTCGGATATAGGTATGCCTGTGACTGACCCTAAACCATACTTGCTCGCTGTACTCGTCCAGCAGGTTCCTGGGCACCATCTGCTGGCTTGTTACCACGTCCGTCATTAAACCATACCAGGTCCGAAATGCCTCTGCATTAACTTCTTTGGTGTTGGGATCACCCGACACCTTCCATGGGACGTACTTCATCGCTAGAGGCTCGCCCTCTGTTATTTCCACTGGTAACTTGACGAGGGGAGTGTGCCACTTCCACATGGCAAATGAAACTATCAAATATCCGTAAATGAAGCTTGTAGCCCACTTGTAATTTTATTCGCACGCGTCAAACAGTTCCTTCAACAGGAAGGAGCACCAGTTCAATTTAGCCCCCTGAACACAGTGCTCGTCAATGGAGATAATATCCAGGGTACATTCTCCCTTTGTGTAGTGCCTCATTGTCTTACTGGAAATGAGGTAGCATGCAAACTTGATCTTGGGCTTATTGATAAGCTCCATCTTTGCTCCCTTTCCTCCCCATCGTGTGCCATATTTGACATAATAGTCGGCATCTCCCAACTTCCTCGCTCGCTTGGAAGTGGTCTAACATGCAGTCGAGACATCCGGGCCATTCTGTGAAAGTCGTGTAAGCCGGTGGATATCCTCGGCATGAATGGGAATTTCCTTATTCAACCACAAGGACCCGTTCTGGATGCGGCTGAGTAAGAACTTGGTGCACTGCATGGCCGGTCCTATGGTCCCAACGACTGGGAGATTTATTAAGTTCAAAAGAGAGGATTGTTGTAGGCCCCAGAACTCTGGTAAAATTCTGTTCGTTGAGCGCCCGACTTATGTGAAGTAGTGTTCCATATACACCTGCCATTTGAGTGTTGGGAACTCGAACGAGTCCGAGAGGTTTGCGTCTATGAGGGCCGCATTGTCATATTTCCTGACGAGGGACTCTGTCTTATGAATTCTGTTGCCGAGCTCTGGTTCTAGGACTGCTGGGTTGGGTTTCGGCATCTTCACTCAGCGTTGATACACTTGCAGAATTGGTCTTGGCGTTTTCTCTCTTTGCTTTGCTGCGTCACGGATACTCTGTTTATGCAGTTCTCTTCAATTTCAAAATTCTAATTGCTCCCAGTAGCTCGTGCTTTCCATGCAAGTTATGTAATTACACAGAGCAGTGAGGTTGATGAGACCCCATAGCAGAGTTAATTCTCGTGGCATTCTTCTCGGTGATAATTGTACGTCGATTGCGTCTTTGAGTGTCTCTGGCAGTTGATGATGGCATGGGAAATGGGTGGACGCGGCGGGTTGAGGTTACTTGAGATTATGGAAAAATGATTATTGCGGGGGTTACTTCTAATTATGGAAATTTATCTTTGAAAATCTAGATGATCCTACAATCCTATGGCATGGGGAATGGTATCTAAGGAGTGGACGAACCGATGTACCCACAGCTCTTCCGGGTACCCTATACTCTGCCACTGCTCCTCACAGGTTTTCAGGTGGTCCCTCGGATCAGAAGTCCCTTAGTACCTGTGCCTTCTGTGAGGTCCTTCGTCTTCTTTGAACCGCGCCCTCAAAGCCTCCGCTACACAACTCCACCGCGACAGGGTGTTGCGGTGATTTTTCCACCACCTGGCTGATGTGGAATATAGTGATACGTCCAAAAGTGGTATCCTGCTTCCTTCTGGGACCGTGCCTTCTACTTTTGCAATAAAGGTATTAACGGCTTGCATATTTGACATGGTGGGATACTCCCTGATCTCCGCGCCAATCCAATGGACTCGGGCAATGTTGGCATGCCTCCGCGTGCTGGTTTCATACCCACCCTGCTGCCAGTCTTCCCAGGCTAGTTCCGATCCCAGCTCCGAGCTCTGGACACTGCGCCAGTTGACGGAGTCGGTTGCGGTCGGATTAATATAGTCCTCCCATTTCCCTGCTGTCATCTGATAAATATTGTCCAACATCTGAGCATCCTCCCAGTTATCCATAATTTTGGTATACCTCGGGCCTTGATTTGGGTCGAGGGGATGAGTGACCCGGACCTCTCCATCTTCGAAAATCATCAGCTCCTTTTTGAGGTCGATGATGGTGTAATTCTCAAAAGCCCAATCGATGCCTAACAGGGCAGGGTAAGGATCCTTGTCTCCCATAACATCAATAACCTCAAAATCCACGTAAGTATTCACCCCTGCAATGTCGACCTCAACGCCTTCAAGTCGAATGATCGGCACAATGCAGTACTGGTTCGCCATTCTAAGCTGAATTGGCGAGTAGGTCAGTCGTGGCCAGCCAAGAGCCTCCCATGTCTTCCACGGCAGGATGTTGACGTTAGATCCTAAGTCAAGCATGGTGTCGCTGATCTGGAATCCTGCAACCTACGTGTTAAGCCGGAACTCTTTTCCTATTCTTCGCTTGTTCCGCTTGACCTGTTGTACGTACTGGGGTGATGTGTTCAAAAGTTCCTCCGGCGCTGTATTCCCCTGTAGTACGTCCTCCAAGGTACGCTTGAGCTGTTCCCGCATTGAAGCATTATCAATGATCTTGAGGAACAACTGGATCCATTCCTCAATCAGGGTCCCCGTGGCGCTCTGTTCCTCGGGGCCAGTCATTGTGGGTACCTCAAGGCCTTTGGCTCCCCCTAGCTAAGAAAATGTCTCCACCGCCTCCTGGAAGTACTTCTTCTGTGCGTTCGGCCTGATTAATTGGTTCGGGGAGGCGGGCCGGATAACTCGTGCCGACTCCTTTTCGGGAGCGTCCTCCCCCATCTTCTTTCTACCTCTTGTCACAATAGCTACATTCTACATGGCCGGAGTTGCGGTCCCCCGAGGTTCGGAGTTGACCATATTCATGCCTCGCTGTCGTGCCCGTTCCTCCCACTTCTTGATAAATCCCGGGCAGTCCTCTATTGCATGGGCGTTCACGCAGCACTGGGAACACCATGGACGTCGGGGAAGGGGGCATTCCCGAGCCACGTGACCCTCCTAGTCACAGTTGTAGAATTTCAGCGGACCCCGTCCCCCCTTGCGGCATCCGCGCATACCGCCTTCTCAGCCCCTAGAAGCCTCGTTCACTCGATAGGAGGGTCGGTCCAACCGATCCGCTAGTGCATCGAGAGCTCTGCACTACTTAGTGTTGTGAGTCATGGAAGCACAAAAATCATAGTATACGTTTTTGGGGACATTGGATTACTTCTGAAGTATTGGGCACATCCGAGGTTGATGCCCCATCGTCCGGAAAATTTCACAATATTCCGTGGCGGTTGGGTTTGGTTGTGGTGGGAACCCCGCGTAAGGCTGTTGTGGTTGATATACCCCCTGCGGATTCATCGCTGCTCCACCCCCAGTAGGTGGAGCCCCCTGGATTTCCACGACAGAAGGTCCCACACCCGTGCCACACAACCAGGGACACTCGGTTCCAACGTGCCCTTCGACCAGGTAGTGAGTGCACCAAACGTTCAATCTGGATGGTCTTATAGGCTGCATCTCCTTGAGCTTTTCAGTCAGACTGGCGATCTGATGTTGCAATCCCATCAAGGAAGGATCCTGCGGGGCCGACCCTCCCCGATATTCCTAAGGGTAGCCTGCCATGGCCTCTATCTTCATGGCCTGCTGCAGAGTGTCCTGCAAGTTGTCAATCTTCTGCTGGGTGAGGGGGGTTCATGTCAAGGGAAGTAGAGCCTTGATGAACCATTCCCTCTGATGGTTTGGGTCGATCGAGTAGCTAAGTTTCCCGATTGCGTCCTTGAATCGGCACATCAGATCCCATGCAGTTTCTCCTTCCTTAATCTCCCAGAGCTCGGACAGACCCTGCTGGTCTATCTGGGGAAGCTTAAATTCTCGAACAAAATCCCGCTTAATGTCCGCGATTACTGGATTTGGATGGCCCTCAGACCACTTGATAAACCATCGCAGAGCCCTCTCTCTGAGGGTGGTTTGTAACTCTATTAGCTTCCCTGCGTCTGGCGTCTGCCGAGCCCTCCATATGGCTTCGCAGAGATACCAGTGTTGCTCCACATCATCGTTGCCTCGCCAGAGAATTTTGGATACCGGGTGAATGACCCGGCCATAGTTACTTGCGAAGGGGTGACTAGAATAAACCCTTCGAGTCCTGGTTGTGTGACTACACTACTAGAAACTGCAATACTACTAGCAACACTGTTATTAACGTGCGACACTGAACTGTTGTGCAATCGACTTAATGCTTGTAACTTAACGAAAATATTACTCAAAGGTTTATAGAGTACCAGGGGAAGGTAGGGATCCTTGCCGTGCAAATTTTGGGAAGTAGGGCTACCTAGAGAGATGGATGTCATCCGCTCTTGAAACAACTGCTGCATTACAACGTACCATTCGCCATCAGAACTTTCTTTGGGCTGCACACCTGCATCGTCTTCGTCAGTCGTCATTTCCCTTTCTCTCTTAGCTGGGCTCCCATGCATCCGCTGCACTCCCACAGCGGTCCCTTCCCTCTCCAGGGTATCCTCCTGAGTGTCCATAATTCCTATCCTTTGAGGCGCCTCCTCCTGATTCTTCCTATTGTATTCCTGTCACTTCAACTCCCGCATCACCCTTTCTCGCCACTTGTCAGCGATCTGCGCCCTCCGATGTGCACGTCTCTCCCTCAACCTCTTTGCGGCCTCAACATCCATTCCCCACTCCCCCGCTTCACACTTCACGTAGCATCTGTCCCCTCAGCCCTTCCCCCATCACTGGAGGTTTACGATTCCATGCTCGAATTTTGGAATTCCATCAGCCCTTCGTCCACCATCAGGGCCTTAATCCACAGCAGAATCTCCTTGAGCAGCTTTCCTCTTAGCCCGGAGTAGAAGATAGCCTCAGCCTTTGAGAAGGATTGGTAGCACTCTATGGAAAACTCCACAATATATCCATCCAAAGTGGTTTCTACCCAAAAATCCACCGCACGGTTCAACTCAGTATCCAACCGATGCAGGGCTACCAGATCCCTGTGCACCCACTTGCGGTTTATCTTCCACGAGCTATCCCTAGGTGCCCTGGTCTGCAACCTCCGCAACCAATTGTAGAGGTCACTAGGGAATTTTCCCTAGAGGCTCTCGTAGGTATCACTGGTAGAATCCGAGAAAAGGACAAGATCCTTGAGTACCCTCTCCCTTTGATTTGTCAACTCTGCTTGCTGAGCAATAAACTGGTCCAGATGGTTATCCCACCATCTCCGTATTTCTCCTTTGAAGATCATCGATACCATGATCTAGTTCCCCTCATAACGTGTAAGGTCCCGGCAACAGAACCATTTGTTGGCGAAGAAACAGGTCTCACAGGCAAGACCTAGGTTCAGAGGTTGGGGCCAACAAGGGTATCCGCTATAGTCTAGAACCACGCCGGAATTGTCACCCTACTCCGAAGAGCAGAGAGTCTCACCCGAGGCGTGCCGCGACCACATGCAAAAGGGGAGTAGATCAATAGTGGTGGAAGGATCCGCAACTCATGTTTAATATGGGATTGATTACATAAACATCATCATATATGCAAGAACATTCAGAAGAGTGAACATGTATTAAGAAAATAAAAATTTTAGACATCATAGACATCATGCATGCATGTAACTCATATAATAAGATAGCAACCTGCAAGTATATTGATAACCTTCAACCAAATCCGTAGTTACATCGCTTCCACAGGAAGAGCTTACAAGTCTGTTACAGACGTCTCATAGGACAGAAAGATAGATAAGAGAAGCCTAGGAACTACAGAGATATCATGCTCAGAATGGGTTTCCCTCTGCAGCATCCGCTCAATCCTCTTCAGTCGCTCTGCATTCGTCCCTTCTTTCGGCCGGGCGACGACTATTTATTCACCCGCTATCACAACTGCTAGTTCCTCTTCCGTTCTTCTTCGGTTGCTTCCGGCTTCTCTCTTGTTGTCTATGAGTTTTGCTCTCTGTTTTCTGCTATAACTTCTCTTCGTCTGCACTTATACATCTTCTTTCTTCAGCTATCTCCTGTTTCCTCGCAACCTTGGTAGCTCCGCTACTCACCGTAGTTGCGACTTGGTTGTGGCTGCCATGTGTCGTTCCGCAACCCCAAAATCTACTCTTTATTCAAAATTCAAAACATTCAAAACAAGTGTTCAAAACAAGGGCCCCAACAGATGGTTGCACCCATACCACATATTTATGTATCATAAATATCAATTTTATTTGATCTTGCAAGTCTTCCGATGGTGGTGCTTTGGTTTTGGCATGTTCTCTTAAATCATTTCTCCCCTACCTCTCTCTCGGACTTCATGCTTTAGGGGGCATCTATTACATAGTATTTTGTCACCGTCCCTACAATACCCATCCTGAACATTGGAGGACCATTTCAGTGACCCGTGTGTACTGTCATACATTTCCATAGATGTCATTGCATCCCTTTCCATGGCAAGAACATAATATATGTTGATCATTTCTCAAGAAGACCTTCAAAAACCTATGATTTTGGGTCAGCACTAGTAGGTAGTTATGTCCTCGTTCCCATGAAGAAATTAACACTGAGCCTCGCGAGTATTGGCGCTTTGTCTCAGAAGGGCACCCGCACCGAGCTTCTTTTGGAAAGTTTTTTAAAATAGAAACTATGCTTCCATGTCTAACAACTTCGTGGGTGGATTCATGGTTGTTTTTTTGACTGGATCAAGTCAAGTTTCTCCCTTTGGTCTATTAGTTCCTATAAATGTGCAACTTCCCAAAGGGATAGACCTCTCCTCCACCTTATGTGGATCCCAAACCTCCTCCTCCTCTCCTATAAATTCTTCTTCTCACATTGATTCAGCTAGTTGAACATTCAATAGTTATAGTTGGTGTGTTGAAAGTAGAGAAGAATCCATTGTTGAGGGAGAGTTTAAGCCCATTGCCTCATTGAGTCGAACGATGAACGAATGCTTGAGACATGCCTGACTAAACCCGTCGAAGGAGATGTACAACTTCAAGGCATAAGGTTGTAAGTTTATTTTTCATATATCAATAATACATGACTAGTTTCTGGTTCCAACTATGTTTCCATTTATATTCTAAGTGTTTAACTCTCCTTGACTAGTTGAATAGCTGTAGATGAATGCATATGTTTGTATGTTATCTTCGTTTGTTTCATATTTTTTTATGTGCATGGACATCATCACCAAGGAGCGCAAAGTGTGAAGACAAAGATCGAAGGATCTTTGCTGCGTGCCACAACAAAAGCATTGGACTGAGGTAGGATATTTGTTCCAGTCCATATTTCATTTACAAGCTAAGAATTTAGGAATTCATCGTGTTCCCTTGTTGCTAGACCCACCCTGGGGCTAGAGGGATCTCCTCTATCCACAGAGGGTATTGGCCTTCTCAACAGGGGACAATTGTCCAAAAATAACTGTGTACATGTGATTGATTCTTGTGCTTATGTCCTTTACTGTTTATTTCTCTGCATATGTATTTGTGAATTTTGCAGTAGTATTTATTTCGGTATTTTCCAGAAGATTTCTGAAAATTAACTTATTGAAATAATAAGTAGGAGGAATAAATCTATCACTGCAAGAATATAGTTTTCAGATTGAAAATTTCACATCATTTACATATGGTGTATCTCCCTTGAAAGTGGCATGCCATGGACACTCATTGTACTCTTCATTATTTGAACCTATTATAGAATATTCCCATTTGTGTATTAACTTCCATCCATAATTACATGATCTTTCAAAAGATACCCCCTTGTGTTTGGGGGCAAGACTTTCAATATTAATCTCAGTATTGTAATCAACATTTTTTTCAACATTTGTATCATGTGGCCTATATTTTAATGCATCAATAAATGTTCTTTTCCTTTGTTGTTTTTTTAGGTTATCCAAATTGAGACATTTATTCTCAATAAATTACCTTATTTTACATGGAAAAATATCATGAGAAATAGATGAATAAATGTCATATCATAGATGAAAATAATAGATAATTTCCATTGTTACATTTAAAATGACATTCATAAAAGAAAAGTTAAATTATTACATCACTTAAATTGCAAAGAGCATGTGTAAATAGTTTATCTCTAGAATCTTTTATTTGTTTAGTTAACTATACATATTTGATTTATTTGTTACATTTTTCAAATAAATTGTTTGTGGGCGTGTACATGTAGGTTATAAAACTTTACATTTTAGAAAAATTGCATAACCCACATTTTATATATTGCATTTCTTATTTAAATTATTTTTTTAAGAATAAAAATGGATCAATAAACTTGATATTATAATATAAATCAGTTTGGTAACACAACTTATATATATATATATATATATATCCAAAATTTTGGTAGATCAAGTGCTCTAAAGTTAGAAATAGAGTTTGATTATATTGTTGCTAGTTGTTATTGATCATGGGTTCGACTCTCTTTGAATCCCTTGAGGTGAGGCCCCATAATCAGGGTCGATGTTTACCTAGCTTATCATCTACTAAATGTGGGGAAGTACTATGAGGTTTCTTGTGCTTTCATTCTATGTGTGTGTGTGTGTGTGTTTATGTATTATATAACCAAAAAAATGTAGTGCATAAAAATATTAAACCGTTCAATTTTCTATTACACATGTGTTTTGGTCAATAATGTTTTGTAAGCCTCATTTATGGCTATAATCATTTGGTTTTCAAATCCATATACACTAGATATATATCAAGGTTCAGATATTTTGCATGCAAGTTGTTGGGTATTTATTGATTTTCAATTAAAATGGATGTAGTCATTCTTAGGGATAGACCTTTTTTATCTTATTGAAAATCCTAAATTTCATTAATCTAATTAATATAAATAAATAAATTCATATGTCACTACATGGAAAATGAATAGAACTTGTTTTATTGAGAAAAGCAAAAGGGATGGATCCTTAAATAATTTTACATGTCGCGATATGGAAAAATAATGGAACTTGTTTCAACTAATAAATACATAAAGGATGGACCTCTCTTCCTATTTTTTATTCCTGCTCTGTCAATTTATTTACTAGATACCATACATAAGAATGGTGATAGAAATAGCAAGAAAAAAACCAATATAAACACTACCAAGGCCCATGGAAATTATCAGAAAACTGGTGGAAACATTTCTATCAACCATGTCAGAAAGAGGCAGTGGGGTGAATAAATATAATATATCAAAGATCATTTGAAAAAAAAAAACATATCCAACATAAGAGAGGAGACATCCAAAACAATTAACATTGCAAACAACTTCCACTCTCCCACCCTCCACCTCGAGAATGTCTACTACTACATTGCTACCACTATGAGACTTACAAGCCCTTTATCAATTGCTCAAGAACCTAACATCATTAAAGAAGTGTAGTCCCATATGAAATTCACATGAATGAGGGAGTGGAAGGAGTGAGTGATTAAAATAGCATGATTTTTATTATTCCCATCATAGGAAGGAAAAAAAGACAAGAAGAAAAGAAGTTATAGGTTAACTCAAAATAAACAAAATATTTGTGCATTTCCAATTAAAAATAGAGATATTCAAGTACTATATTTTCTTTTATATGAACTCAATCTTCAATCTTTCCACTTGAAGCAACCATTAATGTCTCCTCAAACCTCTTTGATAGTGTTACACGTTATTTTGTCACCATGACATTTGACTGTCTATATAGGTTCATCACTACCTATATTATGCTCCCTTAGAAGTCAAAAACCCTAATGTTCCTAAACCAAGTCTTGGAATTGGAGAAAAGCTCATTAAAACCCTAAAAAGTCCAACTCCACACTTTTTCTAGCCCTTGCCTGTGGATCCACGGATATTTGCTTTATAGCCTGCAACACATCCTGCATGTTTTTCTTATAAAACCTGCGGACCCCCGTAAACAGTTAAATAAAGGAAAAAGTAAGTTCTAGAAGCCCTGCTGGCCGAATATTCTCCCAACTGGAAGCTTCTAGAAGCGCATTCAATTCGAGATTTATCCTATACTCATTAGCTCTATCCCTTCACTCATGGAATTTATCCCTTGGTTTATGGAGCTCAAATCCCTTCATGAGAGGAATCTATCCCCCTCTTCATGGAACTGAAACTACCTCTATTTCCCTATAAATTGAGCTCATGTTTCAGTCTCAAGGGTACACATACATATTAGTTGCTGAAGAAATTCTTAAGAGAGTATACTCTCTATACTAGCCATTTTTGATATGAGAATGATCACACACTCATGTCCATAACTTTACGCTAGTTCGGAGAGAAGAAAGCTTGTCAATTTGAGAGAGGATGATTGCTCAGGACCCCGGAAGAACCTATATAAACATCAAGGCGAAAGGTTGTAAGGTTGCTTCTTATTATATAAGTTAATACAAATGGATTCCATTTTCTCATTGAATTTTTCATGTATCTATTTGAGTATTTCAATTCTTGGATTCCTTGATCACTGAGATAGATTAGTGTTTTCTCAATTATTATATCTTGCAGGTGCTTTTAATCCTTTTATCTGTCTTTGATCGCAGGTTTCACATGCTGAAGTGACCTCTTTTGGAGTGACTGGATAGAAGATTTCGGCAAGCATTAGACTTCCGGTAGGGGCATGTCCTCATAATTTGCTATTGTAGGATTTAACCCTGAACAGAAATTATCTACACACGAATCTTATAATAGAAAATAAACAATAGCGAGAGCATAAAACATAAAACAGATAAACACAGAGATTTTCCCCTAGATCCCAAGTTGGGACGACCAACTTGATTTTTCATTATATTCCTTTTAGTGTTACAACACATATATATACATGCCGAAGCATACATAAACCTCAATCCATTAACCCTAGATTAGAATATAACCGTAGTTCCCTTGACTGGATCTAAAAAAAATACCAAGGGCCGAAAACCATCGTACCCCAAAACCATGTGAAAAACCATGCACAAAACCATGGGCGCAGACTACCCATCGAAAATTAAGGACCAAAAATTTTCGCCAGGGCGCTGCCTCGGACCTCGACAGGGGGGGCTACCGCCCCCCCTATGACCCCCCCGTTGCGCCCAGCACAAAGGGGGGGCTATCGCCCCCCCTCTTACCCCCCCGCACATGCTTAGTCGTGGAAAGAATATAACACATACCCAACATTCTCCCACTTGTTGTTTTCTTTCCGCAGGGGACCACAGGAGAGCTTAGTCATTGGCCCAATTCTTCAACACCCATTGTTTCTCTACACCAAGAGAAATTTTGAGTGCTCACAGACTTCGTCAATGCATCTGCAACATTATTCAAAGTGTCCACCTTTACCAGAAACACCCTTTTAGCCTCAACCATATCTCTAAAAAAGTGATATTGAACATCAATGTGCTTTGTTTTTGAATGATAAGCAGGGTTTTTAGCCAAGAAAATTGCACTTTGGCTATCACAGTCTATCCTTATAGCTTGTTGTACCAACCCCATACTTAAACACAATCTCTGCAACCAAATTGCTTCCTTGCTTGCATGAGTGGCTACTATGTATTCTGCCTCTGTAGTTGAAAGAGACACTACAGACTGTCTTTTACTCATCCAACTGACTGCGCCTCCAAATAAGCTAAACACATACCCACTTGTAGATCTTCTTTGGTCCAGATCTCCAGCCCAATCTGCATCAACAAAACCATGAATGTCCAACATTCTTTCCAATCTTGGTCTTCCCTGGTAGCACAAGCCATAATCACTAGTGCCACGTAAATATCTAAAAACTCGCTTCACTACTGTCCAATGCTCCTTCCCTGGGTTTGAAATAAACCTGCTTAATACTCCCACTACATGTGCAATGTCTGGTCTAGTACAGACCATTGCATACATCAGGCTACCCACTGCACTTGCATATGGAACACGGGACATATACTTCTCTTCTTCTTGTGTCTTGGGACACTGTTCAGCAAACAGCTTTACACCTACAAGAATAGGAACATTCACCGGTTTACTATCCTGCATATTGAACCTCTGCAATATAGTCTCGACGTACTTCCTCTAGTTTAACCAGAGCTTCCTCTTTGCTCGATCTCTCTTAATTTCCATGCCCAAAATATAGTTTGCAGCACCCAGATCCTTCATGTCGAATTTGGAGAACAGTGGGGTCTTCAAATCTTGGATAATTTCTTTGTCATTTCCAATCAACAACATATCATCCACATACAAGACCAAATAAATAACACGGTCACCAATTAATTTAAAATAAACACAGTGATCCTCCTTGCTTCTGGTGAAGCCAAGTCCCCGTATATAGGTATCAAATTTCTGATACCACATCCTTGGTGACTGTTTTAACCCATACAGAGACTTCTTCAACCTCCATACCAGTTCTTTTTTACCCTTCACCATAAAGCCTTCGGGTTTCTTCATGTAGATCTCCTCTTCTAGATCCTAGTGAAGAAATGTTGTCTTCACATCCATCTGTTCTATCTCAAAATCAAATGCAGCAGCAACAGATAAAAATAATCTAATAGAAGTAACTTTGGCGATAGGAGAAAAAATATCACCAAAATCAATTCCCGGCACCTGGGAATAACCTTTTGCTACCAACCGAGCTTTGTATTTCTCCACCTTGCCTTCTACATTCATCTTTTTCTTAAACACCCGTTTGCTCCCGATGGGCTTCCTTCCAGCCAGCAACTCCACCAGATCCCATGCCTCATTTTTGTGCAAGGATGCCATTTCATCAATCATGGCCTCCTTCCAGAGTTTTCCATCCTCTGAATCTACTGCCTCCCTGACAGTTATGGGATCATCATCAGTTATAGTTAAGGAAAAACCTGAACAGAAAGCATATGGACTATACCTTTCTGGTTTCCTTCTTTCCCGAGTCGATATTCTCACAGCTAGAGTTTGTGGCTCTTCCTCTTCTGAGTCTTCTTTTGTTGTAGAGTCTGATTCATTCTCCTTTAGCTCAAACTCTATCTTCTCAGGTTCCTTTGGTAGGAATTCATGTGTAACATCTTTCACCTCTCTAAACACCACATCTCAGATGTACACAACCTTCCTTGTTTCTGGGTTCCAAAGCTTGTAACCCTTTAAACCATCCTTATACCCAATAAAGATGCACCTTTCAGATTTATTATCCAACTTGGTCCTTTTCTCATTTGGAACATGTACATATGCATCACATCCAAATACCCTTAGATGTGAAAGAGAGGGTTTCTTACCAGTCCATACCTCATGTGGGGTCTTATCCTCCAACGGTGATGAAGGTGATCTGTTAACTAAGTAACATGCAGTCTCCACTGCCTCTGCCCAGAATTCTTGTCCTAACCCGGTACCACTGAGCATGCTTCTTGCCTTTTCCATCAGTGTTCTGTTCATTCTTTCTGCAACTCCATTTTGCTGCGGTGTGTATGGAGTAGTCTTCTGTCGTGCTATACCACACTTCTTACAGAACTCTTCAAATTCCTTCTTGCAGAACTCCCCACCATTATTTGTCCTCAACACCTTTATCTTCTTCTCTGTCTGGTTTTCCACCAGAGCCTTAAATTCTTTAAATTTGTCAAAGACTTCAGATTTCTTCCTTAAGAAATATATCCATGTATTCCTTGAGAAGTCATCTATGAATGAAACATAGTACACAAACTTTCCCAGTGATGGAACTGACACAGGTCCAAACACATCACTGTGCACAAGTTCTAATATCTTGTTCGCCCTCTTAGCACCAGAAGGAAAACTCACCCGATTCTGCTTCCCATATATACAATGTTCACAGAAATCGAAATCCAGAGAGAAATTAGACATACCTTCTACCATACCATTTCTATGCAGTATCCGAAGGCCCTTCTCTCCAATATGTCCAAGCCTTTGATGCCATAGCATGCTCTTTTCTCCAGAGACAGCTAGGCTTGCCGCTCCACTTTCAGGAACCATAGAACTGTTACACCCATCAATAACAGTGCTACCTTGTAGCTTGTACAGAGTTCCAGTCCGAACTCCCCGCATTAATACCAGTGCTCCCCGAACCATCTTGCAGGCATCTTTCTCAAACATTGTTTTTACACCTGCATCATCCATCTTGCTTACAGAAATCAGATTTCTGGCCAATGTAGGAATATGCAGAACACCAGGAAGTGTTCTAATCCTCCCACCTTGCAGCTTCAGCTTGACCTTTCCATGTCTGACGATTCTGGCCTTCCTATCATCCCCTAGGAAGACATCACCACCATCATATTTCTCATACTCGCAGAACCACTCCCTATGGGGAGTGAAGTGAAAGGATGCACCTGAGTCAATCAACCATGACTCATGATCTAAATGTGTATTTGAAGAAGAAGCCAAATACACATCCCCACCTTCATCCGAGGTGGTTTTTGCCTCTGCAGAAGGAGCATCATCAGATCCCTTTCCTTTCTCAGGAGCTTTAGATCTGCAGTCCTTTTTGTAATGCCCTTCCTTTCCGCATTTCCAGCACACCTTTACAAACTTTCCAGGAGATTTAGATCTCCCTCTAGATTTAGATCTCCCACTCGAAACCTTATTCTTGTTTCTGTTCTGGGACCTTCCTCATACAGATAAGGCATCTCCATTCTAACCCTCCATATTTCTATGTCTCATTTCCTCCGACAACAAGGCTGAGACAATGTCATCAAAATTCAAGGTAGTTGTATTGCTACCTATTGCAATAACCAGACTGTCCCACGAGTCTGGTAGAGAGCACAACAAACTGATGCACTTATCTTCATCTGAGATTTTAATATCAACAGACGACAGCTGACTTACCACAGTATTGAAGGCGTTTAGATGCTCTGTCACCGAGTCTCCATCCTTCATCCTCAGGTTATACAGCTTTTTCCGCAGGAACAACTTATTCACTAGAGACTTAGATTGGTACAAAGTCCCAAGTTTTTCCCACAAATTCTTTGTCGTAGCTTCCCCAGATACATTCAACAATACTGAATCTGAGACACACAACCGTATTGTTCTCTTAGCCTTCCGATCTAGTTTCTTCCAGTCTTCATCTGACATTGTTGTTGGTTTAGTACCTGGATCTACCGCGATCCACTGATCTTTATCCACTAGCAGATCCTCCGTCTTGAGCTTCCATAACTCAAAAATCTGACCATTAAATTTCTCGATTTCTATCTTCCCGCTGCTCGCCATCTTCTTTCACTGCAAGAATCGATCCCGCAGATCTCCCACTGAATACGGTCTACCTCAGGCCTGAGAAAAAAACCCTTAGTAGCAAAGGCGTCTCCTTGAAGCGGAAACTGCTCTGATACCAAATGTAGGATTTAACCCTGAACATAAATTATCTACACACAAATCTTATAACATAAAATAAACAATAGCGAGAGCATAAAACATAAAAAAGATAAACACAGATATTTTTCCCTGGATCCCAAGTCGGGACGACCAGCTTGATTTTTCATTATATTCCTTTTAGTGTTACAACACATATATATACATGCCAAAGCATACATAAACCCCAATCCATTAACCCTGGATTAGAACATAACTGTAGTTCCCTTGACTAGATCTACAAAAAATACCAGGGGCCGAAAACCATTGTACCCCAAAACCATGTGCAAAACCATGCACAAAACCATGGGTGCAGACTACCCACCGAAAATTAAGGACCAAAAATTTTCGCCAGAGCGTTGCCCCAGACCCCGACAGGGGGGGCTACCGCCCCCCCTGTGCCCCCCCTCTTACCCCCCCGCGCGTGCTTAATTGTGGAAAGAATATAACACATACCCAACAATTATTAATAATTCTGAATCATAGATGATCTAGAGAAAATGGTTTGCATTTGGTTGTTTCTTTCTAGATATCCTTAGGATATTAGGGAGATTATCCTTGTCTGCAAGAAGGATTTATCTGCATAACAAAATGGCGACTCCACTGGGGAATAGAACTTAATTTCTCTTTTTAATTTTCAGTTTGATTTTTCGATTTTGATTAGTCTAAAAATGGGTTGGGTAGATAACTTATTAGAATCCCTGAAAATTAAATCTGAATTTTTATTTTTTCTGTGTTTTTAATGGTCTCTGCAGTTTTTGTTTTAAGAAAGTGCGGTAGCCTCCGCAGTTTTTAGTTCAGAATAGTGTCGTACCGCACTGTTCTCTATTCAAACTTGCAGACTAGTGGAAATTTTTTGAAAAATTAAGAATTCTCTTTTCAGGAGAAAGATTACCAGATTCTCTGTGTTTGCCCCATCTTGTCTTGACTGTTAAAGTCTTATGTGTGAATTTCTTTCAACAATTCTTATGTCTGAGTGGTTTTTCATCTGATTTGCATTTTACAAATAAGTGTTTTCCCTACTTTATTGTTGCTCTCTATTAGAAACCATCATATACCTTAGCTTTCTGGTATGCTGTTGTTTTCTTACTGAGCCATTGAACTTGTTGCAACCCTTGTTTTTATGAAAATTGAGTTTAATTTTCATTTGCAAATTTAGAAGAGTATTAGGCTTAGTAAGGCCTGAATTTCACTTTAAACCATTGTTGAATGTTTTTATTTTTGCTGAGATAAACAAAAATTCTTCTTGGTTCGATCACAAACTAAAAAAAACATCCTCAAAAATTTCTAGATAGAGTTCAAACATTAGTGTTTTCTTTTGCTTTTGAATTTTATGTTTTTAGGAGTTTTCGTTGAGGTTTTATTTTTGGAAAGAGATTGTTTAATGATTTTTAGTTTCTGATCTGATTGATGAAGGATTTTATTTTGAATGATTAATTGATCATCATATGAAATTGAGTTCTCAAAGAAATATTCTTCTTTTCAAAGATTTTTGTTTATAAGCGAAAGAATTGGTGCTTTGAAAGTTATCTAAATCTCTCAAATATTTATTTTAAATAGGTTTCATTGAAAATAAAAGAGTTGCACTCACATATAGATGCATTTAACGTATTTTTGAGTCGGGTCATAAAACATCATTGAAGTTTCACTTCCATACCTTCTAGATTAAGAAACAACCAAATTAAAAACAACGCTTTAATTAAAATCAATCTAGAAATTTTACAATTTCTAGGGCTCTTTTCACCAACATAGCTTAGGCTAGTGTCTTGGAATAGGTTGTAATTAACATTCCAAGATAGTTAAAACAAACAAGTAGAAATCTTGCGGTAGGAAAAATCAAATTATAGCATGTATGTTCTGGGAAGCTCTTATTAAAAAGGAAAAGAATGAGATCATGTCCGAACCAGTGAGGTAATCAACCTATCTCATTGGGAAAGATAACATATGTGCACATATAAAAAATGATAAACCTATGATAGACTATTGTCGAGGAGCCCGGGGTCACTTGTCGGTAAACCTTGGATTATATCAAGGAGCCTTCAAGGGGATTGAGCTAGTTACTCTTCCCTTGTGTGTATATCGGATCGTAGACTATTCCCCCAGTTATATTTGTTCTTGTTGGTGACCTTAGTGGCTATAAACTTTAGGATTCTTTCCCAAGGTGATGGTGGAGGAAAGGTCCCATTGTACTTGGAGCAGACGTCGACTAGACTCACTTGGAATTTCCAGAGGGTTCTCTTCACTTCTAGATGGTTTAAGTGGAGGAACTTGCACCAGATTGTTTCATTAAGCAAGTTTTCTGGGTAACTGTTCCAACCACCATTTCTTCATTAAAATTATACGACGTTGGATTTCATCACCAACTAGTGTTTTTAGTTCGGGAATCTACTGTTTGTGTGTGGATTGCTCTCTTAGATTTTGTAGATGTGTTATTCATTTTATTGTTTCCTTAGGGACTTTAGGACATTTTGTTGAAATTTTATTTGATTTTGTGTTTTAAAACTTTTAATCGTGGCTGAATTACCTAGAAAATCACGTAGAATGCAGGGGAATCCCCTTGAGTACACACCAAGCCAGTTACAAAAACTTAAATCTGAGAAAGAAAAAACATCAGGGACTGGATCAACTGAACACGAAGAAACATCAATAATTGTTCATCTTAAATACGAAGTAGATCAACCTCAAACAATAGAGAGTACTCCAAGAAGAGTTTCAATTTCTGAACTATCTGAACTTGTTTCTACAACTAGTGAATTATCAGCTTCGGATCCTGAAATTTCTGAACCAAAAACTTAACTTACTATATCTGAGATTACTTTTGAGTTCATTACTCCAACCCCTCACAGTCTTGATTCACCCAGAGTGAAGTATCGTATCACTCAAAATCTTCCTCCTGGTTTCATTAGTATTGAAGAAGTTACTGACACTAAAGAAGAAGTTGTTCTTCCTCCAAATCAGGACCCTTTAGATATTAGGCCAAGTGAATCAATTTACTATAGCCATTTCAAACAATATCCTTGGTATTCTCAGTTGGTAGACTTTCTACACAATACTGGTCTAAATTATTCGCCACCTCGAATTCCTTTTTACGCCATACCAAGAG
This sequence comes from Pinus albicaulis, assembly GCA_034641835.2. Classification (NCBI taxonomy): domain Eukaryota; kingdom Viridiplantae; phylum Streptophyta; class Pinopsida; order Pinales; family Pinaceae; genus Pinus; species Pinus albicaulis. Next base: position 1,460,668,164 of record CM076578.1, on the reverse strand, counting down.
GTCATAGACCTTCATTAAACATGTATAGTGAGTCATCCATGTTTTCTGCATCACCAAAATCATATTTTTATGGTGGTCCATCTATTCCAGTAGGATACCAGTCTCTTTCTGGTACTTTCTCAGGAGCAGCGCCTTCTCCCGACAAGCATATACCATCATCTGGTCCGAATGAATCACATATCAAAAATTTGTGTGTGGAACACATTTACATGATGTATGGAAACATTCCTAACCCTGACCCTCGAGGTAGTAATTTACCACCTGGGGGGAAACCTCAAAGTGGTAATTTACTGCTTGGGGGGAAACCTCAAGGACAGTACATACCTCAAGTACCATATCAACCTCAAGGATATTACATACCTCAAGGTCAGTACATACCTCAGGGTCAATATCAACCTTAAGGATAGTACCCAACTTAGGGTCCACAACCTCTTCAAGGAAAATACCCTACACCAGGGCAACCGTCTTTCCAGGGACAACAACCTTCTTTAGGGGCACAGCTCTACCTGGAACAAAAATTGTTTCAAGGAGGTGGGGATTATCCAGCTAATTATCAAGCATATGTTCCAAATTATCAACCTGGTTATGGTCCTTATTGTGAAACACAACCTTCAATGGGACCTTCATATCCCTGAGTAAATAGAGTGTGGGACCCATCTCAATTTCAACAGAATTTGCAACCTAATGTGCAAGTACTCTATTATCCACCTGGTTAGCCAATTGGTTACAGTCAAATCCAACAACCTGTCCAACTTGTCCAACCTGTTCAACCTACGATTCAGGTACCTGCATCTGGTACAGTTCAGCAACCTAGTCCGAGTACACCTAGAACTCCAACTCAAACTGCTGCACCGATTTCTGTTCAAGCTACCACACCTATTCCTGGAGTATCTTCAACCCCTATTTATACAACCCCTAAAGTATCACAACAAATCCCTATAGTCTCTACACCACAACCTATACCTACAAGCTAGACTACCGTTAAACTACCTACGGGACCACCTGATACGAGTACAATTGTAACAAGCCAACCTCAGTTTGTTTATCAACCATATCAAGGGCAGTATCAATATGGCCCTATGGCAGAAAATCCAGTATAACAGCATTAACCATACCCTGGTTACACATATCAAATACTGGCTCAACCCTAATATGGTCCAACTAATCCTGGTTACATGGGAGGTATTACAATCCCAAATGCATAGGATATTCCAGGATATCCTAGATATCCTCCTCCTGATACTGGTATAGTTCCACAAGATTATCAATTTTCTCAATACCCTAACCGTTGGTTTCCATTCATAGCAACTTTGGATTTACCTGATTTGTTGCGCTTAAAAAATGATCCCATCTATTGTCTTCCATATTGGCCGCCAATGCCAAATAAGTTGCCCAGTGATATCCCTAAATTTGAAGGGAAATCAGGAGAGGACCCATCGAACCATGTCATGACTTACCACCTCTGGTGTGCATCCAACTCTTTGATTGATGATTCTATTCGATTACGACTGTTTCAGAGAACATTGATAGGCTTAGCTGCAAAATGGTATATTGAACTACCACGTGGCTCATTCAACAATTTAAATGCTTTAGCAACTGCTTTCTTAACACATTTTTAGTTTCCATTCAGATACAACAATGGCACGAAATTATTGACTTCATTAAAACAATATATGTCTATGTACATATCCGATCACATACATGAATGGAGACGTAGAAGACGTTTGGTGAAATTTTTTATTCTGGATCAAATCTTCGCAGAATGGTTCATCAAATCATTACTTCCAAAGATCACTGAAGATGTGGCTAAGGGAGGAGTTGCTACTGAGGAACAGGTCATTTCTCAAGCTTAGTACTTAGGCGTTATATATACACAGTCCAGTACTTTTTATGGAAAATTTCCTGATTTACCACGTCCTGGTTAGATAACTGTAGCTCCTTCAGGATCTCATGCTGCAGATGGTGTAATTGGTTTAGTTAACACAAATAAAAGTAAGAAGAAGTCCTAAAAAACTATTTCTCCTATAATAACTTTACCTAATTCAACGAAAGGAGATTCTTCCCTTAAAACTTCTATCGACATTCACGGTGTAGATTCATCTACAGCTAAATCCAAAAATGGTAATAAGAAGAAAGGTAAGAATAAAACCAAATAGACTTCTTTGCCTAAAGATAAAACTAAAAGAACTGAACTATCTGACGATAAATGAAAACCTCGTTATCCTTGTCTTATCTGTGACGAGGATCACTTTACTAAAGAGTGCCCACATCAGTCTGAGGTCTCTAAATTCGTCAAAGGTTCACTCACACCCACTTTCTTAAAGGATACTTTTCCTACTCAATATAGAAAAATGATAGGATCTTCTTCACACTCATCAGCATATATTTTAATGATGTATGAGGTTATGGTTGCGACGCGATCGCAAGACTATGGAAGTAAAAATCCTGTTACAGGTAAAGAAGTAGAAAACTCTAATTCAACACCAACTACATCTCCTTCGGTTTCTGATCCACTTCATATCGAGAAACCAAATCTTGATCTAGTAATTAAACCGCCTACTAAAGGTGTACTTCGGAAGTCAGCTTTCAATCCACATGCGAGAGCTGCTCAGAACTACAACATCGTTGAAGACTTGGTGATTTCCCCTTCAACAATGTCGGCCTTAGAAGTGTTGCAATCATGTACAACACAGCGGAAATTAATTTTATTAGCTATTGGAGCTATATATCCTCAGGATTCTAACCTTATGGTCTTCGATATAGAAAATTTTACACCGAGACTCCCCCATCAGATGGCTTTTCAGATTCTGGTATTAGTAAAAAACATACGAATTTTTTGTACTGTAATTGATGAGGGAGCATCCATGTGCATTATGTCGTTAAATTGTTGGAAAATTCTTGGTTCTCCAATGATCAACCAGTCTCTAACAATCCTTAAAGCTTTTGATGGAAGAGGATTCCATCCGTATGGAATTTTACAGGATCTACTTATAGAGGTCGAAGGTAAAACTATTAATCTAGATGTGGAAGTAGTTGATGCCCCTCTGGATTACAACCTTCTTCTGGGTCGAAGTTGGTCTTATCCTATGACTATTTTCATGTCTTCCGTCTTTCGGTTAATCATGTTTCCTCATAAGGAAAAGATTGTGAAAATCAATCAGCTGTCATATTATTAGTCTAACCCAGTCTCTACAGATAGTATTAAACATGTTGGAAAATTGACTATTCCTTATGAAGATGTCGGAGTAGGTTTAGTAAAATATTTTGTTTTAATGGGAATATTTTCTATGCCTCCACCCAACGTACCGCGTACCATTACTAATATCAATATGGTTTCATCAAGTACTATTCCATTTGATGATCCTTGGATAGTGCCTTCAGAGTCAGAAATGGATTCTTTTAATGGCAAGATGCCTTTGAGTCCTTTTGAGATAGCATATACAACGGTACAATCATTTTCTAACACACCTTCTACTAATATAGATCCAATGAATGTGGTCATCGAAGAATCTTCTTCACTATCAAGCTTAGCCTTGACATCTATTTCCAATCCTTTCCAACAAGTGTTTTATACTGATGAAAGTATTCGTGAGTTTTTGTCTATGGATGAACCCTGGGATGATATCCACCATAGATGACGTTTTTACCTCAACTTGATAGATTTGAAAATTATTTTTCATCGATTTTTACAATTGATTATGTCAAGGAACCACATAATCCAATTACGATTACAAATTCGGATTCTGAGATTAATTTGGGAAACATTTCTACAATTGTTCCTATTGATGTACTCGTTAAACTAGGAGTTGTTGAAAACATTCATATAGGAGCTTCTTGTACGATTGACGAAATTAATACATATAAAGCCCTATTTCAAGAATTTCGTGACATATTTTCCTGGTCCTATGGAGAAATGCCAGGAATTGATCCAAAAATTTTCGTTCACGAAATAAAGACATACCCGAATGCAAAGGCTATTAGACAACATTTACGTCCGATACATCCTCGAAAAGCTGCTGCTATTAAAGCTGAAGTTGAGAAACTACTAAAAGCAGGATTTATTTATCCAATCCCATTAACGGATTGGGTATCTAATATAGTTCCTGTTACCAAAAAACAAGGGACTATATGAGTATGTGTCGATTATAGGGATATTAATAAATCATGTCCAAAGGACAATTATCCTACCCCCTATATCGACCAAATCATTGATGATTGTGCCAGAAACAAGATGTTTTCATTTATGGATGGATTTTTCGGATATAATCAAATAAACATACTCCCTGCTGATCAACCAAAAACAAAGTTCATTTGTCCTTGGGGAACATTTGCTTGCTGTAAATTATCTTTCGTATTAAAGAATGCTGGTGAAAATTTTCAAAGAGAAATATCTTATGCTTTTCATGACATCAAATACATTGTGAAGCCTTATCTGGACGATTTACTTGCTCACTCATTGCACAAGGAAGATCATCCTACTCATTTACGAGCAATTTTTATGAGATGTAGGCATTACAGGATTTGTTTGAATCTGCACAAGTGTGTTTTTTGTGTGCAATCTAGACAATTACTGGGATTCATTATTTCCAAAGCTAGAATTCGTGTCGATCCCTCAAAGGTTGAGGTTATCATAAATTTACCTCCTCCTTCCACACTTCACCAACTCCAAATTTTGCAAGGGAAATAAAACTTTCTGCGTAGATTTATCCCGAACTATGCTGAGTTAACAAAAGGTTTTACCAGGTTGTTGAAACAGAATGTTCCTTTTATTTGGGATGAGATTTCTGGTCTATCTTTTGATGCTCTAAAACATGCTTTAACCCATGAATCGTTATTGCATCCTCTCAATTACAATCAGAACTACTTTTTATACCTAGCAACCTCTGATTCCACCATTGGAATGGTTTTAGTTCAAGAGGATGAATTTCACAATTGGCATTTGATTTACTATGTAAGTAGGAATTTGAATCCAACTGACATTAAATATTCATGTGGAGAAATTGGCCTTGGCAGTAGTTCAAGCTGTCCAAATATCTCATCATTACATATTATTACACAAGACAATTGTAATTTCTAATTGCAACCCAATGATGTATATTTTGACAAAACAATTACTTGGGGGAAAATACTCTAAATGGATTGTTATCCTACAAGAGTTTGATTTGGAATTCAAAAAGTATAAATCAAAGAAATCGCTGGTGTTTGCAGAACTTGTGTGTGACTTTCCCAATACTGAGACGAAAACTGTGGTAGAGCATCCCATTGCAGGTGAATCTCTATTTCTTATTAGTACATTATATCCATGGTATGGAGATATCATCATTTATCTTCAAACCCAAACCTTTTGACCTGAGCTTTCACGTTCAAATCTACAAAAGATCCATTACCAATCTCAGCAATACAATATTGTTGGGGACACACTTTATCGTTGTAGTGTTGATTCTATTTTTCGACGTTGCGTTACTCATGAAGAAGTTGAAAGGGTTTTAAATGACTGCAACTCTAGAGCGTGTGGTGGTCATATGTCTGGGTATGCCACAGCCCAAAAGATATTGTGCGCTGGATATTTGTGGTCGTCATTATTCAAATATTGCATTCTTGCGGTCTGAAAATGCTACAACTATCAAATATTTGATCGAAAGATGCATGCACCACCAGATCCTCTTCACCCCATAATTGTTGTTAGTCCTTTTGAAAAATGGGGCATTGATTTCATTACATGTACCCCTCACTTGGCCGGGGGGCATGAGTATATCATTATCGGTGTAGATTACTTTACCAAATGGGCCGAGGCTATGCTTACATTCGTGGCAGATGGAAAATCTGTAGCTACGTTCATATTCAATCATGTGATTGCTCATTTTGGTGTACCCCAAGCTATTATCACTGACCATGGGAATCATTTTCGAAATAAAATGATGACCGAAATTTCTGATCAACTTGGCCTGCGCCATGATAACTCTACTCCATATTACCCGCAGGCTAATGGTTAGGTTGAAGTTGTTAATAAATTTTTAACCACCATGATCAAACGGATTATCGGAACTCACAAATAGAATTGGCATACCATGATTTTTTCGGCATTATGGGCATACCGAACCTCAACAAAAACTGCAACAAGGTTCACTCCTTTTCAATTGGTTTACGTTTTAGAAGTTGTGTTACCCATTGAATTCGAAATACCGTCACTCCAATTAGCCATAGAGTTACTACCAGCTACCTCTGAAGAGGAAAAACACTTTTTGTACTTAGCACAATTAGATGAGGCTTGGCGCATTGCTGCATTAACAGCTGAAGCTCATAAAAAACACATTAAAGCTTAGTATGATCGAAGTGTTACACCTCATGTTTTTTAAGAAGGTGACCTAGTCTTAGTATATGATCAAGCTAACGATAAGCTAGGAGTTGGGAAATTCGAACCAATGTGGCATGGTCCTTACATTGTCAAGTGAGTGCTTGCTAAAGGGGCCTATGAAATGACTGATTATGACGGGGTCTCTTTAGATAAGCCCAGAAATGGTATTTATCTTAAGAGATATTATGCTTGATTCTTGTGTGAAGATCTCACTTGTATATTAGTTATTTTTTCCAGTTAGTGTGCCTTAGATTAGATAGGTGTGCCTAGTTTTTTCTACTATCTCTGCTTATCTTGATTACTCTTGATATTGCAGATGTCGACATCCCTTCAAAAATGCATTGGTTTTGCTGATGGTGCTTGTCATAGTACACAGAATATTTCTTCCACAACCTGGGTTATCTATTCGTCCACTGATGAGTTAGTTTCTATGCATGGGGTAAGCCTTGGTCAAACAACGAATAATATTGCAGAATATAGTGCAGTGATTGAGTTATTATCTGATGCCATTTCATTTGGTATTCGACGTTTGATCATAAGGTTAGATTCAAAACTCATTGTATTGCATTTAAACAGAATATACGCAATTAAAAATCCAGTGTTATTAAGATTATTTTTGAAGGTTCGGCTTTTAGAAAGACAATTTGATTACATTGAATATCAACACATTTCAAGAAATTTAAACACATTGGCTGATGCATTAGCTAATTGTGATCTAAATAGACATTTGCAATGTTAAAACAATAAACCAAAACAATATTCGATACATGTTGAACAAGATAGTTAGAGAAAATAGTAATATCATAGATAGGAGTTTTTGTTTTCAAAAAAATATTACATCGTCTGTGATCATAGGTTTAAAACACCTTAGGATCTGAAAGATACTGATAAAATAAACAAAATATTTCAATCCACAATGATCATCCACTATCCGTGGTGATGATCATAGTAGTAGACTATCACACGCGCCACCTTGCGCGGGAATCTCCTAAACTGGCCTGGAACACCAATAACATGTCTCTAGAGATGGAGAGGAATATCATAAGTCGATGTCTCAGGGATATCTATAGTCAACCTCTCTAGGTTTTGTTCCATGTCAGTGAGGATTTCTGCTGCTTGATCCTGTGGCTGTGCTATGGGCTTTGTTTGCCATCTTTCAAAGGGGCAGAGTGTAACTGGCCATCGTGGACCAACATCTACATTTTAAAATTTTTTTATCACTATTGGACAATTTAAAAAACAAATAAAAAGTAGAGTTAAAACACATCAAAATGATTCGCTTACCTGATTCTTCCCATTGTGCCCCTAGAGGTAAGGGCATCTCGGGATTGTTAGGGTCCTATAATAATAGGATTCATAATTTTGAATTGACTTTGATTAGTCTTGTAAATATGTATATACTTTGCTTTTTTCAATTTCTTTTCCCATATAAAATAAACAAATTTAAAGAGGCTATGTCCAAAGATCAAGAAGCAATATTAAATATGAACCCCACTAAAATGGATCATGAAAGTGTTGCACGTTCAAATGCCACTACTATTAGTTTACTTTCGAAAATAATATTGTGTGTAGATTGTCCTAAATGCCACAATCCATGATGTTCAAACAGCTTAGACTAGACCTCTCATGCTTTAAATTTCATGTTGTTAGATAGAGAATAAAGATCTAGCCAAACAATCTAATCTTGGCAGATCACTAGTTAGGTAGAGAAATAATAAGGAGCTCAACAGTTTAATCTAAACCCTTGTAAGAAATAAGGATAGAATTAGTTAGTTTGTTGTTTTAAAAGAAAAATGAATAAGGGTTTGCAAGATCTAATGCACCCATGCAAATAAAGGAAAAAATGGTAGAATAAATGATGGGTAGGAAGAAAGCAGTTTCATAAGGCATGGATAAACATCATTTGGCACATTACTAATTTCCCTCCCCACAATGTGTTCCAGTACTAAATCCTTCAGTCGTAAAGACTCTGAGCATTTCTCTGACTTTTGGTGGGACAGAGCCCACGTCATAATGACTGATTAGCACCAAGGTATTGTATTCCACCTCATTGAAACCTTTCCCCTTCATTAGAGAAAAAAAAACCCTTTTCCCTTAACGTCACTCATTTTACCCTACTAAAACCCCTTTTCCTAAGTTAAAACACACTTTACTTAAGAAAAGTAAAAACCCCTTAACTAATTTCCCTTTATTCCAAAAAACTCAAAAATAGTTTTATCCTAAGTATAAATGCTAAAATGATTATGTATTGGGAATCACAATGCAAAAATCTACCCCCAACATCATATTTTACACTACGCTTAGTGTATTTTTCCCCGCGGATTCATTTCATTATTAACATACTAACCTAATGTATTAACTCCTTAATATATACCTTTAACCTGTATTTATATAATTCCAGCATATATTACATATCCCAAACCCATATTTTAATTTTAGCCTATGGTTCGTTTTCCCCACGTGACATATTATTTCCACTCACCATAGGTTAAAACTATCCAAATATATAAGAACCCCGCCCATTGTTAACATTACACATATAAGCATTTCATTCATTAAACCTTTACCCACCTATCATATTCAATATCTTAATTATGTGTTAAAACATTACGTTTTAATGCATTTTCCACTCCCACCACATAAAGAAATCCCGGGCCCCACACTCATTACCACGCCGCTCCATTGTCAAATCCCGATCGTTCGCTCCATTCCGCTAGATCCAACGGGGCATACCTCCTATCGCAGATTTGATTGCAAGGTCTTTAACCAAAATGAAATTTGTGATAAAATTTGTTTCAGCATTTTATCTCTCCTCCACGCGTCATAGATTTGTTGGATCACATCGATTCAACAAAAACCATTTACCACCCTTCAACTTTTCGAAAACCACTGGTGGTTTCTCCCTCCCCCGCGCCCGAATTGTATTGGATCGCATCGATCCTCCCAATACCATTTACTACTTTTCTTCAGTGTGATAATCGCCAATCCGTTTATGCCTATTTCGATGATACCACGGATATTTGAAGTCTAAACTATTCTTTGCAATGTGCTACCTATCCGTTCCTACGTTTTGTTAAATCGCTATTTGACCTGTGCTGTGAGGTAGAACAAGAAGATCAATCCCTGCACCATTGCATTGAGCCACCATTGTTCTAAAAACCCTGATTTATTATCTAAGTTTGAATTGCAAAGTTACAAAGGTTGTTTTAAAAGCAAATTTGAACCTCCATAGCTAGAAATTATTCCACAGTTTTCCCCAATTCAAATGAAATAATTGCCCAGCCTATGCAAACTTGTGTTTCATTAACTATTGGTTTATTTTTGCAGGTGATTGAACAAAACTTGGATAAACAGTCTAATACTAGTTACGACCTATTTACTCCAATAATTCACAAGGAAATGAGTTCGAATGGTTTTCCTAAAACAAGAATATTTCATATAGTAGCAGAGAAGAATGAAGAAATTTACACAATGATGGTCAGAATAGAGGATGAAACATTTTCACTAGCACAGTGAAATATTCTTAGAAACTACTCTCCAAAAGAACATTTTGTATTTTACATGTGTCTTTAGTAAAAAAAAATCTTTTTTACTAAAAACGCAGAAGCATGAGTAGTTAAAAGGTTAAAATAGAACAGTCAGGTGACAATACAGTCAAGGTAAAACAGTGAACGTAAACATGGAGGCAGTAATGGTTAAATAGAGATGAAAATAATTTCACTAACAACAATGAATTTTATCCAAAGTAAAAGAAAAAACAGTGAAAAGAACAAAAAGGTTAAAAGATAAAAACAGAGCAGGAAGGGACATTTTCCAGGAATTTCCTGTTTAAGTCATAGTTTTATAGAAACTATTGTGGTCGATACAAGATGAATTTTGAAAAACTGGAGGTTTAAGTTACTAAGAAGCCAATATACAAAACCTATCTCACTTTTTACACATGTATTACAAAATGAGAGATACATGCTCACCTTCACAGCCTATTTTTCGGACTGTGTAAAGTTCAGTTTTACACATATTTTTGCAGAGCCTATTGTGAACAATGGAAGTATAATTTTAGGAAACAGAGAGAATTTTATCTCAACAACATATTTATCTACAATAACCTCTTTCACGTTTTACATATCTATCTTGGATTGAGATATACAAAGGTATAACTGGACCCTAAGTTTTCAAAATTTATAGAGAAAAACACACAAAGGAAGGAGATAGTTAGTGACTTGGAAGTCTCATCATCAACTAAGAGTTGCTATAAAATTCGAATTTCTCTTATTTGTTACCATCAATCCATAAATATAGTTCCAAATAGATTCATTAGTTTTGAGTGTCCTTTATTTAAGTTCTATTTATGTAAAACAGTTTGAGATATTTGTAAACCAATCTTGATATTTTTTCAAGATATTCTAGTTTAGAATTTGTATAAATACTTCATCATTTGAAGTATTGAGGGTGGATTAATTGCTGAACATTTATGTAGTTATACTTTTTTGAACCTAAAGAGTTTTTGTATCAATTTCAAGTCAATAGACTGGATCACAGGAAATAAAGCATCATATTATAGGATTCATGTGTTGGGCCACTACAGTGAAGTATTTCACTTGTAATCTTGTCTATTTTCTTATGTTATCCATATATTCATGAATATGTTCTTAATCTAAATGATAAATCAGGAGTTATATTTCAGAATTTGTTAAAAGCACTCTGTTTTGACTGATTATCATTTAAATGTTTTCTACCGGTATCCAGACTAGGGAACCCTTAATTACTCCCTGATTTTGATTGACCTCTGCCTTTTCACTCCTTATCTGAATTAAAGAGCCCTTAATTGCTCTTTATCCCGGTTAAAACCATTTCACCATCAGCCTTTGAAGATCTGAAAAGACTCTACTATCTTGCCCTGTGAAAATTTGCCTTTGGACCCTGATCCTGATCTATCTGCTTGACGCATTGACTCCATCTTCCCAATGGGTTATAGATCTTTAGCTATCCATCTCAGTAAGTAATTTTTCCACTAAACCAAATCAAAACCCCAAAACCAATTTTCCCTATATAACTAGCCTAAAATCAGATATTAATAACAAAGTTAAATCATATAGAGAGAGCCCTCTCTGACCATTAGGAAGGCTAGATCTATGGCTTAAAAGTAGGTTTGTGGTTACCTCGGTGATTTCTTTCTTTAACCTTGAGAAATTACTAAGTGATAATAGGGATCACCTCTAAAGTCTATACCCGCATATGGGAAATCTTCAATTGGGAATATTTGGTTATGCAACCACATAAAATACGCAGGAGTAAACCGAACCACCGTACTGTCGTCACCACCATGGCAGGCCATCAATGCAACCTAATGTACCATACGAGGTTCTCTAAGTTCACCACAATTGACAAGAATAAGCTGAGGGGCGAGGAATGGAATCCTCTCCAAAGCAAAATAAATCAAGATGGCGCCATACCCAAAGTTTTTCAACTTTGCATTTTTTTCTCTGGTCAGTTGGCCTTTCATGTTGGCCAATAACCCTTTGCAGTAGTTGAAAATGGTGCCTCTGAAACATTCAACTGGGTCTGCATCTGAGACTTGGTGGCCACATGTGGAGATGCGCTTCCACACAACCTGGTTACTGTGAATGCAATAACTTTAAGTTCAAGTCACAAGATGGTCTTTATATCTATGCGGTTATCTTTGGGATCTGCTTCATCACTGCAAAACTCTTGTTTGTAACTAGAAATGGGTAGGCCACCTGTTGGTACTATTTTATTGCTATTCCTTTCTTCTAAAGATCCATCATTTATCTACCATTTTCTTCCATAAACCCCTCATAGTCCATTGAAATTGATTAATGTGGCATTATAATTGTTATTTTACATTAAATTTAATTTATGGATTTTTATGTTAAAAATTGGAATTTTTCAATAAAATTACGGGATGTAATAACTTCCTGTAATCGGTTTATGTTGTGACATGTGGCAAAGCAGGAAAATTGAAACAAAAGACAAGGACGTGATCTAGGATGTACATACATGGTGGAAAATCTATCTGGCATCAAATTTGGAGCTCCTGAGTTTATGGTCAACGCTGGTCAAATCCAGCCTATCCAGCAGAAAAATCAGAAGTCATAATGAATGTACTTGATATCTTGCTTAAGATTAGGAACTCTAAACTGATTCGAACTGTTTTGGGATCAGTTAAGATTAGGGAGGAACGAAAATAGTCTTTTTGGTTGTAAATTTTAATAAATAGGAGAAGGAAAGCATGTAATAAGGATGGATTATTATTGAAGAAAACGAATGCTCGTGAAGACATTGAAAGAAACAGACTTAAGACTGTAAGCGTGTTTCAGAACTCTGTTTTTTTAATGTAATCCATTTTCAGTACTTAATCAAAGACAGACTTTCATCAATCATGGTGTTTATGAGTTAACGTTCTTATCACTTGAGTTTTTTAAAGTGTGCCTTCAAAGTGTGGAAGGGCCCCTACGTGAAGATTGGTACACTTTCTTTTCTGTTTCATAAAATTTAGTATTCAGATCTTAATAGCATTTTATTTCATTTCATTGCTTGTGAGTTTATCAATTTAATTAGAAGTTCTTGTGATTGTTATTTTATGATTCATAGCAGTAGCTTGAAAATTCAATTGCAAAATTATTGAATAAGTCCTTGTAAAAGGTTTAATTGAGCATTGAATTTCAAAACATTTCTATGAACTCTGTTTTCATGAATTTGATTTTTAGTATGCTTAGTGTGTTATTTTGAAAGAGTTTTTGTGAATTATATCTTTGTAAGAAGATTAAAAACTCAGACTAGTAACACTCTGTTTTTGGATTAGTAGATTAAATTAGATAACATAAGCATTTAAAGTGTGAAAGGAACTACATTTCAAGCTCTTGTAAGAGAGTGTTAGAGCCTGTCACAGTAAGCAATTATTTAGACAAATAGAACAGATCCTTTTAGGTCTATAAATATTAGACGTGCCTCTAAGACTACCTACCTTGGTCGACATTAAATTGAGTCTAATCTAGAATCCTAGATAAAGGTAGATTCATAAAAACCCCCCATCCAAGAACTAACCCACCACTAGGAGAAAACCCTTTAGAAAGAATTGAACACACAACTCCAGCTGGGAAAGTCACTGTACAAGAATTAGAGGATAAACAAAAATCAGGGCGAAGACTTACACTCATAGAGAGACAAATTTTATTGGCATACGAAGAAAAGAAGAAACATCTCCCTGAATCCTCTATAACAAGAGAAAGTAGCAGAACAACTCAACAATCTCTCCTTGAACCTACTGAATTTGAAAAATATCAAGAAGGAGAGAAACCAGCAGAACAACTTTTCTTTGAAACAAGTAACACTGAACAAGAACTTAAATCAACAGAGGAACCTATCAAAATGGCTGAGGAAGGAGGAGGATCAGCAAGAGGACCCACTCATGAACAAATTAGAGAATATGAGAGACAACAAGAGGAAAGAAGAAGACAGAGAGAGGCTGAACTGAAACAAAATCAAGATCAAGATCAAAGAGAAGAGGAAGAGTCAACCTTTAAATTTCCCATTCAAGAACCACGAGAAAATAATGCTGAGGAAATAAAAATGAAAAACATACCCCCATCTGTGCTACCAAATTTTTATGGCATGGCTTCAGAAGATCCAGATTCATTCTTGTTTGAACTTGACATAGTATGCCGAACATATGGTTACACAGATGATGCCCATAGGCTTAGACTCTTCCCAGCATCATTAAAAGCATCAACATTAAGATGGTTCATGGGACTTGGTGAACATGCAATAACTGATTGGGATGGCATGAGAAAAATATTCTTAAAGAAATATCAACCTTATTATAGATCAAAAGATTCTAAATATGATATTTTTAGAATGAATCAACAAGAGGATGAAAGCTTAGAAGAGTATTTGGAATGATTTGTTTACAATTTACAAAAATCAAAACATAGAACCATGTCTCTTGATCTGATCCGAACAATATTTTTGAAGGGAATTCGAGAGGAATACTTAGATGATCTTAATTTGATGGGCAAAGGTGATATTTCCACCTTACCTTTCAATGAAATTGCTGACTTATGTGAAAATTATTCCAGGAGTAAAGCTAGAAATGGAAAAAGAACTATATCATCCAAAGCCACAAAATCTGCTTTAGCTAGTGTCACAAGCGCTGAAATAGGAAACTTATTAGAAGAATTCAAAACATACCTATTAAACACCTTAGGAAATCAAATTGACACTCTGAAAGCAAAGAAAAGACAAGAATAAGAAGATCAATTAATGGCTATCTTTTGTCCAAAATTCCAGAAGAAACATGCTTTGAAAGACTGCCCTTTAGAAAACATTCAAGTGTGTGCCTTTTGTACTGAAAATCATGATATATCTCATTGCTCTAAAATCAAGATTTTGCAGAATTGTAACTTGGAAGCCAATGCAGATATGGAGAATGTGTATTTCATGGGCGCCAAGAGACCATGGCAACCTCCACCTCCACCTCCAGGTATGTTTCCAAACCAAAATTTGGAATTTCCTGCACAAGATCAGATGTATGTTCAGAATTCTTGGAATGTACCCATGCCATGGCAACACCAAACTTACCCACAACAACAATGGAAACCATTTCAGCAATACTCTCAACAATACCAACCATATCCTCAACCATACCAACAATATTCTCAGCCATATCAACAGTATCATCAGCCATATCAACAGTATCCTCAAACATTTCAACAATATCCTCAGCAGCAAGTTGTCTATCAACCCCAAAACATTCAACAAACATTGCATGCTCCTCCACCAATAAATTCACCCCAATTACAACTTCCATCTAACCAACCTCCTAGACCCACTCAGATTCCTGCTCAACCTGTACCAAATCCAAATAATAGAGCAGATAGACCAGCTTACAGTGTAGATGAGGGACCATCATATCCCACATTACCTTTACAAAATATTGAGTTGAGGTCTGGTAAGATACTTCAAAAAGAGCTTCCAATAGCTAAAAACCAAGAAGAAAACAAAGACAATGAAAATGAAACTCCAAATCAAAAGAAACAAAATGATGACATCAAAAATAAACAAATGCAACCATTGCAGCCACCACCTTTTCCAGAAAGATTGATCTAAGAGAAACTTCCCATGTCTTTACCACAGTTTGATGTTTTAGATGAGCTGAAGAATGTCTATATGAAAATTCCACTACTTCAAGCCATAAAAGACATTCTGATATATACTAAAGCAATCAAATAACTATGCCTCAAGAAGCCTACAAGGAAAAGAATTGATCCACAAACCATTCATGTTATTGGACATCTAGTTGGCCTTATGACAAACACCATTTCAATGGAAAAGTATGTTGATCCTGGTATTCCCAGAGTCACTACAATCATTAACAACATACCTATTCCAAATAATTTAATTGACCTTGGGGCATCAATAAATGTGATGACTCTTGAAACAATGAAAACACTCCAGCTGAGAAACTTGCAATACACACCAATTGTTCTAGAACTAGCTGATAGGTCTAAAGTGATTCCTGAAGGGATTTTGGAGGACATAATTGTTTCAATGGACTCTTGGGAGTATCCAATGGAATTTTTAGTTCTTCAACCAAAATCTAATTTAGGAGGCCACCCTATCATCCTTGGTAGACCATGGTTAGCAACTGCTGATGCATTCATAGGGTGTAGATTAGGTAATATGATCATTTCACGAGGAACTGAAAGGAAACAACTCACTCTGTACCCAGTAGCACAAACACCAGCAGTAGCAAACAAATTATGGCTTTATGATAAATACAATGATAAGGAAGAAGGTCAATATGTTTTCAGCATTAATCAAATCTATGATTTTCATGAACATAATAATGATGATTTGATAGAATTGTTCCTTTCTCAACCTGATATGTCTGAAGAATTAAGAAATGAAAAATACCATGCTGCAGATGAACTTTTAGCATAGATTTTTCAAGAAATATGTACCATCCATTCTTTGCAAACATCATTTGAAAACATTTTCCCCATACAATCTATCACAAACACTCAGAGCAAGACCATAGAGATTAGTCTGGGAAAAACATTGAATATTAGCACTCACCTAGACTTATCTCAGGAAGAAAAATTGATTCAATTATTGAGGAAGTATCAGAAAGTATTTGCTTGGGACTACACCGATATGCACGGAATCCACCCTAAAACATGCACTCACCATATTTATACAGATAATAATATAAAACCAGTGAGGCAACCACAAAGAAGAATGAATCCCATTCTTCAGGATATTGTTAGAGATGAATTACAAAAACTATTGAAAGTAAATTTTATTTATCCTATCTCCGACAGTCAGTGGGTATCCCCATTGGTAGTAGTGCCCAAGAAAGATGGCAAGTGGGGGATTTGTGTTGATTACAGACAATTGAACAAAGCAACCCTCAAAGATTATTTCCCACTACCATTTATTGACCAAGTGCTAGACACATTAAATGGGAAATCATCATTCTCTTTTCTTGATGGTTTCAGTGGCTATAAGAAGATCATGATAGCCTTAGAGGACCAGGAAAAAACCACTTTTACTTGTCCCTGGGGCACTTATGCCTATAATGTTTTACCATTTGGACTTTGTAACACTCCAGCTACATTTCAAAGAGCTGTATTAGCTATTTTTGCTTATTTAGTTCATGAGTGTGTTGAAGTTTATATGGATGATTTTTCAGTGTATGGTAATTCATTTGAGCATTCATTAGAAAATCTTGAGAAAGTTTTGAAGAGAAGTATTGAAGCTAATCTGTCCCTCAGCAATGAAATTTTTTTTATGATGCTAAATGAAGGGGTAGTATTGGGTCACTATATTTCTTCTCAAGGCATTAAAGTTGATCCATCAAAAATCCAGATCATTGTCAATTTGCCAACTTCGAAGACTCAAAAAGAGGTAAGAAGTTTTCTTGGGTATGCAAGCTATTATACAATGTTTATTGAACATTTTAGTAAAATATCTCTACCTCTGTTTAAGCTTATAGCAAAAGATACACCTTTCAATTGGAATGAAGATTGTCAAAAAGCTTTTGAAACACTCAAAGAAAAGTTATCAACCACACCAGTCTTAAAAGGACCTAACTAGACCCTATCTTTTCACATCTTTACAGATGCATCTGATATTGTAGTAGGTGCTTCATTAGGCCAAAAAGAAGAGTCTTTCAATTATGCTATCTATTTTATCAGTAAAAATCTAACACCTGCAGAATTAAACTACACAGTCACTGAAAAAGAAATGCTTGCAATCATACACACTGTGAATAAATTCCGACATTATATAACTGGTTCTAAGGTTTTTGTACATACTAACCACTCTGCCATTAAATATCTAATGAACAAACCAATCACTAATGGCAGAGTTACCAGATGGCTGTTATTACTACAAGAATTTAATATTATAGTGTTGGATAGACCAGGTAAGGAGAATCAGGTGGTAGATTTCTTTTATAGACTCCAGAATTTAGGTGAATTTGTTCCGGTTGAATATTCTTTTCCAGATGAAAATTTATTTGCAATTTCAGTAGTAGATCCATTGTATTCTGACTTAGCTAATTATTTTTCCACAGGAAAGACACCTCCATATTTTACTACAAAGGAGAAGAAGAGGCTCATAAAACAAAGTGATAGATATTCATGGATTAATGGAGATTTATTTTACACCGGTTATGATATGATTATTAGAAGATGTGTAATAAATGATGAAATAATTGATATTTTAAAATCTTGTCATGACGAACGGTGTGGTGGGCATTTTGCAGCAAAAAGGACAGCATTCAAGATTCTCAGCCTTGGCTACTATTGGCCATATATTTTTAAGGATTCCAAGAAGTACGTGAAGAGTTGTGAAAGTTGTCAAAGAATGGGTAGACCAACAGCTTCAGATGAAATGCCACTTCAGCCCCATGTACATTTAGAGCCATTTGAAAAATGGGCTCTATATTTTGTAGGACCCATCAATCCACCATCAAAGGGCAAAAAGTACATCCTAGTATGTACTGACTACGTGACAAAATGGGCTGAAGCAAAAGCACGTGTCCGAGCAACAGAGCAAACAGTGGTAAAATTCCTCTTTGAAGAAATTTTTGTAAGGTATGGAGTACCGAGGGAGATAGTGACAGATCAAGGTACTCAGTTCATTTCAAGGTTGGTTCAAGACATCACAGAAAAATATAAAATCAAGCACAGAAAAAGCACACCTTACCAACCACAGGCCAATGGCCAAGTGGAATCAACAAATAAAACTTTGGAAGGAATTATCACTAAAACAATAGCAATGAACAGAAAGAATTGGGAGGAAAATCTCAAAGATGCACTATGTGCTTACAGAATCACGTGGAAAGACACTACAGGATTTACACCATATCAGCTGGTGTATGGAAAAGAGGTAATGCTTCCTATTGAATTTCAGATACATACTTATAAAATGGCTGTAGATTTAGGAATTGATCTCAATGAAGCACAAAAGGAGAGAATTATGCAATTGAACCAGTTAGATGAGATGAGGTAGCAAGCAGAGGAGAGAAAAATCCTAATGCAGAAACAAAGGAAGCAGTGGCATGATGCACACATTAAAAAGAAGCAGTTTAAAGAAGGAGACTAGGCTTTACTCTTTGACTCTAAATTCAGAGATCATAAAGCCAAATTGACAACACATTGGATGGGCCCATATGATATAGTTCAAGTATATGAAAATGGATCAGTCAAACTTACTACAATTGATGGAGAAGGCAACACCTTTATTGTCAATGCACACAGATTGAAACTCTATCATAAGCCCATCAGCAAGGAAGATTTTATTCAAACTGTATCTCAGCAAAAGGAAGTTGAGATATCATAGCCTTCAGCTGTGATATCTCTACCTTAGTCATTTCAATTTCTTTTAAAAATAAAAAATAAAAAATAAAAAAACACACACACAATAATAAAAAACAAAAATAAAAAAATAATGTTTTAGATGTGAAAACCAGACTCTGGCACACTCTAAACCCGAATTCTTACTGGAAAACCAATCATTTGGCTGGTAAGAATTCCTTGTTCTATTTGTTTACTGTTTTTCATCAATTCAATAATGACTTGAGGACAAGTCAAAGAATTAGTGGGGGAGAAGAATCAGTGGTTTTTCCCTATCTCATCTCTTCAATTTCAAATTTTCAAGGCATTTTTGTCTCAGTCATTCAATCAAAAAGTTGTTCTATTCTAATCAGTGAAGGGACCTGTTTGAGCATTAAAATAGCCAGTGGGACTTGTTTTAACAGAATTATACAGAGGGACCTGTTTAAAAAGGCTAGGTCAATATTACCAATATCAGAGGGACCTGTTCGAAGACTGCATCAGAGATAGATAAGGCTACTTCAACAAGTTTTCAAAGGTTGCTTATCAAAATTCTAATCAAAGCTACATCATTAAGGTTGTATCATCAAGACTACATCATCAAGGCTACATCAAAGATAAAAGAATCTGTTCTTCAGATTTTAAGGGACCTGTACAAGCAGATCAACCACACCTGTACAAACATATCAGCCACACCTGTATAAGCAGAATTTGATCAGCCAATAAGTGTAATGTATTGAAATTTTTATTTTTAACATTTAAAATTCTTAAATTATTTTAGTGTTAAAAATGATAATTATTATTGCTTGTTATCAATTTCAAAAAGCCTTTCTTATAATCCTTATACCCATAACCTTTGTAATATTCCCTATATACTCATCTCATTACCACTCTGCCTATTTCTATATGATCATTTTCATTTCCCTATCACACATAATATCATTATAAAACTTAGCCTATTTCTATTCCTACTACGCTCTTCAAACCTTTTCATAAATATTTCATCATTTTTGAATCTAACCTCTGCCAATAAAGTACTAACAAGTAGTGGCCTTAATAGACACTCAATGTAAAAGTCCGCTCAATAAAAAGATATTTGTTAAAACGCCTATCCTCAAATGATTTCATTCATTTCGACTGCTGGAGTTACAAAAACAATCTTCTGACCAAAATCTGCTTATGAAATGTATCCGTTATGATTTCATCACCAACACGATTTGCATATTGTGCTATCATGATTATGCTTCTGCAAATCAGTACTGCTCCTTTGTATTCATGATTTGAACGCGCCTTCCGACTCTACAAACAAGCTTACGGCCTCTGATAGTAAGACTCTGTTCTCTGCGTTATCATCATAGCAATTGGATTTTATGACATCAAGCAAAATGAAGGTCGGCTGTTGAAGTTTTTATTTTATAAAACTTTGAGTTCATAAAGTTAATTAAGGATTTAATGTTTAGACACTGATTTTATTAAAGAGGGCTGAGATAGTAGGTGCTAAAAAGGGAGAAAATATAGCAGACAGGCTTATCCAGAGTTCTTTCTTTACTTCCACCCAGAATTTGAGGAAACAACTCAGGCAATTGAAGAAGTAAACTCAGAGAATTGAGGACGTTAGCTAGGTCAGCTTAGTGGAACGCAGGAAAAGAGGTAACAAGTTGAAAACCCTGACTGAATTTTTGAGCATAAAAAGGGGTTAGATCAGAAATTTTTAAAATGAAAAATAGAGCAGAGCCTGAAAAATTTGATAGTTCAAAATATCATGAAGACTGTGTTAAGATTTTGAGGGAGAAACATTGGTTGTCTTTTCTAGAGAAATTTAATGGAAACAATGAGGAAGTTACGAAACAATTTGCATTTACATTTAATGGATAGAAAGCTTTGATAGGAAATTTCTCCTTTAGAATATCAGAGGATACAATAGCATAGACATTAGAAATCAGTCCATAAGGGGAAAAGTATTGCAAAACCAAGCAATTTAGAGAAAAATCATGGAATCAGTTTATGTCTAGGTCAAGGGTTTCTTCTGTCAATTGGAAAAATGGTGTTCCTAGAAGTTGGTTAATTCACCCATGGGATGAGATGGTATACATTCTTCAAAAAATTGTTACATGTGAAGGACGTTACAGCATAGTATACCTATATCACATAACAATTTTGTTGCACTTAAAGGGTCAATGCACTATCAGTCTGCCCTATTTTCTCTTAAAAATTTTGACTAAAATGTCAAATACCATTCAGAAACAAAAAGGTAATGAAGATAGGAGCTTGTATCATTTTGGTTTGATCAAAATTCTAATTGAATTTGAGTTGCAGAAGAGAGGAAAAACATGGAAAGAATTTTTAATTTCCAATCAAATCGAAATTAGAGAGGATGAACAGGAGAAGCAAGGAAGCATAGATTTTATGATTGAAATTGATGAGGAAACCCCTGAGCTTAAGTCAAGCAATGTTCCTCAACCCAGCAGTAGTGTGAGGAAAAGAAGAATGAGGCAGGAAGATGCCAAGAAAATTGCAAAAGATAAAATCTTCACTACTTATAAGAGAAGATCAAGGAGAATAAAAAGGAATCAAACACAAGATGATGAACCAGAGCAGAATGCAAATACACCAATGGAAATTGAAAGTAGTGCTAATTCACTGCCAGAACAAGAAGCAGAGATGGAAACTGAAAGCAATAAGAAAGAAAAGGAAGAGCCAGTACCTACAAATAAGAAACAGAGAAAGTTAGAGAAACAGATTGAAGAGCTAAAAGAGGAATTGATGGAAGAAAATATGTTAGAGAAGGTCATAAATAAATAAAATGAAATGTTGAGAGCTCATAGCAAGAAGATTCAGCAAAAAAATGAGAAACTGAAGAAGAAAGTCAAAGAACTTAAAACTGATAAAATTGAAATATGCAAATGGGCAACAAAATGGTACACTCAGAAAAAGGTTCTTAAAGAAAAATATAAGAATATGAAACATGAGTCCCAAGTTCAGAAGAATTTAGATGTATTGCTACAAGTAGCAGAGGCACAAGCAGAAACAAAATATAAAGGGAGCACATCAGGATTAGCACGAGGACATGCTAAATCATTGAGTTTGGGGGAGATGTTGGTACTATTTTATTGCTATTCTTTTCTTCTAAAAATACATCATTTATCTACCATTTTCTTCCATAAACTCCTCATAGTCCATTGAAATTGATTAATGTGGCATTATAATTGTTATTTTACATTAAATTTAATTTATGGATTTTTATGTTAAAAATTGAAATTTTTCAATAAAATTACGGGATGTAATAACTTCCTGTAATCAGTTTATGTTGTGACATGTGGAAAAGTAGGAAAATCGAAGCAAAAGATAAGGACGTGATCTAGGATGTACATACATGGTGGAAAATCTATCTGGCATTGAATTTGGAGCTCTTGAGTATATGGTCAACGCTGGTCAAATCCAACCTATCCAGCAGAAAAATCAGAAGTCATAATGAATGTACTTGATATCTTGCTTAAGATTAGGAACTCTAAACTGATTCGAACTGTTTTGGGATCAGTTAGGATTAGAGAGGAACGAAAATAGCCTTTTTGGTTGTAAATTTTAATAAATAGGAGAATGAAAGTATGTAATAAAGGATTGATTATTATTGAAGAAAAGGAATGCTAGTGAAGACATTGAAAGGAACAGACTTAAGACTGTAAGCGTGTTTCAGAACTCTATTTTTAATGTAATCCATTCTCAGTACTTAATCAAAGACAGACGTTCAACAATTATGGTGTTTATGAGTTAACGTTCTTATCACTTGAAGTTTTTTTAAAGTGTGCCTTCAAAACATGGAAGGGCCCCTACGTGAGGATTGGTACACTTTCTTTTCTGTTTCATAAAATTTAGTATTCAGATCTGAATAGAATTTTATTTCATTTCATTGCTTGTGATTTTATCAATTTAATTAGAAGTTCTTGTGATTGTTATTTTATGATTCATAGTAGTAGCTTGAAAATTCAATTGCAAAATTACTGAATAAGTCCTTGTAAAAGGTTTAATTGAGCATTGAATTTCAAAACGTTTCTATGAACTCCATTTTCATGAATTTGATTTTTAGTATGATTAGTGTGTTATTTTGAAAGATTTTTTGTGAATTATATCTTTGTAAGAATATTGAAAGCTTAGACTAGTAACACTCTGTTTTTAGAACAGTAGATTAAATTAGATAATATAAGCATTTAAAGTGTGAAAGGAACTACATTTCAAGCTCTTGTAAGAGAGTGTTAGAGCCTGTCACAGTAAGCATGTATCTAGACAAATAGAACAGATCCTTTTAGGTCTATAAATATTAGACGTGCCTCTAAGATTACCTACCTTGGTTGACATTAAATTGAGTCTAATCTAGAATCCTAGATTGGTCTTTACAGTCTACTGCCTTTTTCACTAGATCTTCTAAATCAAAATTAGCACTACTTCCAATACTATTTATATTTTGGCAAGCATTTCTGCTCAAAGCATCTGCAATTTTATTTTCTTTTCCTCTGATATGTTTTATGTCCATATCAAATTCACTCAGAAAATACAGCCATCTGGCTTGTCTAGCATTCAAATCAGTTTGGGAAAAGAAATATTTAAGACTAATATGATCAGTCATCAATGTAAATTTTTTCCCAAGAAGATAGTGTTGCCACATCTTCAAGGCATGAATAACAGAAGCCAACTCCAAATCATATGCACTATAGTTCTGTTCATGTGTCTTCAGTTTCCTAGATTCATATGAATTTTCCTGCAAAAGGGCTCCTCCCAACCACTCTCTACAGGCATCTGTACATACAACAAATTCTTTATTAGGATCTGCAATTTTCAATATAGGGGTTATGCTGAGTTTTAATTTTAATTGTTCAAAACTGTTTTGGCACTTTTCAGTCCACTCAAATTTGGCCCCCTTTCTTTGTAGTGAGGTTATGGGGTATGCTATGGCAGAAAATCTCTCCACAAATATGCGATAATAACCTGCAATCCCCATGAATGATCTCATTGCTGAAACATCTGTTGGCACAGGCCATTCTTTAATAGCCTTTATCTTTTCAGGGTCAATAGCCAACCCTTGTTCAAAAATAATATGACCCAAGTATTAGATCTTGTCCTTATAGAATTCACATTTACTGAATTTGACATATAGCTGGTTTTCTTTCAAAGTTTGCAATACTATCTTCAAGTGCTCTTTGTGTTCTTCCTCACTTTTTGAGTAAACTAAAATATCATCTATGAACACAAGTACGAATTTATCCAAGTACTTATTTAATACACTGTTGATTAAGCACATAAAGGTGGCAGGGGCATTTTTCAAACCAAAAGGTAGGACTACAAATTCGTAGTGACCATACCTGGTTCGAAAAGCTATTTTACTAATGTCTTCCTCCTCAATTCTGAGCTAGTGATAACCAGTCCTTAAGTCAATCTTCGAAAATACTGAAGCCCCTCTCACTTGGTCAAAAAGATCATCAATTCTGGGCAACAAGTATTTGTTTTTAATGGTCAACTTATTCAGTTGACGATAATCAATGCACATCCTAAAGGTTCCATCCTTCTTTTTCACAAATAGAACCAGTGCTCCCCAAGGAGACACACTCGATCGGATATAGCCCTTATCCAACAATTCTTGCAATTTCATTTTCAGTTCCATGAGTTCGGGGGGACTCATTCGATAAGGGGCTCGGGAAACAGGTGTTGCTCCCGACACCAAATCGATTGAAAAGTCAATCTCTCTTTTTGGGGGAAGATGAGGAATCTCATCTGGAAAGACTTCCTTAAACTCTCTTACTACTGGCAAAGCATCCAGCAGATTTTCTTCAGTTTTCTGTTCTGTCTCTTCTACATGTACTGCATAGACTTGGTATCCTTTCCTAGCTGTTCGTTTTAATTGCAGTGCTGATATTTGTCTTACAGAGATGGGTTTTGGTTTTCCCTTGAGAATAAATGGTTTCCCTTTTTCATCTATGCAATGCAGAGTTTTATCCCAACAATTCATCATCACCTTTCTCTTTTCCAGCCAGTCCATTCCTATCAGCAGGTCATACGAACCTAATGGAAGAATGTTTAGATTTAATTCTATTTGAAAATCATTTAATTTAATTGGTGTTTGAGGTAACTTATGAGTTACCTTCCTTTTGGTGCCAGTGGCTAGCTGGACCAATCAAGATTTCTGAAAATTTTCAGTTTTGAGATTGCATTTTTCTACAATTTTTGGACTAATGTAACTCAAAGAAGAACCCAGATCAATCAAAACAGTAACAGATTGGTCAGAAACCTTACCCTCCAGTTCAACCCTGGTAGCTTGGTGTTCTGCTTGTCGATTTTCCAAGGCTGCACTTATAGTGGGTATATTTCTTGCTATGTCATTTACTGTGGTAGCTTCTCGATCTCTCATAATCATCTAAATGTTTCAGTGGGGGAAATCCCTCAAAATATGGGGTTCTCCACATCCCCAGAATTTCAAATGTTCCCTCATTTTGACTGTTCCTTCCTTCTTATTTCCTTCATCTAGTTGTTTGGAACCAATTTGAGACTGAGCTGTTTGGCTTTCTTTTGGTTTATTAAACTTTTTCCTCTGATGGTGCCTACCAAAATTCCTTAAGTAAGCTGGTTTCTGTTTCTTTCCTTTAATTTCACCTTTGTTTAGCCAGCCTTTTCCATGCTCAGCCTTTCCTTTAGACTGCTGATAGAATAATCTAGCTTTCCTCACTGCCTCGTCCATAGTTTTTGGGTTATCAAACTCGATCTTCTCTTTGTATACAACAGGCAAATAGTTCAGAAACCTTTGCACGTTTTCCTTCTCTTCACGGATGTAAGGGACATATCTCAACAGATTTGTAAACCTAGTGACAACTTCATCAATAGTAAGCTGTCCCAGTCTAAGCTCATGAAATTCCTTTGCTTTATCATCATAATAACGTTTATTTAAATAGCGGTTTTTAAACTTAACCTGGAAATCTTCCAAAGTAACCGTCTTTTTATCAATGGCATGAACCATTTTCATCTCCTCCCACCACAAGGTAGCCTTACCTTATAGCTGGTAGACAGCTAATCTGGCTTTCAGATTGCTTTCATATTCATAGACTTGAAAATACTTAATCATGTTCAACAACCAAGCTTCAGCATCTTCCTCCTTCTCCCCATCATAGGAGGGAGGCTTGATCTTTCGGAATTCCCCCTGTAATTCGTTTTTCTGCTTATACTGATGCCTAATAGCATCATCTTCCTCTTTCCGGAACCTTCACCTTCTTGGATGTTCCGTGAAGTTAGTTCTCTAATGAGATTTTCCTGCTCCTCACTGGCTAATGACAATCTGTCATTCTGGCTTCTTAGCTCAGCCATTTCTCATTGCAAACTGTGCAACATAGCCATCACTGGAGCGTTGGGATCTGGTGTATTATCTTCATCATGCAGATCGACATAAATTTCCTCACCTTCTGCCATTCCAGCACCACTGTACACTACACAACACAGATCAGTAATTAAACAATTTTTTTTTTTTTCAACAGTAATTCATTTATACAGTGAGCACACACAACAACAGCCCAGTTTTTTATAACATGGGCTCTGATACCATTTGTAACATCTCTTCCTTCCCCCTAGACAAATTTTTTTTTTTTTTCTATTTGTAGTTTAGTACTGTGCTTCTATTTTCCACAGCTGTTCAATTCTACTTCCAATTTTGTCAATTATGATCTGGTCCTCTTTTGGTTATAGTGTCATTTTTTTCTTTCACTCATAACTTGTGGCTTATAAAATTTACACATATATATGTTCCCATATCTATCGTGTGGTTGCACTTTCTCCTATTCACATCTATCTACGCATGTTGGAAATTACCCATATAGGCTATCCTATCTATATGGGGCTCATACATGTCAATGTATTCCTTACAATTTTTGCCCAACACTTGTAGGCTCATTATACTAGTATTCTAAAGTTCAATGGCATTCTCGTATGGGGTCGATATGGTATTCGTGGTGTAAACATATTTGTATTAACCCCAATAGTTATAGTCCTATAGTCGAATTTTTGACTTCTTCTATGTCTTAAGAGGTCTACTTATATGTCGATCTTATGGCTAGTTTCACGAATTTGTAGTCAACGTTTAAAATTCATAATGCATGTTCCAGCGTCATCGAATATATTTCCTGTACATGTTATTTATGTTGAAATTTATGTAAATATGGACACCTTTAACTTCAGAGTACACGTACTGCGTCCTTGGCGAAGGCGAGTTAATGTATTTTGGGAAATTGAAACATTGTATCAAGTCTCCACGTCAATTTACACAAGGCTCTCTGTTGATTTGTTTTGAATTGTATTGGATTTCATTTCGTTCACTCTCAAGTGGTATGTATCCACGTTTGCATTTTTAATTTCCATGCCAGACTGCTCTGGTAACGATGCAAACCACGCAACATGAACGGAGGTACCGTGAGATTGATTGCATAAATTGTAAAATTAATGTTGAACGACCATGTTTTAAATGCCAATTCTGCCAATTCGATCCGTGTACCCACCCCGGATTCTTTTCCACTTGGAAAACGGAGATTTCCGTATCCCATTAGGGTTTCGTTGTTGTTATTTTTTGGAGGCATTTGTATAAATATTGAGCTTATTTTCGAGACTGTTCTTTCATTCCTCATTTGTTTTGCTCTACTCTCGGTGCCGAGCCTCTGCATGCTGGAGAAGCGAGGCATTATCTATTCCAGGCTTCACGAATGTATTCATCTCTCATCGCCTCATAAGGCAGGTATGACCATATGAGCACAAAGGTATTTTAACCTGTGAGGCTTTTATTATTAATATGTATGTTAATACATTCAATTACTGTGTGAGACCTAAGTTTTAATTTACACCATTTCCTTCTATGGTCCCATTTACGATCGAGAACTCCTGGCGTTGTATTTCCTTGCTTTTATCTGATTGCACAAATCTCTCACAATGATTTTATGTTCTAGTATGGAATTTTCGTTTTCTGATGATGATATTTAACGTTATTATCCCCTCATTCTTGTTAGGATTTACTCCTTTTTGTCATTAGTGACTTGGTTAAGGTCGTTTATTCCCTTCGCCGAATTATCCTAGCTCGTAGCGGGCAATTTCTCCTCGGTAAGCCATTGTATTATTGGAACATCATTATTCCGGAGTTTTTATTTTCATTTTGGTGAATATTTTTGACAATACCCTGTGTTATTCATACAGGTCATATTTTATGAGAACATCTTCTGTTCCCAAGGTAACCGGAGTTTTTTTTATGTTCCCCTCGCATAATTTATGTTTGGAGTGTCCTACTATAGTCTTATGGTAACGATATCTCCTCGTTTGATTGCAGGTAAGTTCGAATAGCATTGAGGTTTTTATTCAGTGGTATTGGGTGGATTTGAAAATTCCTTCGACTTGATATAGGTTTTAATCTGGGATTTCGGGTCAGTATCGACACCTCCTAAATCGGCGTGTGACCAGGCTCTTTCATTATTATTATCCCAAACTTTGCTTAGATAATTCAAATTTTTTTTCTGTTGTCGCAAAAGTTGTTATTGTAGTAATCCTTTATGCCAGACAATAGGACTGTTAACAAATTTTCTTCAGTGATGACATTCTCTGAATGGTTAATTTCTGTAGTATTACTATTGACCCTTGAAAGTTTAATTCCATACGGTTCAGAAATTGATATGTATATATTTATCTATTTACTATTTTCCTCTGTTACTCATGGCCAATCAATGATATTCTCTAATGGGTCTCAGTTTATCATTTTCGTATAAAAACTCATATGAATTATTTCTCCCAGAAATCTATCTGTATAAGTTAGACTGGAGAAATTTATAAGCTCGCTAGTCTTATTTTATTTTCTTCTATTCCTCCGTATTGTACTAGAATAATGCATGTAAATCTCTATTTGTTGTTTGAGTGTTCAAGTCTAAATATTTCAATGCATGAGAAATTCCCATGCCCACAGAGTCTATAAATTCATGTACATTATACAACACAGCAGTGGACTCTATGTATACTCCTTAGTTGAGGTTTTATAATAATATTCACTTACGTTATTCATAATGTTTCTGCAACTATACACTTATAAATTTTTCTAGGTTAACAATTTTAGTACCTATATCGTTTAATCCAATACTCTTGACTAGTAATTTATATAGATCTGGTGGGTGAAATATGTGTTGATTTTCATAGCTTTTACAGTTGCATGCATTATATAGAAATTAACATGCTCATCTTATTTTCCAATAAGTGTTTTGTTTGGACCATTCCTTTGTGAAGGATGTTAGTCACACACCACTTATATATATATATATCTCATACTACAATTGTTTGCAGATTTGGTAACTATGGTTAGCTAGGTCTCTTTACTAGCTGAATTTACATAAAACACTAAATCTATGTTCTTCCAATCTGTCCTTATTGTAGAATGTAACTTATAGATAGACATGTATTTCTATTTTTGAAACATACAGGTCTTTACTTTACTTGGTAAATTTAATAAATTCCTTACCACTCACATCTTCCAATTGTCTCTAGTGTCCGCTGTTTTAAATCCTATTGTTAACAGAAGCAGATTAAAGTTACATAATTATGAATTATGAGGTAACATAAATCTCTAGATTTAAACCAAAGGCTGGTTTAGAGCTTCTCAATGATTTTTCCTCATTTTTCTAGTTCCTACAACCATGCAGAACTGAGAGGGTTTAATCCCTTCTTAATTCTGTAAATGTATGGAACACTGTTATAAACCAGAAAAAAAAATATACATAGGTAACTACAGTCATTCACAGCACAATTAAATTTTCAATTGTTCATAATTATTGTGGGCATACTGCTTTCATAATTGACCAATCCTCCCAACCGTAGAGTCCTCTATCTCCAGAACTCACCCCCGAGCTGAGATCACCTCCTGGAACAGACCAACCACTAATCTGTTCAGGAATAGCTTATTTAAGCTTTTTCTCCCCAAAGCATGTTTCTAATTCTGCATCCAGAATATTAGGATTCTTTTCTTCCTGTTTTCCTAGGCTTCCCTATTTAGGGAATTTTAAAGTTGCTTTCTGCTTTTCCCAGCTTTTTACCTCTTCCCAACTACTCTCCACATCTTTGGGGAAACTAGATTTTC
Source organism: Pinus albicaulis (assembly GCA_034641835.2). Taxonomy (NCBI): domain Eukaryota; kingdom Viridiplantae; phylum Streptophyta; class Pinopsida; order Pinales; family Pinaceae; genus Pinus; species Pinus albicaulis. Next base: position 1,460,637,821 of record CM076578.1, on the reverse strand, counting down.
CTCAAAATCTAATTTGGAAATAAATTCTTTCAAGGATTTTTGAAAGATTTGTGGGGAAAGTATTTTCCTCTATCCATCCTCATGGATTTAGCAAGTGATCTCATAATTCTCATTTTGGTCAATCTGCACAAAATTATTTTATTCATTTTTTCAAAATTAAATATTTAATTACATCCATAAAATAGTTATCCATTTGGGGTCCACTCCCCTTAGGATTAAAGTTCAAATGTTTGGCTTTGAAAGAAAACATAAACTAGGGGTGTTACATAGGCGA